>JAEQBH010006353.1:0-180868 GCA_016808115.1 Tetrastigma voinierianum | reverse complement strand
CCATTGAGGCTCGCTAGTTGTCTCCCCTAGTTATCGTGGATTAGGTTTTGAGATGTGTTTTCGAATGCTAGGAACATTTATTCCCATTTAAATGCTATTTTCAAAGGGAAAATCATGGTTTAGTTTTAAAGCTAATTAAGATCCTGGCTCGAAATGACTATATGTCATGCCCCCAACGCGAGGAAAAAGACCCAGGACATGTTGGTTGCCCTATAAATCCTAACTCCAAAGGCCTAAGACTTAAAGGAGTTCTTTTCTTATTTTTCTTCAATTTATTTTCAGTGTCCAAACCACCAACTCACTGTTTTTACCCAAACCTTAAAATCCAAATTTAATTCACCATTTTTGATTTCACTCAAATCATTTGTACGAAGAAAACCCATCCGTGTCTAATCTTGATCATATATCGGCAAAAGAGCTTTTGACTACTAGCAAAGAGAAGGAATATAGGGATAAAAATATTGCTGATTCCTGATCACCCTATCGTGGCACGAATCAAAATGGCGCTCGCACGGACGGTGCCTAAGTGTATTTGACGAAGCCAGTGGAACACTTGTGATCTTCATCACAAGTTCCTCGTGAAATTTTCCTTTATCGTTTCATTGTCGGCTTGTTTTTCAGACATCTCACTATAAAAATAAAGGCCGCAAGATTGTGTGTGTCACTGCTCTGCCAAGCAGGATTGAATTTTCAGTGGGTTTGATTTGATCAAATGGAAGAGGGAGAACAATATAGTGAATATTTAGTGAGAGTAACCAGAGCATATAATTTACAAACGGCGACCATAGAAATCTCTCGGCAGACGGCAAAATCAAGAACCATTGGCAAGAAATCCAACCAAATAGGTCTATGAGGGACTATAGAGACCAATGGATGAGTGCAATCTGCCTATAGTGTTCCCTCAATTTATGCACCTCGCTTTCTCCATATTTTACCTCAACTCACCCACCACAAACACCAACCTCATCCCCGTTGAACAAAACCATCCTAAACTTGAGCAAACAAGTGGATACTCTACAGAGGAGCAAAGGGTATTGATCGCCCAGCCAATCAGAAACTAACACAATAGAGAGCTCCCTAACAAGAAGATTAATGGACTTCAGTGAAATGGAGCCAAAATCGACAACTCAGTTGTTCACTTTAAGCTTGCCCAAAGAAATCTTGATCATGCAAGAGGAAGAGAGTCGTTATGAAGAGTGCCTAAGGGCACCCACGCGGAGGAGCCATGTCTATAAAGGTTCACAAGAAGGCCTCGGTAGAAAATTTTGAATCCTCGCCGGGTGATGTCGTCTCTCACTGTGGGAGTGCATGAAAAACAACCTCCCATTGTCGACTCCGAGGAGGGCAAATGAAAAGAGGCAAAAAAAAGGTATGAACCTAAAGAGTTTGCTTCAAACCATTTCCCATGGAATCAACCCATCGCACGCCTCTAAGCCACCAAAAGCCCATTGCCAATAGCCCCCTCCACTGACCAAGTGTATACCCTGCCAGTGCATATTCTGCCTTCACCTGCACCACAACCAACCTCTGAAGCACCCACCAAAAAGGCCACCCCATCACTGCCCATGCTAAAAAATTTCAAGAGATTAGTGGCCATTGTACAGAATTTTGCCACTACCTCAAACAAGATGGCAGCTGCACATACCGCATGGCATAGTGCGGATGAGCCCGTGCCTGCCTGATTTGGTTATAACTAACCCCAAAGATTTCAGCTCGCTGGGCCACAGCCTCCAAAGGCCTAAGGTGGCCTGGGGGACACAAATTCTCCACTTTGTTTCTCATTTTTCAAATTCTTGTTTTGTTTTTATCATATTTTATTTTGATTTCATCAATTTTTCTTCTTAGATTTTCTCTCTTCTCTAATTTAGTTAATTTATGTTTTTAGATTTAATTTTTACTTTTCCTAATTTTTCTTAATTTTTCTAGCATTAATTTGGGCATTGTTGTGTAAATTAAAGCTCTGATTGAAAACAAGAAGGTAAGATTTTCAGAACTATAGCTTAAAATTTCGCAATTTTAGCGAAATGCAAAATTCTCAATATAGATGGAACTCTTTCGTTGTTAGCTAAATTTCGCTGGGGCCTAGCTAAAATTCTTTTGTGAGAGACAAATGAATTGGAAAATTTAGAATGAAGCAGCACTAAGAAGCAAGGAATGTACGTAATAGCAACCAACAAAGGACCTCCGTGCACAAACATTTCCATTTTATTTTATTTTATTTTATATTTCCATTTTTTTTATAAAAAAAGGTTTGTTTTTCTCTTTATATATTATTTTATTTCAAAAAAAAATTTTATTTTTTTATTTGTATATATTATTTTTTAATTTAAATTTTTTTTATTATTGTTTTATATATAAAAAAATTGTTTTTAAAATTTTTTTTTAAATTTAAAAAAATCGTTTATATATATATATATATATATAAGTATATATATATATATATATATATATATATATATATATATATATATATATATATATTTTATTATATTTTATTTGATTTTTCAAAAAAAATCAAAAATTCAAAAAATTCTAAAATTTTCATGAGCACATAGCTAAAATTTTCGTGAAACATAGCGAAATTTTCGCTATGTCAAATTTCTGCCAGCCTCAGCAATGCTAGGCTAGCGAAAATTATTGTAGCAGCGAAATTTTTTTCGCTATGGGCCCCACTTTTGCCTCCAAATTTTGCTTCATTCATAACTTTTTCATCCTAACTCCGTTTTAGGCGTTCTTGATACCGTTGGAAAGCTTAGAGAGTGTAGAATCCAATTAAAATGTGAAGAACATTTTTAGATTATGAAAGTGTAATTTTAAAATGCTCAAACTCGGTCACTTTTTCCTCTCTCTTTTCTTCTTCTAACTTGTTTATTCTAGTTCCAAACTGAGTGAATATGTGTCGATGGAAAGCCATGAAGTTTCCTATCTAGAAATGACCACATCTCATCATGAGGTACACTTCCTTCTAATTTTCCAACTGAGCCCCACTAACACCGAGATGTTTGGGTTGGGGGGAGAGTTAGCGAAGGAAGTGGCTTTTATTCATATTTTTGCATGGCTTTGGCGTGCTCATTTTGTGATATCTAGTGGCTTGTTTGTCTTCTTTCTATAAAGTCGTTATACTAAATTAAATTTTACTTTTTTTCAAAATCTGACCCATTTTGTAATCAATTTTTTTTTGTCTTGCCTAACCCGCAGTTGAAAATCAAACTTTGTCCAATTCTATTGATGCTAGATTGGATTCCATGCTTGGTTGAGTGAATGATTAGTTGAATTCCTCTGGCTGATTTCGAGTATTTTTCTTCCACCTTTAAATTTCAACCACACACGAGTAAGATTAGGTTTCCAATGATAGGTCGAAAATCCACAACCCTTTACTTTGCATAACATACCCTCTAGTTTCATTGACCACCTTAATAGGTTAAGGACCCCGTGGGAAAAAGAAAAGAAGTTAAAACGAAAAAGAAAAGAAAAGGAAAAGAAAAAGAAAAGAAAAGAAAAGAAAAAGAAAAGAAAAAGAATAAAAATTGCAATGCTTTGCCTTGAAACCCGAGCACGGTCCGAGGGGTATATGGCGAAAGCCTTTAAAGCCCGGTGCCCTAAACCTTTACTGGTTGGGAGCCACCGACTTAGTGCTCGCTACATGGGTGGATGGGTGGAGTCTAGTGTTGTAGGTGCTGAGTCTCAAATCATTCAAGTCCGGTGAAACCTCAGAGTTTGTGGTCAAAGATCCTTATGACTCTGCGCCCTAAACCCAATTAGTTGGGAGTCATCTAGATCCTCGTTACACCCGACCTTGGTGAGGTCGATTCTCAAAGATTGCACCTTTACAACACAAAAAAAAAAAAGAATCGTGGAATAAGAGGTGGGTCCTTATCTATTTAGTCGTTTAGCATGCTGTATGCAGTAGCTAGGTCGGGGGAGAGTGCAGCTTAGCAGCTTAATTGTTGAGAGTCGACTAAACAAACAATTAGATTTTGGTGGAAGTTTCGGTTGATTCACCACAGCATGCTCTTTTTGATACCTAATTATGTATGGCTTTCATTCTCTATGATAGTTATTGGACATGGCATTGATGATTCTTACTTAGGTTAGGCATTACTCATTCACAACCTTTTGAAATATAATTTTTAGAATACTATTTGTTATCATTTTGTATGTTCTTCTTTCTCTTTCTTTCTTTCATTGCTAAGGGACTAGCAATGTATTGGGGTGTGGATTAGTGTCTAAAAGTGCTATTTTCAACCCTATTTATTATATAGGTTTCGAGTGCTTTTGTATACTAATCATTCTAATTAACCCGATTTACACATTACGTGTCCCTACTATTTTAATGATCACATTTCGCAAATTTTGCGCTTTTTGCCGCCTAATTATGCCGAAATTGTTGAGCGATCCAAGCACGAAGAATTCAAGTCAAACTCAACATTGCAAATCAAACATCGAAGGAAAGAAGAGCAAATGAAGAATTGAACCCCGTTAGAGTGCTTTGCCATTGCCCACTGCATCTTGCGAGCACTATTCCTCCCCACTGATTGCTCCCCGCTTTTCACGCCTCGCTTTTTTTTGCTACAATTTTTGGTTTTTCTCCTTTCTACCCTTGTTGTAATCACTTAAGCTCGATTTCATGGTATTTCACTGGGTTTGTAAGGCTATAGAGGCCATTTTTGTATACACTCACGAGGGAGATGATTTGGTCAGAAATAGTTAGTGGTTCCATTTCTCCTGCTTTTTCCTTTTCTCTCAGCATTTTCTCCCTTTCTCTACACAAACACCGAGGATGACAACTCGTAGGATGGTCAAGAGCCTCTTCCTCCTCAAGAGGGATCGACTACTAGGCAACGGTCTCGAGGTAAAACGCGCACTCCGCCCTCTCGCTTTTAACGCACGATTTTTGGTTGTTTAAGTTCCTACTTCAAATTTAGGTTAAAAATTTAAGCATGCCTCTTTAATGCATTTGCAAGTTGGGTTCAATGGATACTTCACTTGATCCATCGAGGCTCGCTAGTCAGCCTCCTCGCTAGTTATCGACAGTGGTTTTTGAGATGTGTTTTCATTGTTAGGAACATTTATTCCCATTTAAATGCTATTTTTCAAAAGGGAAAATCATAGGGTTTAGTTTTTAAAGCTAAATGAAGATCCGGTTCGGGAAATGACTATATGTCATGCTCCCCAAACGCTGAGAAAAGACCCAAGGACATGTCACGTCCCTATAAATCCTAACCCACATTTAAGACTTCTAGAGTTCTTTCTTATTTTTCTTCAATTTATTTTCAGTGTCCAAACCACCAACTCACTGTTTTTATCCAAACCTTAAAATCCAAATTTAATTCACCATTTTTGATTTCACTCAAATCATTTGTACGAAGAAAACCCATCCCTGTGTTCGACTTTGCATCGCTTATACCGTTAAAAAGAATCGGACCACTGCAGTAGGGAGGAATATAGATAAAAATATTGCCGATTCTCGATCACCTCATCAGGCATCGTAATCATGGACTCTTCGTAATCCCGGAGGCATAATTCTTACAAGCCTGCTTGCTCGGCTGGCAGCCCAAACCGACATGCACCACATCTACAAAAAGACAAATATCCACTTAGATTCTTCACGGCCAACGAATTAAATAGAAAAGGTAGAGAACAGATCAGACTGGTGGAACGAATGCAATTACCTCTAGCTCTCTTTAGATCCAATTAGATTAATGCCACTCCCTAAGAATGACGCTTAAAAATGCTTCGCCTAATTCGTATGCTGAATTTATTCCCAAGCGTAAGAACTAAGGTCGCTACATTATAATACGGAAGTCCACGTGTGTCATTTCACAGGAGGGTTTCCTAGGGTGATCTTGTTAGGAGTGTTCTCCTAAAGAATGTACATTTGGTGCAAAATCTGGCCAGGATTGATTGATTGAGTACCGCATCAGTTAATCATTTGAAACAAGAAAGGTGAATGATAGAGTTCTTAGGCTCTGACTTCACCGCCGATCAAGTAATTCCCCACTCCTTATTCACAATATCATTCTAGAGCCATTGATGAATGGTCTTCGATGGAAGATTTACATGAAAGGGCCATTTTAAATGAAGAACGATTGAGTGCACACAAACACCTTGTTCAAACGATTCATTTGATCTCCCAGCTTGCATCATGATCACACAACGCAGCACTTCGATCGGCCTCCCTGTCACACGCTGACAAGAAGATGCCAAACTGGGGCGCTCTTATAAAATTTTGCATAAGTGCTTAGCATCGTACAAATCCTACCAAGCATAAAAGAGGAATTTAGGGGTTATTAACTTTGACGAGGAGTTTCACCGTTGCACCCCCATCACGGGAGTTTAGACCGCCACTGAACTAGAAATCTATTCATATTTGATAAGAAACTATTCATAAAAGAGACTTGAGAAATAAAACTTTGAAACTGCAAGATTGGGAAATCAAAGCACAAACATCATAAGAAAATACCTGAGTTATATGAACTAATTGAAAGATTACACGAATTGAAAACAAGAATCCAAGAAAACCAAGCACTCTCTACTCTATGAACCTGAAGCAAAATATGAGAAAACACTCACCTCTTAAAACCAAACCCTAGAATCCAAAACTGCTCCTCTCCACCTCTTCCTTCTTTCGCTTTAAATACCCTTCTCCTTAGTGATCTCAAGGTGGGGCTAAAGACAAGCATACCTGCAGACCAAGCTGCATTCCGCTCAAATCCCGCAAAATTACATGTCAGTACCCTAAGACTCGCAAGCGTGGCACCTGCACTAAAGGCCACCGGGTGATTTCTCTCAAAGTACCCAGACACTTTGGTCGCACCGGCATTCAATAGATACTTCATGTGGGTACCAGACTATTGTATGTGACACCAGACCACCGTCTCCTCGCAAACGCCCTTCCACAAACAACACTTCCTCGGGGCCTCACGTGGTCTATCAACTCCAGAATGACTAAATTTCACTCTCCGACAAACCCTACAAGTATGCATGGAACTCAAAACCCGCACGCCACAAAACCCGAGAACGATCAAAGAAAATCTTATTCTACACAAAATGAGAGCAAAATACGATGATAAGAGAAAATCCAATATAGATGTCACTTTATATTCAACACACAACATGTAGTCAATGCACAAACTCAAACCAGATAAAGGTAGACAAATAAAGACATCAACTACTGAGGAGACCCCCGGAGTGATGGAGCCAAAGCCTCTCAACAGCAGTGGCATCCGACCCTGAGATTAAAATCCCCGAGGCGACTCAGATCGCGCCAGAGCAAGCTCCAGATGGAGGATGAAGGAATCATCTCCATCGGTAGCCGAGGCGCTCCTCCCTAAGTCTTCCGCTATCGGAGGAGGAGGCTCGGGCTACTCGCGTAGGAGCAGGACAAACAGAGAGCACCCCACCAGACATACCCAGAATTATCTTGCAGGTCAACTCGGTCCCACTCACCCATCGACACATGAGGCATTTGCAGATCCCCGGATTTACCCAAACATGGATCAAACCCGGCAACTCACTCACCCAAAGGTTCTGATCGAACATTTGAGTCTTGGTTTGAGACGTCGATCATCAGAACTCACCGATGAGGTGAACTGAAGGTGTTTAGAGACTTCGAACCCAAGACCTTATCCTACCATCGAGCCAGGCACGCGGAAGACTGCCAACTCCGCCGTCTGCCACCCCGCTTCTCAAGGATCGACACCGAAGAGTGCACAACAATGCAAAGCTAGGATAATCTCATAATCCCAAGATCAGACCAAACCAGCAACCAGCTCACAGATTCCTGGAGCGGTCCGTGACAAATGAATGCCCAACAGGTCTTTCCTAGTCGGGGGGATCATATTCAACGATCGCCCACCAACAAAAAAGCAGCCGCTCCTTCAATACCATGGGAAGATTAAGATTTTAGATGATCTGCTTTGGTCGAAACGCTTAGATAAAATAAAGAAAGCCCTCAACGCCTTCCTTCACGTCAAATGGTCCAGACATAGCTATAATCGAACACCTAAGCCCTTATCCCTAAGATTAACTAATGTACCCCAATCGTAATACCCCCAGCAGGTCACAAGCCAAGGGCAGATGTTGAAATGCCAAAACCTTTTTATAAAGATGCAGAGGAAAACAGAGAGGACATTCTCAAAGGCCACTCGAAAAAAAGCAACAATCTGTAAATTTGAACTGACATGTTAGAGGTCAACACGTTAGGAGACCAAACCCAATCTTAAATGGGCATACATCGTCTTGCTATGATCTGGGCTTCAAAGGCTCAACCCTACTAGGGACCCACCGCCAGTATCTCAGACAAATTAATTTTAGATATCTCTAATCTCCACAAGGTATTTAATCTCATCAATTTTATTATCTTCGCACATCAAGTGGGGTAAAGAGGTTCCCCAGTAATCCCAAGAACAACCATGCCAAGAAATTAGACTCACCACCCGCCCCGCCCGAACTTGACTCCACAGAGGAGTCACCCCAGTACGCAAAGAAAAGGAACCACCCTAACTACGGGAAGTCAAGGCAACAAATGACAAAAAAACAGTGGATGGTGGATGTAAATAAAACCTAACCAAGCTAAAATTTCTTAACGCCTCAATACCTCAAAAACAAAGGAAGGAGAAAGACGACCGTCCTAGGAATAGAAACTAAAGGATGACTCCTGCCAAGGTGTTACAAAACACCAAAAGAAGTTCAACAATAATCGTACGTCAAGAAAAAAGAAGCTCGAACTCGCAGAGAAGAAAGTCGAACATTGTGGAACACAATGCTATTCTACAGGATTGCTCAAAAGAAACTGGAAGAACTAGAGGAAATAAGCACGAAAGTTGAAAAGTCATCATTACCATAGGACATTTGATGGTGACAAAGCCCTAATCAAACCAATTTTGAGCAACCATGTGGAAATCGCACCCGATCCAAGAAACGAGCACAGCCTTCGCCACAGCCGTTGTAAACTAAGTACCAGGGGCAACTTATTAGATTTAAAAGCAGCGCAAGTGTGCCCACCCCCAAGTCCTTGAAGTAGGATTAAAAGAAGACTAATGAGGTGTCTCTAGAAGACGGCCCGACTCGACGCAGCCCAAAACGGAGCCCAAATATCCCTTCCAAGGTCGATAACGCGAAGGCTTCAAAGAGTCCATATCCTATAAATCGAATCAATCTCCACCATGGGAAGTAGAATCTCCCAATAATTGCTTTCTAATTATCCCTTATTAATCTGGCAGCGATAAGGAAAGAAAATTCCCCATCCAATAAGAGAGAGTCCTTATCACCATCCAATTGGGAAAGTCACCCACTATAAATACCAAGCCACCCCATAGGTGAAAGGTACGCACAAAAATTCATTCCCAAGGCCGATCTTCCTTCCCCAAAAGAACCGACTTAGGCATCTGAGAGGCAAATCTACAGTTCCCGCCATCCTTTTGTTTCTTGTTTTTGGCAGAGGAGTCCGACGACGGAGTTAATCTGGACGCCTCAAAGAACTGACACGCCTGCCCATTCCGGCTGAAAAGCATCATTAACACTTTCATATCCGCTTACTTTCCCTTCAATCAAATCCACGCACATAATACAATGCTCAAACGAAATCGAGTCAAAGCACACCCGCCCCAATCCGACGAGATTTTGTTATTATTATTTTTATCCTTTTTCGTACTTCACATCACCTAAACATAATTCCATTAGCAACGGGGATAGTTTTTGGGTCATTCTCGACCTAAATCACTCATTTACACTTTTTCATCGCTTTCAATAAAGTAGTTCTTCTACACACCAGCTTTTAATTTGTTTTTTTTTCAGGATTTTGTCATCGCCTAAAGGCGTTGTGTGGTTGTGTCATCTTGGTACGACACTGGTTTTTATCATCTTGTTGCAATGTTTACTAATGTACGCACTGTGACGACAGTTTTTACGCACATTCGATAGGATAGACAACAACTCAAATCATGGTCGTCAATATGATGCATAACTTGAATCATATGTATTCTAGTCATTATATGATTATCAAATGTGTAAACTTTGAACCAATTCATGATGTTATTACTGATGTCAGGTCATCTCTCTAAAGTTTTTAGCGAATTTGATATGTGTTTCTATCGAATGTATATTGTTAGTTTGAATCAATAAATCAATAAAACTATCTATTTTCACAAAAAAAAAAACATAACTCCCCCATAAACCTTGTGGCCTCACTTTTTTTATACCCAATGTTTTAAAAACCAGATTGGACATTGAGGCAGAAAAGTTACCGATTCACAGCTTCACTAAGCAAAATTCCACATGAACCATTGGCTTAACCTGATGCAATAAATATATATTTTATATTTTATTTAAATTAAAATAATTTTAAATGTATAATTACAATATTTAGATATTATTTATTTTATTTTATATAAATAAAATGGTATTTAAATTTTTTAAAGAAAATATGTATAATATTAACTATGAAAACATATTAAAATAGAAGAAAAACTTATTTATACAAATATAAATTAACTAATAAGATGTTTTTTTTTATAATTAATCCATCCCACTGAGAATAAAACTCTTTGCTGATGCCATGACACAAGAGCTACAACCAATTGAGCTACAGTTCTGCAGATGTATAATATTTTTTGTTAATTGTTTACATAGTTGAAATGTTGGTTTGGTGGTACAGCCCCTGACTTGTAAATACAGGGTCGTGTGTTTGATACAAATCTCTGTTGCATGCTTTGCCTTTAGTTTTCTAGCCTGCCTTGCATTTAGTTTTCCTTTTGTCAGAAATAACAATAAGAATCCACATAAATGGGCTTTTGTTGTCAGCAAGGCCTGTTTGGCTCTGTATCTATAGAATTTAGTGTGAATTTTGTTAGAAATTTAAAGCACCATTGTGGCTATTCAGCTTCATAACAAATCTTCCGGCTTGAGCTGCTTCATCGGTTTTTTGACTGCTCCTATCGAGTTTGAATAGTAAACGGTTCTGAAGCATGAATCGGTTCAAATTGACCAATGTTTTGAAAAACCGCATCGAATCGGGCTAGTCCGACCGGCCTTAATCGCTAACCAGGTACTTCTATTTGATTCACCCTGAACAGGAAACACATCAAACCATCCTTAAACTCCGTCCAAAACCAATAGTTGAACTCCAGAGCCAAAAACGAATTGGCCCAAACCCGAGCAACACATTAAACCATCCACAAACCACTCTAAACCGATTGAACCGTAAGTCGAATGAACCGACTAGTTTGGGCTAAACTTAAGAGTCCAAATTCTTGAGTTTAAAAGCCTAAAACCCTTCTCCTTGGGCTGAATGTCTCATTAATTCCAATTGGCCCACATTTAATGGTGCTTCTCCTCTCACTAGATGTAGTTAAAGCTATCATTGGCTGTACTCCATCCGATGTGAGAATCTACAAGAGTTTTTGAAAATTTATAACTTCAAAATACATTAGAAGGGATGGAAGCACTGTGCTCATGTGGAGAAGTTAAAGCACTGTGTTCATGTGGAGAAGTTGCGTGTCACAGAACACTATGCTATGCCTATTTTTGTGATATGCATGAAATTTAGACTATATATCTATATTAATAATACTATTTTTCTTCCATTTTAATATAATTTAATATTTAAACATTGTTTATATCTTATTTAGAAAATTCAAAATTTCAAGACATTAATGCAAATAATAAAATACATAGTATTGATTTTTAATAAGAAAATTTTAATTTTTAAAAATTATTTTACATTTTTAAAAAATATAAATTATATTTATAATGTTATTGGTTCAATCACTGGTTCAACCATTGAACCGTGAACTAGTAACTTTTTTTATTCATTAACCAATCCGATTTTTAAAACATTGGAATTGACGGCCGATCAATGATTTGATTGACCGATCCGATTTTGAAAACATTGTTTATACCTTTTGACCTGAGTTGGAGCCCTTAGACAACACATTGGTCTATTAGGAAAAAAAAAAATATGTGGACTGCGAGATTTTAACTCGCCAAACACTACCAAAAAGAAAGTAATAAGTAATGAAATGACATGAGTTACTGATTCCAAATTATCTCAACTTAAAAATACCTATGTGCAAAATTTTTATTTAGTTGATTTGCCCGGCCCTCTTCACACCTTAAGAGGGACCGTCCTCTTGCAACACCTATACGTCACCTAATTACGAAGACTGATATGGGTGCTCTCTTTGCGTAGGATCAATTTGCATGACTCGTCCGTGATTGAGATTTGCAAAAAAATTAACCAAAAAGAAAAAAGGAAAAATCACATGGTGGCTATGGGTATATATCGCACCAGGTTCTGAAATGGTTTTTTCTATAAGTACATAATTTTGTCCTAGTTATAGATTCCAAAACCATGAGGAGGTACCTTAATTAATAAAGGAGAAGAAGAAGGTTTGACGATTGACATGGTCAATCACTTCTCTAGCTATACTTTTTTTTAGTACATGGAAGCCTATATAAAAAACAAATATCCTAATCAATTAATATATTCAACTTGTGCAGGGTACGTATCCTCTCCACCAGTTCTTCCCAACCCCTACCTCGAAAGCTTACGCATCCGAAAATCAATACTAATTAATTTTAAGTTGCTAATTTTATCTCTACCACCCTTTTGGATTGAAAACCAATTCTTAGCTCCAATTTGCATTAACCAACAGATGCTGAAAATGTCTGATTCGGACTGAAAAAGCAATCCTCAACTCCAACTTGCATTGGCTACAAGATTCTGAAAAGTTGAAAAGTTGGCTACAATCCTCAATCCTCAAATCCTCAACTCTAACAATTCTTCTATGCCAGTCGAACGTTGAATGATGTGCAACCCAATTATGCAACAACAGAGAAAGAATTGTTAGCTATTGTGTTTGCCTTTGACAAATTCAGACCTTACCTTATAGGAAACAAAACTATTGTATTCACAGATCACTCTGCAATCAAATATTTGATGACAAAGAAAGACGCGAAACCTAAACTTATTCAGTGGGTAATCCTATTGCAAGAATTTGATGTGGAGATTCGAGATAAGAAGGGTTCCAAAATATGGTGGCCGATCATCTGTCAAGATTGGAAATTCCAGAAACAGTGTAAAAACATCATTTGAAAATTGATGACATAGTCCCCTATGAGCAGATACTAGCTTTGTCACACGCTAAAACATCCCCATGGTTTGCTGACATAGTCAATTATCTTTCTTCCGGTATTATTCCACATACCTCACATTTGAACAAAAAGAAGAGATTCTTGGTAGAAGGAAGACTGAAGACCCAATCCTCTTTAAATAGTGTGCCGATCATATTATTCGAAGGTGTGTGCCGAAAGTGAAGTGGGTGAGACACTGGTTAATCAAGTACTCTTGCAGTGGAGCCTTATTTCAATGGACAAAGAACGGCGTACTAATCGGGGCTTTTATCGCCTTTATATATTCAAAGATGCACACTTATTTGCAAAGTCCCGTGATCGCGTCAAAGGATCGGGAACATTGAAGAAATGAATGCCGTTAACGAATATTCTAGAGGTAGAACATTTTGATGTCTGAGGCATTGACTTTATGGGTCCGTTCCCATCTTCCTATGGGCACAAGTACATACTCTCGTAGTGATTATGTGTCCGCGGGGTGGAATCCATTCTAACCATTACTTGAGATGCCAAAGTGGCATTACAGCCACTGGGAGTAACATCTTTTCTGTCCTGGGACTCAGAGTGGTAATCAACCATGAAGGTTCACATTAGAATAAGTTGTTTGCATCGCCTCGCCAAACATGGGGTGAAGCATCATGTCACTTCTGTATACCAAATTTCCAAAGCAATGGCAAAACTCGAGGTGTCGAATAGGGAGATCAAAAATCTTAGAAAAGACAAGCATCGGGAAGAGGAAAGATCAATAACAAAATTGATGATAGCTTATAGCTATCAACAAACTACATTCCCATTGATTAAAGGCTCAAATACATATTTTAAGTCCTCGCGGTATTACGTGTTTTAAGCACTTTTTGTGTACTAATCAACCTAGTTAACCCAATTGGCACACTATGGTCCCGACTTTACTACTTATCGCATTTTGTGGCTATTTTTGTAGTTATACAAACTAAATACGCCAACATTAGTGAGCCGACTCAAACACAAAGAATCCAAGCCGAACTCGGAGATGGGAGTCAGAAGTCAAAAGGAAACTGGAGCCACAAATTGAAGGAAATTAGACCACTGCAGAAATTTTGTGGTCAAGGAATTTTCGCAACCTCGTCAAGTAGGCTCAGAGGGTTGCGAAAATTCGCAACCCGCTCCGCCTCCACTTCGACCCATTCGACCACCTTGTGACTTTTCCTAAACCGCCTCTTTATGTATTGTTGATAGTTTAGACATTTTTGTAATTTTTAACTCGGAAAGGTGATATAAGCCTTAGTCAAGCTCAGGATGTTGATGACTTGATGTATAGGGCTCACGTGAAAGCTTTCAAATTTTCCCGCCGAGGTGATTTTTCTCATTTTCTCTCTCCCTTTCTTCACTTCTCACCAAATATAAACACTCCTTAAGGATGATGTACCAAGGGATGCTATTAAATCCCCTCATCCTTGAAGAGGAAGGCCACTAGGCCAAGGCTTTGAGGTAAACTGTTGTCCTCTCTGTTTCCAACGCATGCAATTATTATCATTTATGTCTCTGTATCTCACCTCAGGTTTAAATTCTTTTGATGTACCTTGATTGGCCAATACTTAGCAAGCTTTAAGGGCCTGGATGCTTCATCGCTAGATCTCACGAGGCTCGCTTAGTTGCCATTTATTTGCTTCGCAGTTAGGTCAAAGAATGTTTTACTCAAGCCAGACATGAATGATCAATAAATGTTGTATCTCAAGAGAAAAATTTTGTGGTTCAGCCATAGCTAAACGAAGATCCTGGGCTCAGAAATGACTATAGGTCATCCTCCTAAATGCGAGGAAAAGGACTCGAGGACCCTCCTGCAATGCCATAGAACCCTCAAGCCCCAAAGGGCCCGAGGCTTCAAGGAGTTCTTTTTACATTCTATTTCATTTCGTTTGTAGTTTTCAAACCACCAATCACACTGTTTTTACAAAAACCCCAAATCCAAAGTGGAATCACCATTTTAAATCAACGGTAAATCATTTTGCGCGAAGAAAGCCCATCCCTGAGTTCGACCCTAAAGCCACTATACTGCAGTAGCTTTGCTACGGCAGTAGGAATTTAGGTTATAAATATTGTTGATTCCGGATCACCCTACTGTGGCATGAATCAAATGGCACCGTTGTCGGGGATGGTGCCTAAGTGCAAGTGAGAAGCTGTTAAACTTGTGATCCTCATCATAAGTGTTGGTGAATTCTGACCCCTTTTTTACTTTACTTTTATTTCCCCTAGCAGTTCACTACTGAGTTGATTTAATTTTTATACTGTCCTTACATAGGATTTTCATTTTTTTTATGTTAGCTAACCTTAACCTTTTTGCAGCTCCCGCTTTTGGTTGTCTGCTTGTGTTACTTTGCCTAGCAAACTTATGCACCATCGGGATAGAGCACCACAGCATATTAGGAAAGGGTCAAGTGCTCCACTAACAAGGTTGTGAAGTCACTAACACTAACCAGACGACCTTCCACCCGAGGAACAGCAGAGCCAACAGGGGGTTTAAAGGAATCCAAATGCATACAAAACAATGAGGGACCATATACACCCACCAAGGGTGAGTGCACCCTCATGTATTGTACCTCATACTGAGGATGCGAATGTCAGGCCTTATCTGGTGCCCTTGCTCCCAAATTTCCATGGTATGGAAAATGAAAATCCATACACACATCCGGGAGTTTGAGAAAGTTTCGTGATGACTTCATGAAGGTGCAACTGATATGGAATTATCGAAATTGGAAAGCATTCCCTTAACCCTGAAAGACAAGGCTAAGATTTGGCTCAACTCTCTGAGGCCGAACTATTAGAATCGGGATATGCAGCGTAATTCTTGAAGAAATTCCTTCAACACCCATAAAACCAATAGTCTGAAGAGGGAAATTTACACCCTGCCAGCCCAGAAAATGAGAAATTCTACCGGCTGAAAGGTACCTAGAGACCATCGCTGTCTCGTCTCACCATGGATTCGGCTACTGGATGTCAAGTTAATCACTTCTATAATGGGATGTCCCCGCTATGAAGCCAGTTGTTGGAAACTATGCGGAGGGGACCCACATGAGTAAAACATCCAGAGGAAGCCATGGACTTCTTGAACTATGTGGCTGAGACATCCAAAGCATGGGATGAACCCAACCCTAGAGAGGCAGAGAGGATGAGACCTGCAGAAAATTTAAGGGGAGGCATGTACTCAATCACCGAGGACATGGAGATGAAGGCAAAGCTATCCACCTTAACTAGAAGGTTAGAGGAGCTTGAAATGCGAAATCACCATGAAGTGCGAGCAGTGACTGAGGCATCTATGCCTAACCATCCTTGTTTCACTTATCAATCCACTGAGCATCAAGGAGAGCACTACCCAACTGTTCCTTCAGTAAGGGATATGATGGCTGAGCATGCCAATGTTGTGGGTCAATACAAGCCACCAACCAAAGGGGCCCTTATATGGCAACACCTATAACCTTAACTGGAGAAACCATCCTAACCTCTCCTGGAAGCCAAAGCCTGCACCATATGTGCTCCCACCGCAAAGAATAAATGTCGCCATCTCAACCACAACCACCACTATCCTCATCCCTAATTGAACAAGCTATCATGAATTTGAGTAAAGTGGTAGGCAATTTTGTGGAGGAAAAGAAGGCAGTGAATGCCGGGGCTAATCAGAGAATCGACACAGTGGAAAGCACACTCAACAAAAAGATATATAACCTACAGATTGAGATCTCCCAAAAATATGACAACCTGCAGTATTCAATCTCAAGGTTAACCAACTAGCAATAAAGTGTGAAAAGGAAATTTTCATCTCATACACAACCAAATCCTAGGAGTGCACAAGAGCTCTTCCTAGCATGAGCCAAATCCAGATGATAAAGAAATAATATCACATTGAGAAGTGGTAAAGAGCTTAAACAACCAGTACCCAAACCAACAGAAGAAGGCTAGGAGGTTAAAGAGGCTGAACCAGATGAGGTGGTGACTAAAGAGCCTGCAGCGAAAAATAGCACACCCCCACCTTTTCCACAAGAACTGAAAGCTAAGAAAAAGGCCATCAACCAGGCTGAAATACTAGAAGTGCTAAGGCAAGTGAAAGTCAACATCCCCCTGCTTGATATGATTAAACAAGTCCCCACATATGCCAAATTTTTGAAGGACTTGTGCATAGTGAAGAGAGGGCTAAATGTTGACAAGAAGGCCTTCCTGACTGAACAAGTTAGTGATATCATTCAATGCAAAACTCCAATGAAGTACAAAGATCCTGGTTATCCTACCATCTCGATTAATATTGGAGGCACTTGTGTAGAAAAAGCACTGCTGGACCTAAGTGCCAGTGTAAACCTGCTTCCTTATTCGATGTATAAGCAGCTCGGATTGGGAGATTTAAAGCCCACTTCCATCACATTGTCTCTTGCAGATAGATCCATAAAGATATAAGTGGACAAATTCTACTATCCAGTAGATTTTGTTGTACTTGATACAGAACTAGCTGCAGCAGGGGCTAACTATGTGCCTATCATCCTAGGGAGACCATTCTTGGCCACTTCTAATGCTATTATCAACTGCCGAAATGGGGTTATGCAGCTCACATTCGAAAACATGACCTTAGAACTCAACATCTTCCACTTAAGTAAAAAGATACAACAGCGGAAGATATCCAGTTAAGTCTGCATAATTGATACAACTCGAAGAACAAAGGTCATTTAAACAACAAATGCAGGATGTGTTAACTGAGGAACTAGTTGATTGTCCTGAAGAGCAGGAAGCCCAAGATATGAATATTGTGTAGGGGCATTGGAGAAAAAAACAAGAAATTCGCTTTATCGATCGAGGAAGGAACCAAAGAACCACAAAATCTAAACCTAAACCCTTGCCCGTGGAATTGAAATATGTTCTACTAGAATAAGAGCAAAGGTCTGGTTTGCATCCTCCTTCTCGCACACAGAAAATAGCCTCCTGGCATCCTCGTGGTTAATGTTGTGCACAGTTGGAAAATCACTTATCTGAAGGGTATTAGCCTAGTAGTTTGCACCCATCACATCTACTTGGAGGAGGAAGCAAAATCAATAAGGCTGCCACAGAGGAGACTAAATCCTCATATGCAAGAAGTGGTTCGAGTAGAAGTCCTAAAGTTGCTACAAGTCGTATCATTTTACTCTGATATCCACAAGACTCAAGTAGTCCAACCCAAGTCAGGCTAAGAAACTGCAACCACCTGTGCATAATGAAAAGGGAGAGGAGGATGCCTGCACTTGCCTTACCACAGCTAGAGGGTATGTATTGACTACGTAAGATTAAATGAGGTGACAAGAAAGATCACTCCCCACCTCATGGACCAAACAAAGAATCTCCACCACCCCTTCTATCAAGCTCCTGATGGTTATTTGTGCTATTTTCAAACTGAAATTGCCGTAGCAGACCAGGATGAACCACCCTTACCTCCCGCTCAGCACATGCCTACGTAAGAACCCTTGGCCGTGTAATGCCCCCGCCATTCCTGATGCATGCTCAAGAGATCTTCAATGATTTGGTGGAGCGAGATTATGGATAGCTTCATATGGATGATATTACAGTCTATGGAGGGAGCTTTGAAGAATGCCTAATTAACTTAGAAACTATCCTGCATTGGTGCATAGAGAAGAACTTGGTACTGAACTAGGAAAAGTGCCATTTTATGGTCAACCAAGGGATAGTACTAGGACATATTATTTCCAAGAAGGGAATCGAAAATGACAAGGCAAAAATTGAGATGATTTCCAAACTGCCCTCCCTCACAAATGTGAAGACTGTGAGGCAATTCTTAGGGCATGCAGGCTTTTACAGGAGGTTCATCATGGACTTCTCAAAAATTGCTAAGCCTCTCTCTAAGTTATTTTAGAGAAAAGATGCACTTTTTGTGGGACGAAGACTACAAAGTGATGAGGAGCTCATGGCTCGCCCAACACCGCACCAATAGTAAGTCTTAACCGGTAGTTACCTTTCAAGGTAATGTGCGATGCAAGTCAATTTACAATTGAGTAGTTCCTGCGTAGAAAGAAAGAAAGCCTTATGTGGTCTATTATGCCAACAAGACACCGAACGAGGCCCAGAAATTATGGCGCACTACCACAGAGAAGGAAGTCACGCAGCTGTCTATGCTCGATAAGTTTCGTTTATTCGGTCGCTCGAACATAATCATATTCATAGATCACTCAGCTTTGAAGTACCTGCTCACCAAACACGCCAATGCTAGCTTATCGATGGGTCTCCCATCAAGAGTTCAACCCGCAAATCATGACAAAAGGGTGCTGGAGAATGTTGCTGCGCATCATCTATCAAGATTAACAATAACATCTCTAACACTCACGAATTCTCCAATCAATGACGAAGTTCCCCAAGAGGTCGTACTCTGGTTTAAAACACCCTAGTATGCTCCACATTGCCAATTACTTGGCAAATGTGTGAAATACCAAAGAAATTGAAGGGGCACAAGACAGAAGTTTTTCTTGCAAAATTCACTCATTTTATTAAAAGAACCTTTTATCAGACAACACCGTGCCGATAAGATAATCGTAAGATGCGTGTCACATAACATCAAGGGATACTCAGCCACTACCATGAGAATGCATGTGAGGCCATCGCTTTCCTAAAACCGCTAGGAAGGTACTACGCCCTGATTTTATCGCCTTCCTTTCTAAGGATGCTCATACCATGTGCGAGAATGCGACAAATGCCAAAGATTAGTGGAAAATCTCTCGTCATTACATGATGCCTTGAACCCGATTGTAGTCGAATTTATTCGATGTTTGGGGCATCGATTCATGGACCATCCCTTCCTCCTTGGATACATCTACATTTTAGTGGAGTTGACTATGTTTCAAAATAATATGCTGTCATAGAGCAAAGAAACCACTGTGGTGGTATCAAATTCTAAAGGAGAAACATCTTCTCCAAATTTGGGGTCCCCAAGGCCATAATCAGTGATGGAGGTTCACATTTTTGCAACAAGCCTTTTGAGAACCTCCTATCTAAATATGGTGTCATGCATAAAGTGGCCACCCCATACCATCCTCGCACTGCTGGTCGTCGAGATAGCTACCGGTGGAAATCAAGACAATACCGATGAAAGTGGTGAACTCTAACCGGAAGGGATTAGTCTCTGCCGCTGGACTCTTTTTTATGGGCATACACAAAGATACAAACCATCCTTGACATGTCCCCTTATCGCCTAGTTTATGGCAAGGCATGTCATCCGCTCGTGGAAATTGAAAGTATAAGGTACGGGCGGAAGAAACCGAACCCGGATAATGGGCAGAGCCGGGCCTTAAGGGCTCCTTCGATATCAATGAGCTAGAAGAGTCGAGGAATGATGCCTACTTCAACTCTGGAATTGCAAAAAGATAAGTTAAAGAAATGGCATGATCAGCTAATGGCTCGTAAGAATTTCAAACAAGGAGACCAAGTGTTGCTTTACGACTAAAAGCTCCACCTTTTTCCAAGCAAGCTTAAGTCAAGATGGATGGGCCATTCACCATCCAGAGGTTCATCTTAATGGATCTAAAGAGGACTCCGCTTCAACTCCAAAGACAATAGGGTGTTCAAGGTCAACGGGCAAAGGTTGAAACCCTATGTAAAGACAACACTAAATGCATATGAGGAGATTCCTTAACCCCCATGAATTCAAAATACTACCCGAAAGGGGAGTGGCTTCTACAAAGATCTCGGTTACCAAAATTTTTGTTGGAATTTTCTCAGGTGCTTTATTTTAAGTTTTAGTTATGATTTTCTTAATTTCTTTGTTTTTTGTTTTATTTTCCTTTGTAATTTTTCTCACTTACAGGTGTGTTTTCTCAAAATTTTTGGTTTTCTATTTTTCAAGTGTTATAGTAGGCAAGTAGGGAAATTCCCAGTTTGGCGGTATTCTCGCAAACTCAGAATTCGCAGGTTGTGAAATTTCACAACCTGCAAAATTTTCGCAAGTTGAAAAATTTCTCAACTTGCGAATTTTCGCACGGTTGCGAAATTTCTCCTACGCCGCACTGTTCATCTCCTTCCCTGCAACCTTCTGTTTCCTACGCTCCATTAATTTTTCTAGATTTTTTGAGCCACAGCCACTAACCACCTATTTATGGATACACTGGGCTTCTACTCTTCAAATTCGGCCCTAAACCATCTACCTAAACACCCCTCCCCCATTCTCTCCCTTTTCATTCCAAATCATTTCAAATCTCTCCTCCCATCCCTTCCATCTCTTCTCCTTCTCCAAATTCCCAACCATGGTGAAGATTTGCCGAGGACACAGCTGCCCGCAGTGAGGCAATCTTCTCCTCCCCTGCTCTAACTCCAACCCCTGCCCCATCACACACACACAGACTCAAGAACCACTCCACTCGCCGCCACCGCCGTGCCTGCTCCTGCCACCGCTCAAGACATCCCTGCCATGGGTTTTGTTTCTGTTGCTACTGCCCTTGCCCCAAGGAGGTACCATACCTGGGTTGGCCCCATTCCTTCATCTCCACCACATCCTAGGCCATCCTGGAGGGCTCCACCGTCCAAGAGGGCCCTGAATTCCTCCGCCTGTGGGAGTCTTCTAGCTCCAAGCCCCGTGGAGCCCCGTCACCACTTTCAGGCCCCATTGAGATCTCCTCCAAACCCGTCTCAAATTTCAATCATCAGGAGACAATACTACCACTTCAGCCCTATTCCAAGGAATGCTGATTGCAGTGAGAGGGATGTGCACACCAAGATTTATTATGATCTCTAGCCTCACGAATATCTCGTAGCTTCGAGATTCAATGCGCATTAGTGCAGGTAATTCGAGCCACTTACGCACCCCCCTTCCCTCGGGTCTGGGCTTTGGCAACCCTGGGTGGTCATCGACTTCCACCACACGATGACTTCCAGGCGAGAGCCCACTCATGTACCCATTCATTTCTATCGATGGTCGACCGATACTGAGCCACTGATATAGCAGTTTACTTTCAATCATAGTGGTCCTTGCCAACTCTAAGCAGATTATAGGTAAAGTGGGCCCCATCCTCGACCAGGAGATGGTTTGTCTAATACTATCCCGACACTACACCAGCCCATCTCGTCCGCTGAGGTGCAGGCAGGTGCAAGTGTGTGTGTGCAAAAGGTAACTTTCTGCACATGCTCTATAGACCATATCCTCGCGATTGACCTTTCACTCCAAAGACATAAGATAGAGGGAGAGGAGCCATTCTAGAGGCTCTTTACTGTATTTTAGAGGGATTCTAGTTCAGCCCGACCGAGCTTGTCATGACATCCTTGTTCCACTTTGAGGACAAGGTCCATCGCAAGAGTCTGACCCGAGCTGAGTCCACTCCCCTCCTATTCCCGAGACTTCTATGCCAGGTATTAGAGCACATCGGGCTTCCCATCGAGCCTGTGCTGAGCGCCATGATCAGGAGGCTATCCTTACAGCCTAATCGGTGGTGACTAGGCCCCGCGCTTTTCACCTCCCACCTCCGGAGCCAGCAGAGGACTAGCCAACAACTAACCTTCCTGTAGAGGAGCAAATGACCTCCAAGAAGCAGATATTGAGGAGCATCAAATTTTCCAAAGATCCCTGGCCCAGCTATAGCTACCATCATTCCATTACTACCCACAGCTCTCCTCATGGGCCCTCTGCAGACCTCTAGGAGCCCCGACCCCAAAGCACTAATAAATTCTCCCGCAGATGTTGTCGGTCTCGAGCACTCCTGGGCGCCACCTCAGGCCATATATTACTATATCCACTGGGATTTCCCCCGTTATCATGGATGCATCCAGACATTCTCCGCCATCAGCCCAGATCATTCAGGATCGCCCATGCAAATTTAGGGCCGAGAGGATGACTCCATTGAGGTCGTATGGCTCGGGACCGTGCCATCCTCATGCAAATCTCGCAGTCACTGGATCACCTCCGATTTCCCATCAAGGTCTACCTAGGCCTCTTCGCCTCTCTAGCAAAGCCAAAATTCTACATCCTCTCTCGACTTGCTGGGCCAAAGAAAGCAAAGAAGAGCAAATCCACTCCATCAAAGAAGACCTCACCGCCTGTGATGAGGATGACTTTCCACTGGCTGCACACCACTGAGGAGGTAGCACTTCCTTCACTAACTTTCCGACCTGAGCCCCATTACAGACAATGTGATATTTGGGTCAGGAGAGTTGTTTTAAAGAAGTGTGACTTTACACTTTTGATTTCACTGCCCTTTTAACCAAAGCCCATTTTGTATGTTTAGTGGCTTCGTTTTTTGGTTCCATTTCATGAAGTCGTTTTTATTTGTTTGTAAAGTTTAAAACATAGTGATATATGCTTATAAGCATACCATATAACTTATTTTCTCAATTCAAAAATTGCACCCATTTTTTTTTTTGTGGGTTTCGCCTAATATGCAAGTTAAAATTGGAAACACCGCTCAATGCTATTGATGTTAGATTAGTTCCATGCATGATTAGATGATCACTGAAGTCTCATGGTTTTTAGCCTTCTTCCACCTTTAGCTAATCCACACACAAGGCACATCATTTTTTTCCACTAAGCTAAGAACCGTCTAACCCCTTTACTTTGCAAAACCTACCCTAGTTTCATTTAATTACACTGTAGTAGTCAGGACCCCAAGCAGTTAAGCACTAACCTAAGTCTTCCAAAAAAAATAAATAAATAAAAAGAATAGAAAATGCTGACGCTTCGCCTTGAAACCCAAGCACTACTCGAGGGGTATATGACGAAGTCTTCAAAGCCCGGTGCCCTAAACCAACCTGTTTGGGAGTCGACTTAGTACTCGCATGGGTGGACGGGTGAGGCTGGGGCCGAAGTCAGAGGTGGCTCGGAGTCTCAAATCATCTCGAGTCCGTGAAACCCAAGAGTCGCGCCGGGCCTAAAGATCCTTATGACTTAATGCTTCTAAGCCTTAGTTGGTTGGGGGTCACCTGAATCCCAAGTACATGGACTTCGTGAGGTCGATTCCTCGCACGAATCTCTACAACACAAAAAGTTATGTGGAATAAGATGAGCCAAATTTATTTAGGTCGGGTCAATGTTCTAGGTCTCGGGCAAGCACTCGGGTCAGCGAGAGTGCGTGGTAGCCATCGTTAAAAACTCGATCACATAAACACTTAGATTTTGGTGGAAGTTTCGTGTCAATTCCTCGAGTTGGATACTCTTCTAAAACTTGATTTTCAGATGGCATTCATTCTCCCAAGAGGGTTATTGTGTGTGGTCTCGTGATTCATACCGAGGGTTAGGACATTACTCGCCCCACATACTTTTTGGAGATACTTTTGTTTTGTGAAAACATAAATTAGTCCAAGCCTCTTTCTTTTGTCATCATATGGACTAGCAAAGTGTCATTGGGGGAGGATTAGTGCCCAACAAGGCCATTTCAGGCCTATGTATTACAGGTTTTGAGCACTTTTTGTGTACTAATCAACCTAGTTAACCCAATTGGCACACTAAGGTCCCGGCTTTACTACTTATCATATTTTGTGGCTATATTTGTAGTTATACAAACTAAATATGCCAACGTCATCGAGCCGACTCAAACACGAAGAATCCAAGCCGAACTCAGAGATGCGCGTCGAAGCCTGAAGAAACCGGAGCCACAAATCAAGGAAATTGACCACCGCAGAATTTTATAGGTTGCGACTTTCGCAACTTTGCCTCGCCTCCACTTCACCTCCATTCGACCACCTTTTGTGACTTTTCCTAAACTTCCCCATGTATTGTTGGTAGTTCAGACATTTTGTAATTTCCTTGACTCGAGCAGATATAAGCCCCGCCAAGCTCGTACAATTGATCGACTTGATGTAATAAAATTGGGCGAAAAGCTTTCGCATTTCCGCGAGGTGATTTTGTCTCATTTTCTCTCCCTTTCTCTCACTTTCTCAATACTAAACACTTTCGAGGATGACAACTCAACGGATGCTTGCCAAATCCCCTCATCCCAGCTGTGCTACGCCACCGGGCCAAGGCTTGAGGTAAACCGGTTGTCCCCCATTTCCAACGCATGCGCCATTATTATCATTTATGTCTTCAGATCCCACCAGTTTAAATCCTTTGATGTACCCTATCAGGCTACTCAGTGGCTTACGCAGAATCAACAAATTTATATTCCTAAGTTCCTCCTATCGGGCCGTAGTCAAGCTATCATGTGCATACGTCTGTGTGTAGAACACGGACGGGTTTTCATCCTATGAATGATTTCAGACGTTGTTTGAAATTAAGGAGGCTTTGCTTGATTCTCAGGGATTGCTTTTAAACAAATGGAGTTATTGTTTAATTCACTAATCGTAATGGTTTGAAACGAAAGTGAAATGGTAACTGGTTGTTTAGGGTCACTAGCTTGATAACATACTACTGAAGTGTCCCTGATTATATCCTCGCATTATGGCAAGTGACATATAGTCAAAGCCATAACCTGATCTTTGTTCGCCTATAAAACCTAACCCTAGAACCAATTTATTTCAGTCAACACAGTAATATGCATTCATTACCCATTCAGCCTTTAAAACCCTAGCACTCAACCTCATTTCGTATTCGTGAAGGCTATCTAAGAATATCGTTGCATCTACCAATAAGTATGCACTGTACCTTAAAGCATGGCAAGTATCAATTCAAAGCAAAGGACATTGAATGGCATTAAACCCTAGATTAGAAGCTGGGAACCATAAATGCAAAGACTGTGAGCATTCAAAACATGAGGACACCGCAGTTGTTCCAAAACCAAGCTAGCAACCCTCCTTCATGCTATGAGGCTTAGTTACATCCTCAGTCATCCTCAAGGGGGTGTTTGGCAGCCGAGAAAATGAAAGAAAGAGGAGAGAGAAGAGAGCAAATGAAACCCTAAAATGAAAGCTGCGGGAATTTTATAAAATGAAAAGCTGCTGCAAAAATTGCTTAGGGTTACAAAAATTATGGGGGTTTATATAGTCCACCCAAAAGTGTGAAAATACAAGAATGCCTAAAATATTGGCTTACAAAAGGGACAAGGTGGTAATAAACCAAAACGCTACTGCTTACATTAATTACACAAAAATCACAGGCCCATTTCGCTATGGAGGAGACTGTTAGCCTAGCGAATTTCACAAATTTCAGCTAGTTCCCACAAGAGATAGCTTAAATTGGTGCACTCATTATCAATGCTGAATCCTCGCTAGCTAGCTAAATTCTCGCTAGGCTAGCTTAAAATATAGAGATAAATAAATTGGTTAATTTCGCTAGGCAATGATTTTCACTAGTTAGCTTAAATTTCGCTAGCCTCATTTAAATTTCCCCATTCTTCGTTAGGATTAAGTAAATTTTCGCTATGGTTGCGAAATTTTCGCAATCCCAACGAAATTTTCGCAATCATAGCGAAATTTCTGGGATCGCCTGTTTTGCTCACTGCATCTGCTGTCTTCAAATTCCTTCATTTTTGATGGTTGAAAACACCGTGATTCCTTAGCATTCGACACATCTCTTGTCATCAAACTTAAAACACAAGTATCGAGGTACGCAAAGACCGCAAAATCACCAAAAACAAGCTCGAAATGGCATTGAAGGAACTATGCGGACCTCGCACACATCAATTGGCTTAATTGATATGATTGCTACAAAAAGCACCCAAAACCCATCTCTGATGTGGCCCAAATGAACTTTTCAGCACTAATCAGGTACCCTGATCACAATACCAGCAAGCTTAAGGGCTCATGGATGCTTGTCACATCCACTCCAGGCTCGCTTAGTTGCCACTTATTTGCCTCTACAGGTTAGGTCAAAGAAGAAGTTTTACCGGCTTGAGACATGAATGATCAATAAATGTCAGATCTTAAGAGAAAACTCTTAGGTTCAGGTTTTCATAGCTAAATCAAGATCCGTCTGAAATGACTATAGGTCATCCTCCCCAACGCGAGTGAAAGTACCCGACCTCCCAGCTTCATTCCAACCTCAAGCCTAGTGGCCCGAGGCTTCAAGGAGTTCTTTTTACATTCTATTTCATTTCGTTTGTAGTTTTCAAACCTCCAATCACACTGTTTTTACAAAAACCCTAAATCCAAAGTGAAATCACCATTTTACATCAACGGTAAATCATTTTACGCGAAGAAAACCCATCCCTGAGTTCGACTCTAAAACCACTATACTGCAGTAGCTGCCACGATAGGGAATTTAGGTTATAAATATTGCTGATTTTGATCACCCTATCAGGGCAAGAATCACCTATCGGGAATGTCCCCGCATAGATTGGTCTATGGTAAGGCATGCCACTTACATGTAGAACTGGAGAAAAAAGCATACTGGGCAACTAGAATGCTGAACATGAATCTTGAAATGGCCGGGAAAAAGAGGATGCTTCAGTTTAATGAGTTGGATGAACTTAGGCATAATGCATATGACAGTTCGAGGATCTATAAGGAGAAGACCAAGGCGTGGCATGACAAGCATCTAGTGCATAATGAGTTTAAACCGGGACAATAAGTATTGCTCTTCAATTCAAGATTGAAATTGTTCCTAAGAAAACTCAGGTCAAGATGGTCTGAGTCGTTTGTGATCACCCAAGTTTTCCCATACGCAGTGTCGAAATGATGCATCCGAGATAGCCAATTTAAGGTGAATGGGCAAAATGAGCGGCCGTATCTTAAGCAAACACCTCGAAGCACAAGTCCACCACAAGTTTAGCCAACATACAATGCTCTGCCATGAAATTTTGCTGACGTAGTTTTCGTGGTCGAAAGCACCAATAGGGGGACACAAATTGGTCAAGTTAACGATGGAAACAAAGCGCTACTGGGAGGCAACCCAAGCATTTAAATCATTTTATTCACTACTTGTTTGTTTTAAGTTTGCTAGGTTTGATTTTTTGCTACTTAATTTTTTTGATTTATATGTTTTGCCATGTGTTCGCATGTATGCTCGAGGTTGTTGCAAATGGGCGGAGAATAGCATGGAAAGCTTAAGCAAGTGTGCTTCAGGAGGAGCAGAGCTTAACTGCAGTAGGGAGCTTTCTAAACTTAGAAAAAAAAAATTTGTAAAAAAAAAAATCCTGGTTAATGGTCTCGGGAACGTCGTGACGTTGAAAAAAAATTCCTCTTGGCAACGTCACAATGTTGGACTCAATGTCGCGACATGGAAAAACAAGCCTCTCTGGAACGTCATGACTTTGCATCCGAATCGTCATGACGTTGGCAGTCTCACATGCCGGAACGTCACGACGTTGGACACGAACGTCACGACGTTGGACACAAACGTCACGACGTTGGACACGAACGTCGCGACATTCATAATATCACTCTCAGGAACATCGCGACATTGGGCACGAACATCGCAACATTGGCTCGAACGTCGCAATGTTGGCTCGAACGCCGCGGATATCGCACGTAACGCCGCGGACGCTACCCCGCTTTGGGGAAAACAACGCTCATAATCTCATATCCACAAACTTGACTAATCCTAACCGTGGCTCTCCGATTTTTATAGTGCTCCAGCTCCAAATCCCGTCTGCTCATCCCACCCATCCTTAGAAACCTCTCAAAGCCCTAAGTACGCCCTAGGATCCAAAAAAAAACACCAGTTGTCCACCTTCATTTGGAGATCTTTCTTACTTCGGGCCCGATTTTTGGCTAGGTCCAGTATCGATTTCGCTTATATCGCATTTTTCTCGGGCTGTTTGTTTCGTAGAAGGAACACTTTGGTGTGGTCAAAGAGAACCATTCACTTTGAATCAAGACCACCATCTCACCTAATGCACATTAGGTGCCTGCTCTTTTGTCCTAAGGGAGTTTTGGGTGATTCTTTTGGGTAATTTGGTAGAGTGCAATCCAAATAGGGGTGAGGAAGCCAACTAGAGCATGATTTAACCCTCTAGATCATCCAACCCCGACCCTATCACGTGCCTAATGTCGAGCAAAAATAAAAAAAAAATGAGCTTGAAAAGAAGCCAGGCAATTGAAGAACCCTCTCCGGCCTATGATCACGAAAAATTTGTCAATGAGAGTGAGATCGAGAAGTTCTGCCTCATCTATACAAATCGCTCTTTCATTAAGGAGAAGGGATTCCAACATCTCGAGGATTTTTTCAGAAAAACTATAGCCAGCAAGGTGGGTGCTTTCAGGCAACCCCGAGGGCGGTCGCAACGATGGTTACAGAATTTATGCAAAACTGCAGAGCTCACGTGCTTAAGAAAGTACGTATGTGGGTTTTGCAGACTTCATAAAGTCTATCAATGCTTACTATCACCTCAGTTGGTAAATGCCGAACCATATGATAGCTCTAAGCAAACCTAAACTATCATACACTAAATGTATATATATGAAATTTTCAACACTATTACTAAAGGACTATTTTCTAATCCCTGTAATAGCGCCTAAAAACTTGTTAAGACTAGTAGCTATATGATGAGCTCCTGTATGCTAAACTTCCGTACCGCGCCTAAGAATTATCAAATTCCCAATGACGCCAAAACTTGTTACCCTGATGTCGGTTTAGATACTAAGAGATTTATTTTCTCGCTTTGTAAAATGTATTCATATAAAATTTAGTTGGTCTTGATTATCGCAAGTGCAAAGGTCGTGATAAGTAATAAAAAGTGAATATTTAAAATCGTGATATCTTATTTAGGAATGATGAGATAAATCAAAAGACTAATTCTAACTACTCAAGACGCTGCCATTTGAACTCCATCGTTATGATGATGATGACAAAATGGATTCCTAAACTGAATTTCGAATATACATAAAATAATTTCATCGAAAATGATCGGTTTCTCACCGATTTAAACCTAACTCGGAACTATCAAAGGGTAATAATAATCAATTTCACACCATATCAATTTAGAGCTCAACTCTTAAGTTAAAACCGAGCTCTAAAGATGCATGGTAGCATGATTCGATTTCTCCTTTAACCATACTCACCGATTAGAGGTTAATGTTCATTTATGATTCATGAACTTAATCATTTTACTAAGATGATCAAACCCTCTTTCTAAGATTTAAGTATTTTTCCTTTCGCATTTCATACCTGTAGCTTAGGACTAGAAAATTATTGCTCCCATAGACAAGGTATTGCAAGCCTTCAGAATTTGATTGACATCTCATCCTATATTTCGATCAAAATTTTCCATCTCCTTGATTAGATCTTTGCTAACACGGGATCTAGATCAAGTCATCAGAAATAGGAGATACCTCCGATTGATTAAATTGATACTTCATTCAACTATCCTCAGTTATGAGTAAGTTGGTGATCTATCTGAGTAACCCATCAAAGTTCATTAGTTCCCTGGTATTAGTCTACCATACCCACAAAGAACCTGTTTCTATACTCTTAGGATTCCATCTCGTGTCACTCGTGGCGCCCCTCCCAGAAATCGATCAAGATACACCACCTTGCTTCGGGTACAGACTTAGCAGACTGGGAACAGTTAAATTCAAAAAACTAATATCAATCAAATAAATTCAAGAATTCTAACTAAAGCATTCTTCTGCTATGTACTCAAAAATGACTATCATCATTGACCCATTTCCAGAGAGAGAGCATTGACTTTTCAGAACTGGTTTACTCATATCAGTGACTAGCTGATCAGGAAAATTCATTGAAATTGTAAACAAACTGAAATAAATGAATTCCAGAACCTTTCCATCCTCCATTTAGATCAGACAAATCCACATGAGAAAGATGATTTTATAAATAAATTCACTGCCGCATTTCATTCAATACCCAAATCAAGGAAATTGAAACAAAAATTCAACTAAAAACAAAAGAAAACTATAATCGAAACTAAATCTACTAAAATAGAAGAAAAAAGTGCAAAGTGGTCTTCAACTACCTAAACGCCTCTGAGTTGCGGGTTAAAAGACAAAGGCTCGATGTGTCTATTTATAGACTTTCCAGCGTCGTCCCATTTCAATGATTGCATCAGGATCCCAAAATTTTGGCCCAAATTAAACATCGCCCATCGCGACACAAAGTCCCATCGCGACCAAGCCATGGGCCATCGTTTCGGGCCTCTCGCCGTGATCCCGTTGTTTTCACGCGACCGACATCCGATATCCTTCTTGAATTTTGCTTTCAGACGACTTTGATAATGTCGCGACAAAATTTTGGTGAAGCAGTCTTGTTCGTGTCGCAACATGAGTGCTTTGTGTTACAACACTAAATCCTCGTTTCTTCATACTCAAATTTTTCTACGCCCTTCACTTTCCTGAATTTGTCATGACATATTTTTTTTTGTCGCTGTGGCCAATACTTTTTATTCACTTATAAACTCGTCGAGAATAGAGTTTTTCTATGTCACGACAAAATTTCTTTATATTTTCACAATTTCGTCATGACATAAAACTCTTTGTCGCGACCGACTTTCCTTCCGCCCTCAGAGTCAGGTAGAGTCGCTTTGTTGAGACATAGAATTATTTGTTGTGACACAATTGCCTTGGCCATTCTCAGTTATTCTTCAATTTCAAGGTAACCTAATTTTTCTTCGTCATGTAATAGTAATTTTATCATTCCATAGCTTTATTGTTGCGACAAGAAATTTTTCTACGCCACTCTTGCTTTTGCTCTTCCACTTTTCATCGTGATAGAGACCACCTCCTTCATGTTTTGGTTGTCGTGACAAAAATAATCTTTGTCGCGACAAATTTTGCTGTTCTTGGTTGTGAAATTTAATGTTATGTCGCGACAGATTTTCTTCATCAAGTAATAGAAATTCCTCCTGAGTCAGGCTTTGATGTCGAAAAACTTTGTCGCAACATAAAAACACTGCCTTAACCGACTCAGGTTGTATTCTTCTTATCATTTTCTCTGCTTTACGAAATGGCTTTTATCACTTACAGTTCATATGTTAATCTTCAACCTTTTATGTTGCGACAGAGGAAATCTTGTCGCGACACAGCTCCTTTGCGATTTTCTTTGATCATGGTCACGATAGAGTAAAAAGGATCATTAATGATAATTTTCTTCATGTAATTCTTTCTTCAATAATGTCATGACAGAAGCCTTTGTCGCGACATAAATTTCTTTGCCACTGGGAAGTTCACCGAGATTTGTTGCGACATTTAGTTGCTGGCTACGACATAGTTCCTTTGGCCTACTTGAATTTTGTGTCGCGACATACAAAAATTGTGTCATGACAAATACTGTTGAATTTTCCACTCTTTTGCATCTTTTCTGCTTGTTTTCTCTCATTTTCAATTAACACCTGCAAAACACAAAGTTTGTGAATATTCCATAATTTGGCATACAAATAGATCTGAAACTGTTAAAAACATGGAAACAAAATGGACTAAAAATAGATGAGTTTTAGATTCATCAAATTCCCCCAAACTTAAAATTTTGCTTGTCCCCAAGCAAAGAAAAGAAAATTATGTTTGTCCTTAAACAATTTGGCTTTTATTTTTAAGGACATTTTTCTGTTTAAAGCTCAATTGGGCAAGAAACATAAGTCAGTTGCAAAAATTATTTCTAAATATGTTTCCAATCTAGAATCAAGAAGATTTTCAATTAAGTTCACCGAACTAACCAATAATTCATAAAGGTGTAATAATTTAATCATTCAATCCCGATTTTTGTGTGTGTGCTGTCTTTACTTTATTTGGCACGCTTAATCTTCTAGGATAATACCAAATGGGCATAATTTCTTTCATTTTTAAAGTCTCATATGCTTGTTTATCATATTAATCTCCACTAATGTAGGCATAACACCACTTTAAGATCAACTAGGCTCTTGTGCTCAGAATGTGTGGCTTGGGTAACGAGGTAGATACTTAGACATTTTAGGTTCAATCGCACTCTAGACTTCACTAACAACTTTACACTTCGCTCTTGATACATCCTTGATTTCTCTTGATTGTAAGTTTCCAACCTTCCCATCAGGTTTATTCATCTTTCTGTACTTTCTTCATTGTGGTACCTTTTTCTCTTTTCATTGTCCACAAACAGAAGATAAATTTTCTTCCTTATTTTAGAAGCTTTTTTCACTTTACATCTCTCACCAAGTTTTATGGAATGGTGCAATGTTGGTCTTTTTTAGCTTTCTACCACCCTTAACGAACTTTGGTCGACACCCCATACCACTGCATTAGTGGCACTAGGTGTCAACACCCCTAAGGACTTAATTGTTCCAGGAGGAAGGCTACAAGACCAAACTCATTCCTCCTTGATTTACTTTCACAACTTCTTTTCTCATAATTCTCTTCATCTTTCTTATTCACTTAATTTTCTTTCTCATCCCTTTTATCCTCTACAACTTGAATTACACTTCAAACTTGTCCTTTTCTCACACGATGTACTTTCTATGATAATCTAGGAAAATAAGGTTCTTTCAAGAATATGTGCAAGGGAGGAATCGGGCTTCTTATTTGCTGGTCGAGTGATGGGATTACAGGCGTTTAAATAAGAAGTAGTGCATATGCTATGCATATCATATGGCTTGAAAGGCCCAAACTTCCAAGGATGGCCTAAATCATTTCTTGTTAGTGATATTGCCTAGATTTCGCCTAACTAATAATCCAACAAGTTCTGTGACATCGAGAGCTTACTATAATGGATCCAAAAGGATGTTCCTAATATTGGCAATAATTTCTTTCGTAGTTACCGTCGACCATGTGCAAAGTTGATCGTATTTTTACAAATCCAAATCATTTACACAAAAATAATTACAAGTCTTTTTTGCTCCATCAATTTATTAAAGTCTTCTCATTCTTGAAGTTCAACACATTCATTCATAACCTTTACAACTCTTTCATTTCATTTCATTCTTTCCTACTCCCACGCATCTATCGATTTTTGTTTCGTTTTGAGATTTGTTGTCAGGTCGCTTAACAAGTCAAGAGATCTATTTTAATCACGCCCAGCTCAAAATAATCCAACATAAACTACAATTTCATTTTTTTTTTCATCCATTCTCATTCAACCAAACATGTTGCAACAATTGATCATTTTGATCCAGGTAGCTGGTTTCTCAATTTCAACTAAGCTATATATCACAAGTCAAAGATTTCTAACAATTAAACATGAAGGGAAGAAAATATATATATATAAAAAAAAAACAAACAAACAAAGAAATGAACAGGAGATAAAAATACAAGTGAACACCAAGCTTGAAAAAAATTTTCTATTTTATTTAATATGGCAAGGATGGACATTAGGTACAGAGAAGGAGAGGAGATGGAAGAGCAAGGTGAGCTATTTTCTTTTTTTGTCATGCCTATAGAGTAGAGGTTAACCGGGGTTAGTTTATACCTGGGGCTAAAAAAGGTGAAAACTCAGGGATCTGGACTTGTGGCTGTCTTGATTTACTTCCTTCTCCACCTCTGTTTAGTACAGACCATTCCATGGTTGTACAATCGGCTGATCCGCTCATTTTGTCTCGCCCCAATAGAATCTCGTGGTTCCTCAAACTCACCTCGCGTAGTACATCTTGGATCAAAGCCTTTGTTGATCATATCTAAGCTTTCTATCCAGCATTTCTCCCTATAGTTCAAGGTGCCCTCCAATTCCTTGTCCAGTTTTTCAATTAAAGCTCTAATTTCTGTCTGATGTTCCTTGTACAGATACCCAAAGGCATCTGCCTTCTGTAGCATGTTCTTTTCCATAACATCCTCCATTTCCTTCATGATCTTGAATAACCTACTCCTCTTTAGCCGCTTAAAGTTAAATGCATCTTCTCTGCCCTCTAGCCCGTGACTCCTGAAATTTTGTTCCCTCTCCGTTCCCATCTACTCTTCTCCATTCTTTATCCTCCGCTTGTGGATTCTTTCCAAGTTCCTGGTCCCTTATTTTCAACTCAACCTCCATGTACTCATCCCCGAGTTGGGTAAATGAGCTCAAATTCGGGTTGTCCCTCTCTCCATTCCTTGCTTCATGGTCTCTGTGAGTGCTAGCACCGTAAAACACTGCTACTCCTTAGGGCCTGAGCTTCACCCTACTCTGGCTGGACCTCACCCCACCTCAGGGGAGAAGGTTAGTACTGGGCTCACACTTCGCCCCTGCAGGAGTTCCGTGCTTCATCCTCAGTCGGGGTTGTCAGATTCCACTGGTTCTCCTGTTTCTATTTTTAGGCCCCTTAGTGATTCCTATTAATGTTAAGGGCGATGTCTTGGGGCAGTTCTCCTCTATTTCCCAATCTCCTTGGACACTACCCAAGATGCAAAGTCTTGAAATCAAGGCTGTGAGGAATCACTTTCAGATCCTCCTCTATAGTAACTCATAATTGAGTTTTCTATTAGTTTGCCCACACTGAATTTGTAGCCCCTGAGATTTGTAAGTATAATAAGACTCCGTTTCTTCTCCCCGACCATGCACAAGTGTTCGAAGGTGAAGATGATCGAACATAAAAATAAAACCACACCTTTGTCGTTCGCCAATGCCCGCGATGGACTCGCGGTGGGTTTTTCCCGTGGCATTCCACTTCCTTTCGCTATCAAGAAGGTGTCTACAATCTTCCGTAGTCGTTCTTCACGAGTCTTTGAATTTCGACCCATTCTTTCCCTCCCGAAGATCAGGAGCAAAGTATCTATTTTCCCCACTCAAGGATATCCATTTCCTTCTTACGATACAACTTTATCCTTCATCCCCACCATATTCCGAGTAGAACTCCTTCACCACATCTACAAAACCCGAAGCCTTATGCTCACAGAATAGATGCCATCCCTTACTTTATATCATCTCTTGTAATGGTGAAACCCATTTGTTAAAGCCTTTTTCTCCAATGAAGTCTCTGTACTGCAGTTTGTCCTTCCAAGCAATATAAGCCATCTCCGAGACCAAATTACTACTTTTGTTCGTCGTTTCTGCCATTTCTTATCTTTTTTTTATTCTTCACTGTCTCGTCCAGCTTCTTCGTTTATCTCAAATTTCTTTCATTCTCGTCTCAAGCACGTTTAGCAAGCTGAATCGCTTCTCCTCTAACCCAAGATATTCTTCCTTGATTTCGTTAAGGTTTGGAATCAGTTCAGCACGCATAGTGAGGTCGGTTTAGGATCTTGCTCAATGAGCGAGAGAGAACCGTGAGAGACCGAATGGTTTGAAGGTGATGAGGCAAGATTTACTTTTCACCTTGAACATTTCTATTTAGAGGTGCCAAGAATTGTTGTGCTTCCATAATTGTCGCGACATATTTTTGACTCCAAAGTGTGCCTCTTTTAAATTTGGTGTCGCGACATAGAGAATTGATGTCACGACATAAATTTGCACTAAGCTCGACTAGGGAAATTTTTATCGCGACTAGATTTGTCTATGTCCAATTGAATTATGTCGCGACATACAGAATTATTATCGCGACAGAATTTTTGAGGCCCAAGTTTGCTGTTTGTTGCAATATAGAGAAATTATGTCGTGACAAAATTTTTCTTGTATGTCCATTTTAGAACCAAAAGTTAAACCAGTGTCGCGACATGATTTTCTTCACGCTGCATGAAAGTTTATTTTACTTTAAAAACTGTGCACCCTTTCATACCTTTTATACCTTCAACCATTCGAACCTAATGACATTATGTAATAAGGTCTTCTTCTTAGTTCATACTTTTGAAAACAGATATTTCATCAAACAATCTTAATTCAAGTGTGAACAACAAATCTATTTCTTCACTCTCTATCATTCATCAAGAAATTCAACAAAGCATTCAAGCAGTTGATACAAGATAGTTGTATGATAATATATGCTCTAAAACTCATTAAATTCCCCCACTTCAACTATGCATTATTATTAAAGAAAATTGTGGGAAATAGAATTACTCCCCCTTGTAGTCATTTTCTGCATATTTTAGTTTAAGAAAGTGTGCTTTCTAATAACATTTCCTTCCTGTTCACCTTCCCTGTTCCTAAAAAAAAAATCAGCAAACTATCAAAACACATAATAAAATTCCTAGCAAAATTTAAAACTATAATCTCAAACTCATAAAAGTAATCAACATTAGTCAAACTCTCAAAATTAAAATTCTGCTTTGGCCAAGCTCCAAAAGCTACTCGCTTAATGTCTTTAGCTAGACAATCGTCAGATGATGTTTTCATCTCAAAGATAACTTTTTTCTTTCTCTTTCAAAACTGGATCTACTTCATTTATGCTTCCTCCAAGGTAATTCTTCAGTCTTTGACCATTTACTTTAAATTCACTTCTAGATTCATCTCTCAGTGTTATTGCTCCAAAGGGTGTACTTGTTACCACTATGTAAGGACCACTCCATCTTGACTTCAATTTCCCTGGGAATAGTTTGAGCCTGGAGTTGTATAAGAGGACTTGCCCTCGCCACCTTCATCATAATATTTCCTCGATCAGCCACCCGTCTTTCCTGTAGATTCTGGCATTGTCATAAGCTTCATTTCAACTCTTCTCCAAAGCCTCATTCATTCGAGCAAAGATCTTTCCTTTGTAAAGCTTCAAAGTCACAATTCAATTTAATATTAATGGCCCATAGCTTTGTATTCCAATTCTAAAGGAGATGACAAGGTTTTCCAAATGCAATTTGTATGGGGACATTCCACCGGGAGTTTTCAGGCAAAGCCTTATAAGCCCACAATGCATCATCTAGCTTTATAGATCAATCCTTTCTGCTTGTATTTACTTTTTTCTCTAGAATTTTCTTTATTTCCTTATTGGAAATTTCTGCTTGCCCATTTGACTGAGGGTGATAAGCCAAACCCATCACATGTCTGATTCCATATCTGCTCATGAGTTTTGCAAAAATTTTATTTGCAAAATGGTTTCCCCCCATCACTGGATGATTGCTCTAGGTGCTCTAAATCGCCAAAATATTTATTCAGAGTAAACTCTACTACTGTACCGACATCATTTATGGGACAAGCTGATGCTTCCACCCATTTGGATACATAATCCACAGCTAGGAGAATGTATATGTTACCAAATGATGATGGGAAAGGTCCCATGAAGTTTATTCCCCAAACATAAAACATATGTACCATTGTAGGTAGAAGGAATCTCTCACAGTGACATCACTCTTTCTTTTGCTTATGTAGCCCAATATCTGACAATTATCACAATGTTTTACCCACTCAAAACAGTCTTTGAATAGGGTAGTCAATAAAAACCTGATTGGAAAATTTTCTAGGCTGTTTTGTCTCCTACAAAGTGTCCTCCATATGGTGATGCATGACATTTCTCCATAATACCTCCTTGTTCTATATCTGGAACACATCTCCTTATGATCATATATGTTCCTTTTTTGTAAAGTATTGGGTCTTCCCAAATATAGAATCTGCAATCAGTTCTCAATTTTCTTTTCTACTGGTAGCTGAATTCAGGTGGCACAACTCCACACGCTAAGTAATTGACTATATCAGCATACCAGGGTGTTTGAACTGACAATAAAACAACTACTCATTAGGAAAATTTTCTTCTATTTTAGTTCATTTTTCTTTTCTAGCAGTCATTTCTAATATGGACAAGTGAATAGCTATCACATTCTCACTACCCTTCTTATCTTTGATCTCAAGATCACCCCTCGTAGCAAAGAATACCCATCTGATCAGTCTTGGTTTGGCCTCCTTCTTTGCCATTAGATATCTAATTGCAGCATGATCAGTGTGTATTATAACATGGGACCCTAATATGTAAGGCCTGAATTTTTAGTAAGCAAACACCATTGCCAACATCTCATTTTCTGTGGTGGAGTAGTTTTCTTATGCCCATTAAAGGCTCTCACGGTATAGTATAATGGCCTTGAATATCTTTTCAGTTCTCTGTCCCAATACAGCTCCCATTGCATAATCACCGGCATCACACATAATTTCATAGTCATTGTTCTAGTCAAGAGTCAACATGATGGGAGGTGTCACTAATCTGGACTTGATTTCATCAAATGTAGATCTACATGATTCATCAAAATCAAAATTTGCATCTTTTTCCAGCAGTCTACATAATGGTATAGAGATTTTTGAGAAGTCCTTTATAAATCTTCTATAAAAACCAGCATGTCTAAGGATGCTTCTTATCCCCTTAACTGTTGTTAGTGGCATAATGGTTTTGTCGTTACAACTTTTGTCAGTCTACTCCAACTAAAGATAAATTCTTTGGTGGTCCCAAGACAATACCTTCTCTGCTACTATAAATGGCATTTCTCCCACCCTAGATCTAGATTTTTGTCTTGACACCTCTGAAGTACTATTTCTAAAGTTTCTAAACAATTCTCAAAATAGGATTCATACACTGAGAAGTCATCCATAAAGATTTCCATAACCTTTTCCACCAAATCAGAAAACATAGCATCATACATCTTTGAAAGGTAGCAGGAGCATTACATAATCCAAGTAAGGCACTTTCTAAAAGCAAGGTGCCATAAGGACATGTAAATGTAGTTTCCCGATCCTGGCTATAGCAATCAAGTTATAAACTTAATATCCATTAAGAAAACAAGACTTGGGAGTGCCTCGGCTAACCCGTCTGAAAGATTCGTCAATGAAAGGTAGAGGATAATGGTCCTTTCCGCAGTAGTGTTCAGCCTCAGAGTTCATACACACTTCCATCCTATCACATTCTTGTGGGAATCAATCAGCCTTCTCATTCCCGATCACAAGAATCCTCCTGAACCACATGAACCGGGCTTAGCCAATGACTCATTGAGATCAGACATATGAAGCCCGTGATTTAGCCACTATACTTTCTCGACTACTTCTTCATTATCGACTAAGCCTCTAATGTTCTATGAGGTTTTAGAATTCTCCTCCAATAGGATTCAGGTATACAAATAGAAGGACTAATTCTTTCAAATCTTCATGTGACTAAGCCATCGCCTTTATATTTTCAGAATTTGTAATTTTTGTTTTTCAAGCTCGCCTAATCCAACAAATGATGATCAGCCTTCTTTTTCGTTGCAAGAAAGCATACTCTAAATGTTCGTGCAATTCTTAGAATTCAAACCCTCAACTTGTTTATGTTAGCTGTACCCCTCTTCTAACCGCGGATTTTTTCCAGGTTATTTTCTTCAACACCAAGTACTGCCTTTTTCAATTTAACATTAGAGTCCAGAAATTCAACTTCAAGATGCTCAAGATCTTGGAAATTCATCTCATTCTTATTCAATAACTCTCGAAAATACAATCATTACTCAATCTTAACCGATGGGAATTTTGCCTATACAATTTCACAAATCGCAATTTTTAATTCAAAGCTGTTTCAAACTGTGATTGAGATTGAAGTGCACCGCTCATCTCCAACCCTAAGAGTTAATTCTCCTTTTTCACATCGATCAAATCGCTTCCTCGTTGCTAAGAAAGGTCTTCCTACAAGAAAGGACTTGTTTGTCTTCCTCTATATCAATAACTACAAAATCCACTGGAAAAATGAATTTTCCCACTTTGATTAGCACATCTTCTAGAATGCCCTTAGGATAGGCCAATGTTCTATCTGCCATTTTCTAGGTCATGGCTATGAGAGTAAGTTCCCCCAAACTTAGCCTTTTAGCAACAGAAAAAGGCATCAAGTTTATGCTGGCTCCAGAATCACATAGTGTTTTTCCCATATCAACATGCTCACTCAGAAGCTTTCATGAGCGGCTTCGCCTCGGATCCCGCATCTCTCCGTAAAGAATTCTCAATTACCGCACCGCAGTTGTTGTCGCTCACTATTCCTTCTTCTTCAACAATCTTTTTTCCGCCACATCTCCTTCATAAATTTTGCATAAAGAGGCATTTGAGTCAATGCTTCTAAGAAAGGAATGTTGATCTCTATCTTCTTAAAAATGTCTAAGAATCTAGAGAATTGCTCTTGTAGCTTTGCCTTCTGCAGCCTTTGAGGGAATGGAACTTAAGGTTCATAAGCCTTAACCTCTTCTTTTTTTCCCTAGATTTTCTTTTTCCACCTGATGCTCTGGTTGCATCTTTTTTATTTTCTCTTCCTCTGTAGTTTCTGAACTGTGCTGCTTAAACTCTTCTCCAACTTCAAGATAATTCTTCCTCAATGTCCTTCTTTCAACTCTTTTTATTCCACCCTTCCGCCACTTCAGAAGCACTACTATGATTCCCTCGGGTCCTTCCTTGCGGTCACTTGAACCGAATCCTTGACTGATTCTCAGATATTCGCAGCCAACCGCCCATCCGAAAGTGTCCAAATTTCAATAGGCATTGGTGTCGGGCTCGAAACACACCAGGTTTACCGAATGCCGCGTAGCTCAAAGAAACTTCGTCATGGTATATTTAGTGTACCCTTTGTTTTCCCCCCATGAAAGCAAGCATTCGTCTTCAAATGAATTAGATCCCTTTCAGACCCGCTTTATCTACTCTATATTGCTTGGTCACGTTGTTGTTGTTCTGGAACCTATGTGAGGCATGATATTGTTGCATATTCTGTCTACGTTTTTTACCTTGTGGTGCTCCTCTACCATATGAAAAGTTTTCATGGTTCCTCAATGCCGATGTATAAGGCAAAGGGCAAGTCGTTGGGGATTGAAAGTGTAGCTCACTAGCATTTAGGTATCAGGCCTCCTCAACTTGAACAGGCCTTTCTTCAACTAGTCTCTCAAAGATCAGCTTCTACCCTCTTCTTAACAAGCTCCCACTTCATATATGTAGTATGCATTCCTCCTTTCATTGCTTCCTGTGCTTTGTTCATCACGCATCCGGGCCATTTCTACGGCAAATTTCATAATAGCTCAACCTAATCAAACCACTTCCCTCAATTTCATCGTTGTCAGCCCTTGAAGCTTCTGGGATGGAGCCTTATAGTTGCATTTGGCAAGGTCTTCAATAAGTCGCATTGCCTCTTCCTGCTCTTCTTTCTTTAAAAGCTCTACGCCAGGATGCATCACTATACCCTCGAGACATAATTCATGGCATGATAGAATATATCCATCCGAAAGTGGTCAAATTCATTCCATGCATAGGGCATCTTAACAGCCTCCTGAATCTCTCCTATGCCTTGTAGAGGCCCTCCCTTCTCCCCGCTTGAAGACAATTATTTCCTCTTTCTTTCTCAGCTTAGAGTTTCGAGGGGAAAATCGCCTCTACATGTGCCCCACCAACTTTTCCCAAGTGTTCATTGATCCCACCGCAATGAATCAAACCATGTCACGCTACACTCTCAATGAAAAGGGGAAGAGCTGGTGCCTTATTACTTTGTCTCACTCATCTCGGGCCTTGACTGTTGGTCATCCTCATGAATCTCCCCATATGCTCATTGGGATCTTCAGAGGGGTGACCAATAAATTGGTGTTGCTATACCATGGTAATCAATGCTAGCTTCAGCTCAAAATTGTTGGCTTCAATTGCAGGTTGTCTAATAGCAGAGTATTCCTCTTGGATAAAAGGCCTCCAAAAGTCCCTCCATAAGATAGGGCCTCCTCAAGTCTCTCTCGCTTACTTCTTCTTCTTCTGGAATAGCCTGCAATCTTTCTCTTTTATTTTCCATATTTCTGGATTCTGCACTGGTGATCTTCCACAAATTCTTCAGTGTTCTTTCAATCTCAGTGTCCAAAGGTAACAGATCTGCTTCTAGTGCATTTAAAATCTTTTTGAAATAGAAACAAACTGAGATCAAATGCAATTTGTAGGAGACAAGAATCTAGATTAAGCTCATAAATTTTCTGCAGCCTTCTTCACCGCCGTCATTAAAACTGCTTTTGTGATTTTCCGAATTTATAATAACAAAAAGAAAATGTCCAAATTAGTAAAATTCCTTTTTGGTTAGAATAGACATACTTTAAATTCATCATCGATTCCTGTTTTCAACGGCGCCTAAAACTTGTTAAGACCAAATTTATATATACAAAATTTAAACACTATTACCAAAGGATTATTTTCTAATCCCTTGCAATGACGCCTGTGTTTGTTAAGGCCAATTTATATGATGAGCTTAGGTATGGCTAAACTTCTAGCACACACCAAAGAACTATTCAATCCTCGATGCAATGACGCAAAAACTTGTTACCCCGATGTTAGTTTAGATACTAAGATTCATTTTACTTGCTTCAGAAATGTATTCATTTAAAATTTTAGTCGGGTCTTGATTCATCGCAAAGTGCACAAGTCATAAGGCACAAAGTGGAGTATTTAAAAGTCTGTGATATCGTTCCCACGAGGAATGATGATAAATCGAAACACTAACTACCCCAACTATTCAAGATCATTACTATTTGAACTCCACTATTATGATGATGAGATGACAAAAATGGATTCCTAAACTGAATTTCTGAATATACATAAAATAATTCTACTGAAAATGATTTGAGGTTTCATTGAATGAACCACTAAGTCCTCAGATCAATGGGTAATAATCAATTTCTACACTATATCGATGAGCTCGCCTCTAAGCTAAAACTGAGGTTTGTCAAAGATGCATGGTAGTATGATTTGATTTCTCCTTTTAACCATACTCACTGATTAGGAGGTTAATGTTCATTTTATTAATGAACCTAATTAGCTACTTGAAGGATCGAACCCTTTCTAAGATTTAAGTATTTTTCCTTTTCAATACTTCATACCCAGAGCTTAGGACTGGAAAATTATTCCTCCCATAGGTAGGATAATGCAAGCCTTTTTCAAATTGATTGACATCTCATCCTATATTTCTGATCAAAATTTCCATCTCCTTGATTAGATGTTTGCTAACACGGGATCTAGATCAAGTCATCAGAAAGAGGAGATACCTCCGATTGATTAAACTGATACTTCATTCAACTATCCTGCTATGAGTAAGTCAAGGATCTATCCGAACCCATCAAAGTTCATTAGTTCCCTGGTATTAGTCTACCATACCCACAAAGAACTGTTCTATGCTCTCAGGATTCTCCATCTCTGTGTCACTCAGAGGGCCTCCTGTAAATCAAAGCAAGATACAACACCTTGCCTGGGTACAAGGTAGTGGTACTGGGAATAGTTAAATTCAAAAAAATAATATCAATCAAATAAATTCAGACTTCTAGCTAAAGCATTCTTCCGCTTATGTGTACTCAAAATGACTATCATCATGGACTCCTCCGTGGTAGAGCACGACTCTTTCGTAACCCGGTTTACTCTATCGTGTCTAGTCATCAGAAAATTCACTCGAAATTGTAAACAAACCTGAAATAAACATCCAAACTTTCCATCCTCCATTTGGGGATCGGGATGTAAATATGAGAGATGATTTTATAAATAAATTCCAACTGTCATTTCACCAATACCCAAATCAAGAAATTGAAACAAAAATCTAACTAAAACAAAAGAAAAACTATACTGAAACTAAATCTACTAAAATGGAAAATAAAAATAAATAAAAGAAAATAAAAATAAATAAAATATACAAAAGTCTTTAACTACCCAGACGTCCTGGAGTTACGGAAGTTGCGCACAATGCCCTAGATGCATTTATTTATAGACTTTCCAATGTTGGGCCTTACTTCAATGATTGTAATAGGTCCCAAATTTCGCTCGACCGTTACTCACGAAATAGAGTTTTTCCTATTATGGCCGGAGTTTTCAAGGCCCTTTATCGCTGGGCTCGTCGAACTCGTTGTTTTCCTCGTCATGCGATCGATCTTTGATCTCCTTCTGGAATCTTTTGTCGTGATTGTGACTCTGAGCAATGTCGCTAAAAAATTTTCGTGAAGTAGCCTTGTTCGTGTCGCAAATACGAGTGCTTCAGGTCGCTACACTAAACTTGTTTCATACTAGCTTTTCATGCCCTTCAAATTTCTAGGGATTTTTTTGCGACATAATTTTTTTGTGTCATGATAACTATTCTTTTATTATTTAGAACTCACTACGATACAGTTTTCCATGTCGTGACATAATTTCTTTATCTTTTCACAATTTCGTCTCCCTTAACATAAAAATTTCTCATACGACCGACCTTCCTTCCTCGCCCTCAGAGCTTGGTCGAAATGCTTATCACACAATTGCCTCGCCATTCTCAGCTCTTTTTCTTTCAACTTCTTTCGCGACTCCACTTTTCTCCTCACGATAGAATTTTATCATTCCACATTTTTATTGTCGCGACAAGGATTCATTCACCCTTACCATGTCGCAAATGACTTTGTCGCACTCCTCTTGCTTTGCTCTTCCACTTTTGTCACTACAGGAATTCAATTCTCCTTCATATGTTTTGGTTGTCGCAACATAAATAATCTTTGTCACTTACGTAATTTTTTGTTTCTTAGTTGTGAATTTGGAAATGTTATGTCATGGCAAGATTCTTTCTTTATCATGTAGATGGCTTCGATGCTAAAATTTGCCGCAACATAAAAACACTTATCTCAACTTACTTGTGTTGTATTCTTAGCATTTTCTATTGCGACAAAGCTGTCTTTTGTCGCGATAGAGTTCATCTGTTAATCTTCAGCCTTTTATGTTACGACAGAGGAAATCTTGTCGCGACATTGCTCCTTTGTGATTTGCTTTGATCATGGTCGCGACAGAGTAAAGGATTGTCGTGACAGTTTTCTTCACAATTTTCTTCAATAATGTCGCGACAGTAAAACTCTTTGTCGCGACATAAATTTCTCTTTTGCCATTGAGTTCTTTCTGAGCTTTGTTGCAACATTTAGTTGCTAGCTACGACATAGTTCCTTTCTGCCCGCTGAATTTGTGTCGCGACATTAAAAATCAGGTCGCGACAAATACTACGCATTTTCACTTTTTGCCTTTCTACTTGTTTTCTCTCTTTTTCAATTAACACCTGCAAAACACAAAGTTGGTGAATATTCCATAATTTGGCATACAAATAGATCTGAAACTGTTAAAAACATGCCAGAAAAATGGACTAAAAATAGATGAGTTTTAGACTCATCAATTACCCTAAGATCATTAGGATGCTCACCAATGGCCAAGGTGAGTGGAAGTTAAACAACGAGGGGCACGTCGTGCACTTCAAGGCCAAACACTTGGCATATATCCCTAAGGTGTGGCACCATTTCATCACTTCTCGTCTCATTCCGACGACGAATGTTTGCGAGGTGACGGAAAAAAGGGCATTGCTCAACTACGCCATCATTCAGGACAACCCTTTTGATGTCGGTCATAGAGGATGCCATCCTCTATAACCGGGACGCCAAAATGAACATCAGGCACCCCTTTATGATCTATGGCTTGTGCAAGAATGCAGGGGTGCCACTACAGGATAATGAGGCATGGATCCATCCCATTAAGGCCATAGTCGCATGATAATGTGCATTCCCGATCCGAGATGTGCGACTCCTGGGTCATGAACCTTTCGGGGTGAGGAAGAGCCGACAGTAGCTACAAAATTTTGTTTAGCATGCGAAGAGACCTGTAGGTGGACGTCATCCATCCACCAACCCATCTCACCTCCACTACTCACCCACTCCGAACCTGGATGTCCTCGGGTCCTTCTCTCTTCCCTTAGAGGACTGTGTCTCAGGACCTCACCTGCGCATTCGAGGCCTATCGACGAGATCCGTGGACATCATGTCACCATGAGCCGTGATATGATGCACCTGGGGTCGATTACGTGCATAGACATGAAAGCAACCAACCGACCATCCTCACTAACCAAAGAGCCATCTTACAAGAAATAAATATGTTTGCTTTCCATATGCCATCATCGCCACCGTAGTGATCCCTTAGATCGACAAGGGAGTTCCGACATCCTTCTTTCTTTACTTGACACTGAGGACATTGTCCATTTTGATTTGGGGGATGTGGGTGGTCGATTTGGCATCATTTACTTTAATTGTCTAGGATATGTTTGTGTATTTTGTTTATGTTTATGTTTATGTTCGTATTCTCACTAGCTTTCTGCTTAGGTTTATGTGTGTTAGATGCCCAGCTTTGGTTTCATGTTTTAGGTTGTGTTAGGGTAGAGGTGGTGGAGTATGATTAGTGCCCAAAAAGTGCTATTTGAACCCTATATTAGATAGGTTTTGAGTGCTTTTTGCGCGCTAATCATGCTTTTTCATTTGGCGCTAATTGGAAGTGTTCAAGGTCTTCTTAGTATCACTAATGCCGCTAGAGGTTATTTTTGGTCAGTTTTTGGTGTGTTTTGCAAATTTGTATTCGGACATCGTGACATATGATGAATCACAAAGATTGGAACCCAATTGTCAACCACTAATCATACCAAAATCAAAGAGAGAATGAAGGCAAAGTGAAGAAAAATCAATGCAGCAGAGGAGCAGGAGGCAATGCAAAGGAAGACTCGCACTCCGTGGAATTTCGCTAAGATCGCGAAAAATTCAGTCTGATCATAATTTCGCAGCCTTAGCGAAAATTTCGCAATCTTAGCGAAATTGACAATTTTCGCTAGACCCAAAATTTTCGCTAAAGCACTATTCCTAGCAACTTCACGCTGGCTACCACAAGAATCCCTCAATTGTTACGAATTTCGCTAGCTGTTTAAATTGCCAGTATTCAGCCGAAATTTCGTTTTCGCATTTTGGTGATTTCGGGCTACCTAGCTAAATTTCACTAGTTAGCGAAATTTTCGCTTACCTAGCGAAATTCCAGGTGCCTTACCAAATTCACTACCTTGTCACACTTTGTAATTAATGCAAACCGACTTCACCTTTGGTGTATTACTCCCTCGGTCCCTAAATTTAGCTAAAATTGTTAGGTTTTATGGTATTTTCATACATCAGGCCTATATAAGCCCTCCCATTTTCAGGAACCCTCTAAGCAACAAATCGAGAGCTAAGATTTTAAAAGTTTCTTATTTTTGTAAATATCTTTCGTAGCTTTGTTGTGGTTTGGTGTTTCTCTCTTCTCCTCTTTCCCCTTATTTTCTTTGGTTGTTAAACACCCCTCTCAGGATGACAACTCAAGAGATACTGGCTGCTCTTTCTTGAAGAGTAAGGAAGCCAGCTTTCGTGGCAGGCATACGCAGTTGTCCTCTGTGTTAAAGTCATGTGCATCGTGGTTTATGACCCCTATCTTCTCAAACTAGGGTGAATATCATTTAATGTCATTAATTTGGCCAATACTTATCATGCTTTTTAGGATACAAAGGTATACTTATTGCTCGATGCACGTGAGTTTTGATGGTCTTTACGAGCCACGGGAATGATGTTGAATGTTAGGGTTTCAAACTCGTAAAGGGGCCATAGATGGCCGTTACCCGTGTTAACTCAATAGGGAGTGGTTTCTGTGGTTAGGCTTTGTTAGTTAAACATAGATCCTGGCTGTGGCTTGGACTATAGGTTGCTTGTCATAACGCGAGGATAAACCTGAGACACTTTTGTTTGCCCTAAGTTACCAAGTTAGTGACCTAAATCTTCAAAGTTAACTTTTCACACATCACTTTCGCTTTACAATTTCTACTAGCTTAAACTACTTCCACTGCTTTGAAACAAAAACCAAAAGTCCAAATAGCAAGCCTACCTTTTACACTTATGCAAATCATTCCTAGGATGAAAACCCATCCCCTCGTGTTCGACCCTAGACCGGCTTATATCAAGAAAGAGTCGACTACTAGCAGTAGGGAGTGAACTTAGGTGCATATATAAATCTGCTGATTCAACAGCCTTACCGTGGCACGGCACGAATCAAATGGCGCGTGCCGGGATCGTAACCCTGTCACCACAAGTGATGCGTGGAATACTTACCACTATAGATCGATGAGGGACCACATCCAATCCTCCTGCAGTTGCCCCTTTCGCATCATACCTCCCCATCGAAGATGAAGCATAGTTGAGGCCCTACTTGGTAATTCTACTCCTCAGCTATTATCATATGGAAAAATGAAATTTCATACACTCATATTAGGATTTGAGGAAGTATGCACAACCTTTTATGAAGGAAACTTTATTTTGATGGATTCGCTGCTGAAAGCATTTCCACTGACCCTAAAGGACAAGGCCAAGATTTGGTTAAACTCACTGAGGCCTAGAACCATAAGAATTTGGGCTGAGCTGCAGGCAGAATTCCTGAAGAAATTCTTCAGTGCTCATAAGACCAACAATTTGAAAAGACAAATTTACACCTTTGCAGCTCAAGATGGTGAGAGGTTTTATCAGTGTTGGGAGAGATTTAGAGACCATCGCGCATGCCCACATCACGGGTTTGATACATGATTGCTGGTAAACCATTTCTATGGTGGTATTGTCTCCCGCCATGAGGCGCCTTTGGAAACCATGTGTGGAGTGAGACTTCTAAGTAAGCATCCCGACGGCCATGGATTTCTAAATTATGGCTGAAACTTCTAAGGGTTGGGATGAGCCTAACCCTAGAGAAATGGAAACAATGAGGCCCTCAGCCAACCCTAGGGGAGGGATTTATACACTGCCAGAGGATATAGAAATGAAAGCTAGAATTTCAACCTTAGCTAGGAAAGTAGAGGAGTCAAGGAAAAGGTCTACGAAGTGTGTGCAAAGTGATTGAAAATCCCGCACAAGCCAATCCCCGCACCAATTCCCAATCCCCTCGTACATCCAAAGAGTACGTTGTCCTATGGCCCTTCAATGAAGGATTTGATGTCGAATGTGCCACATCGAGGACAATATAAGCCACCACAACTCCAATGCCCCATATGGCAATACCTACAATTCCAATCGAGGCATCACCCTAATCTTTCCTGAAACCCACTCCCGCTATGTAATTTCAAAAAGCAAACCACGCTTTGTTCCTAATTTCAATCCACAACCACCACCATCCTCATCCCTCGTGGAACAAGCCATTTTAAATTTATAAGGTGGTGGGTACTTTGGTAAGGTTGAGCCAGTGGATTAACGTGCAACTCGTACAAAGGATTGATAACGTAGAAAGTACACGAACAAGAGAATAGATGGGTTAGAGAGAAATCTAACTTAAAAATTGATAACCTACAAGATTCAATCACTAAGATCAAGTTGGCTGGAGGAAGAAAGAGGAAGGTTCCTTCCCAAATGCTAAACCCAAAGGGAATCCACGAGGTAGATCATCCAACAATCTGTAGTGAAATGATGAGGTGGAAGGGGCCGTAATCACCCTGAGGAGTGGAAAAGAGGTTAATCAGCCCATGCCTAAACCTGTTGAAGAAACCAAGAACGGAGAAGAATTGGAGTCCTAACACATTTTCCCGAAAGAGATCTAATGGAAGATCGTATGCCACCTCCATTTCCACAAGCACTTAGAAGTAAGAAGAAGGCATCTCAACAAGGCAGCATTTTAGAAGTCCTAAGGCAAGTGAAGGTTAACATACTTCTATTGACAAATCAAATGTCCCCGCTTATGCAAAAATTTATGAAAGATCTTGCATAATCAAGAAGTGGATTGTGCATTGAGAAGAGCATTTCACTCAACAAGTCGCGCCATAATCCAAAGTAAATACCACAAATACAAGGATCCAGGATCTCCACAATTTCATCAATATTGGTGGGAAGTGCATAGACAAATCATTGCTTGATATAGGTTTGTGGAACCTAATGCCGTATTTTATACAAGCAGCTAGGGTTTAGTGGAACTTAACCCACCAACATCACACTCTTCATCAGCCGATAGATCGCTAAAACCCTATGATAGTTGAGGATGCCTTTAGTGAAGATAGACAAATTCTACAACCCAAGATTTGTAGTGCTTAACATCGAGCCAATTGCAAGTGGTCCCAATCATGTTCCAACTATCTTAGGAAGACCATTTCTGCCACACCCAATGCAATAATAAATTGCCTGAATGGAGTCATAACTTACCTTTGGTAACATGACCTGAGCAAACATCTTTCATTTGAACAACAAGCAAAAGTTGCTAGAATATAAAAAATCAAATAACCGATGAAGTTGTTTCAATGGTCAAGATGCGTGGAAGACAAAGTGTCTAGGAATTGCAAGGAGTAATCATCATGAGATGAAGAGATATTGGTCTTCACTTATCAACACCCACTCCGCAAGCCAATTGCTCAATTCAAAAGCCATCAGCGAGGACCACTTCAACAATTGGATACCCAACACCATGGAGTCAACTCCAGTTACTCAGAGAGTCAGGAGATCATTCTCCTCACCCTCCGAGTACCTGAAATCGACCTATCCGTTTTCAAACCGATCAGCTTCAACAATTTTGCTTTGTCTTAAATTAGTTAATTTTGATAATTTCACTATTTTTCGAAAGTTTCAAATTAGCAAATTTTTCTTAAGAATTTTGTTTATATACTATAGTATTTGAATTCAATTTTAATTATAGTTTTATATATAATAATTTTATTTCATATAAAAATTAATAATTAACTTAAAAATTTTGAATTGCAAGGAGGAGTCATTAAATTGCCATAATTAGCTTAAATTAAGTGCAAAATGACTCTCTACGCTCATCCTCGTGCTTATAAAAAGAGGGTGTGGGACGGCCATTCATTCACTCTCAGATTTTCCCCTCCTAGTCTCTTTCTCCGAGCCACCAAAGGTCAGAGCCCGAGCCGCCCGAAAGGTACCGACACCACCACCCAAAGGCCCGCACGACCGAGCCACTCAAGGCCTCTCGCCCGCTCTCGTCTGCAGATCTCGCTTCGCCCTCGCATCCCAGCCTCAAATACCGAGACTCCGACCGGGAGCCCAGACCGAGCCTCCACCGTCGCCGCACCGGGGCCAAGACACCCACGACCGAGCTCCCGTCACCACCGCCGTCGTCCACTGCCTGCTCATCACACCGCCGAGACGTTATCAAGGCCACACAAACGCTCGCATCTATACCCCACCGCTCCAAAGGGTCGGGTCCTTACTGGCCTTATTTATTCCAGAGTCGGTGAGCCGTGAGTCTGAGCCTTGCCTTACCCAATTGCTTCAGAGGACTCGCCACCTCCAAAGGAGCCTCGGGCCGTATATCTCTGCCTTAGTTGCATTTTCATGAGCGTATCTCTTCCGCAGTTTTATTCAGATTTCGTGATATGGTTCAGATCGAGGTGGGTCCCGCCTACTACGTCGATTCAAGATACTGTAGTAGAGGCCCCAGCCAGCCTGTCCCGCTCCAAAGACATCACCTGGCCCCCCGAGGCGCACCGAGAGCCTTGTGGGTTTCACGGGATACCGCATACCTGACGGGGACCCCGGCCCCATCAACACCGCACTCGAGGGGAGAGTTGGGGAGGGGCCCGCTCTAAGCGTGGCTCCGCACATCGGGCCCCGACGAATCATCTTCCTCTCGGCCGCAGCCATCACCAGTTACATCGGCTGCAGAGGCGACATCATCGCCTCAGTTGTCACCAAATTTCAGATCAGGGAGGCCGTTGTCTCGTAGTGGAACCCCATATCTCCAGGAATGTACTGACTCCATCGTAGATTTTCATCGTGAGTCGTATTATGATAATCCCAAATAATAGGGTCGATCCTGTGCCTAGGGAGTCCATGAGATTGATCGAGGATTATTCACTATCGCCTTCATGACTGAGGCGATATTACCCCGCACGAGTGGTGCTGCAGTTTATCACTCTATGACATCTCGAGGAGCAGATGGTCCGCGTGAGCTTCAGTTCTCTATCGATGATCGCCGCGGAGTACTCAGAGCGGCCGATATTTCAGCAGCTTTAGGCCTGCGTATACCGCCGGCCAATGCAGAGGGTTATAGAGATTGGGCCCACCCACCTCATCGAGAGATGGTTCGAGCACTGGCCAGAGACACTACAGCTGGACCAGTATTTTATAGGAGGCAGCTCCCGCCTCAGATGCTACTGATCGACCATTTATCTCGACGAGGTACTGCCCCCTGCCACAAAGACATTGGCAATGGAGGGGGAGCCATCTCGGGAGGCTCTTAACGGATTCTGAGGGATATCGTCTGGCCCTCCGAAATGGGTGATGACCTCCGATGCATTTCGAGGAAAAAGGTCCATCTATGACCTAAGACGAGGCAGAGAGTGCATTCCATCATGATGTCGAGGACTAATTCTGTGCCCTCGAAAGCATATGGGATTCCTAAGAGAGGAGCCGAGGATCGAGACGAGTCTCGATGCCCTCCGGGTTCCTGTCACGGGCTGGTGACGACCACGCCCCAGATCTTCCAATCCACGCCACCACCAGAGAGGCCGTCAGTGGTCGAGGACTCCATAGAGACGATGTGCCCGCCCTTGAGCCCGAGATGCAGAGGAGTCCAACTCCGCATATGTCACCTTCATCTCCTCCTCCACACACCACATCCAAACACAAAGCAGCATACACCCTACCCATCTTATTCAAAGACACCACTCACCTCGAGAAACACAGCCTTCATGAGATAAAGAAAGGATGGATGCCATTCGTGTTTGTTAGGCTACAATAAAAGTGTACCTGCAGATCGAGGTCAGCCCAATACTCTATGCTTCAAATAGGATCATGACGTTATCCGGGTCTTCCGTGTTCCCGATCGCAGAGAGGAGCCCACCACGTACGCAGTTCTCATTTCTCCGATGTTATCGTCGGCAGCAAGAAGAAACACAGACCCACCACCACCACGCCACAGCTGAGGTTATTTTTGGTTGTTTCTGTGCTCGTGTGTACTTCTTTGGGAGTTCGATATCGAGACATATGATGAATCATGAAGATTGAACCCAATTGTCAACCATCAATCATACCAAAAATCAAAGAGAGAAACGGCGTGTGGCTAAGAAAATCAATGCAAAGTAGAGTGAAAGTAGGAGGCGCGGAGGATACAGACACAGAATCATGATCTTTTTTACCTCTCCTAAATTTTCAAAATGACACAATGCAAGTATCAAGAAAGGATCCTTAGGTCATAGATGCTCGAGAATTACATGTTCGATAGGTAGGATGATAGTGAGCCTCCTCGGGTGTTCAAGAAACCAATTCCCGATTAGTCTACCACACACTCATACATGTGATCTCCAGGGTATGCCTAGGCTTCGGACCCTGCTTACTAATGTTCAACGAACCTTGGGAGTTTTTAAACATTCTAAGTGGGATGGACACCTTAGAAAAGAGGATTTAACAGCCCAAAAAAAAAAAAAGATAAAAAAGAAAGTGTGAATGTAATAAGTGGATCTTCTAGTCAAATCAGACAAATCGATGGGCTTTTCTGTGCCTAATGCCCGAGCTAATCGACAAGAGCCATCGACTTCACCGGCTCATGGGATAGAGGATGAAGTTTCCATTACTTAGGGGCCCTTAGGTTTGGCTTCAGTGTTCAAGTAAGTTCAAGTGGGAAATCAATGATCGGGTGCTCCTTAACCAATCACGGGAGTCACCACCGAATCCCCGCTACAGAACACTAACTAAAAACTTACGGCAATAGTATTTCTTTCATGAGTAGGTAGGTTAGTATGAATAAAAATGGTGTATTCTTATCCTTCCAGAGTTAGACTCCCTCCCAACAGTGCTGGAATTCAAGCTCTAGGTACCCTAATCGAGTTATATGTTGTAGATCATGCATCAAATGCACATAGTTTTTGGGAAAAACATTGAAAACCTAGAGGTTGAATCACTGGCCAACCGAACTGCTCACCAATTCTTTCGAAGTAGAACAACCTAAGAACTCTCGAATTTGGGAAAAAAAGGGCAAGATCTGCGGTCTTGGCTCATTTCCATCCTTTCTTTTGGTAACATGAGCATCACACTCGTGTCGTTGAGTTTAGTATGTTATTTTCTTGTGTGTCTAGTTTAGAGTTTGTTTCTTGCTTAGGAAAAGCAAGAAGCTAAGTTTGGGGGTGTGATGAGTGCCTAAAAACACTCATTACAAACCTAGGATTTAGCGAGATTTGGATTTGTTTCATATATATATGACTTCATTTTTATTACTTTTCAATATTTAGTTTATCAGTTTTTTAGGAAAAGTGCCGGAAATGGAGCCTCAGAGAGTCCTAGAGAAGAATGGCACGTAAAATTAGAGCCAACGTCGCAACAACGTCACGCCAGCGTGGAAAACCTAACAAACTCTTATCTCATGAAAAGCTATAAAGTGAAATCCGAGAGTCCACCAAGGGGGGTTCAAATATCATCGATCGGCTAGGCTCAAGGAGTCGGGGTTTTGCACTATGGAAAGAAGGCTCAAGGCCTATCCTAGGACTGAAGAATCCGGAGATCATCACTCCCTTTGATCATCAAGCTTCTATCCCATTATTAAGTCTTACTTTCATTCAGAATGGAACGCATCATCACGATGTTCTAATTCGTGGTTTAGGGCCTTCGCTGCAGTGAATCGACATGAATACTATGTTTAAGTGTTGACTTTTCATTATTCCATTATCTTTTATATATTTGTTTTACCATTAACTCAGATATTGTCAAATCAACATATTAATTTTTATCAATCTTAATATGTGACGGATCTTTGTAAGATCCGAGAAGTGAATGAAGAATAAGACATAGGGAGCTAACCGTTAACCTAATAAACTTGGTAAATATAGGATTATCAATGATTAGGAGGTCAGGAGTTCTTTGAATTTCAAGTGCACTTTAATGCTTAGGGTCGAGCCAAGGAGCAAGAAACTCAGGTAGCGGAGTGTTGTACTGGCCTCAGAAAGGCTTTAATTACATTAGATAAGAGCCGCCTTGGAGAACACGTATATTAGATAATGGAATAGAACCTGAACATTACATAGTAAGACTGTCCAACACCACTAACACCCTAACCTTTTTGCACCCAAATGATCATCTTTACGTCCGGCGCATACATTGCCAAGAGTAATTTAATCTAGTTTTACTTTCCCTTTAGCCATCACAATTGCTAGTTCGAATATGAAATAAGTATTATAATTTTGGTACTTAGCCCACTACGATTAAGATTTTCGTGGATTGATACATCCACTGAGTAATAATTATATTACTTGATGAGCGTACACTTGCGCGGTTAGGCAATTTGCATTTCTTATTGCATATCTTCAAAACACAATCACACAAACGCCTATCACCTGTCCCTAGGACTCGATCACTCTACTCAATAGGGAAGGTGTAGCCACTAAACTCCCCAAAGTATCCTAGGCTTAGCCCTTGTAATGCGATCCTAAGCCCAGTCCTGATCTTGAGCATCTTGCCACTCCTGAGAGACCTACACTAGCTAACATTCCCACAGTGACTTGGGTTGAGTGCATCGACCACCACATTGCCTTATCGGGGTGGTAATGGGTACGAACTCATAATCCTCAAATGCTCCAGCCACTGGGTACCTCATGTTGACAGTGACCACAGCGAAAATATGCCAGACTCTTGTGGTTTGAAAACACCTCGAACTGCTCACCGTATAGGTAGTGACACCAAATCTTCAAGGCAAAGAGAATGGCCGTCAACTCCATATCATGCGTGGGGTAACTCCACTCGTGGTTTTTCAACCTTCGAGAACACAGGCCACAACCTTCTGACGCATTAAAACATCTAAGTCTGTCATAAGGGCATCCTGATACAACGTGTACCTTTGTCCCCTTTAAGGCCCACGAATAGGATTTGAAGTAAGCTTCCTCTTTAATTCTTGGAATGCCCTCTCACACAAGTCATTCAACTCAAACTTGACCTCCTTCTGGGTCAATCTCATCATAGGTGCAGCTAATCGAGGGAAATCCTCAATGAACCTCTTTTAATACCCTACCAATCCTAAGAAATTGCATATCTCGGCGACCCCGGTCTCTTCCAACTCATAACTCCCTTAACCTTCTCCAGGTCCATTGATACATGAGAATGTTTGTGTCCAGTGCCTCGATGACCAAAATTCACACTTCTTGAATTTGTCTTCGGCGATGGTTTCTCGAGCTTGGAAAAATCCTCATATGATCTTTATGCTCCTCTGGACTTGGAGTAGATCAAGATGTTGTCACTTGAATATAACAAACTAATCAGTAGGGTTGGAACACCTATGCATGAGATCATGAATGCCCATTGGGCATTTGTCCAATCGAATGGCGCAAGCGTGAACTCGAAGTGCCGTATCGATCACAAGGCACTTCTTAGAATATCGCCTCCTTAACCCTCAACTTATGGTAGCAGTGTGGAGATCATAAGATCAAACTCATTGCCCCTCTCAATTGATCAAATAAATCATCAATCATTAGTAAAGGGTACCTATTCTTAATGATAACCCTATTCAACTGTCGGTAGTCAATGCATAGCAAAAGGGTCTTCTCCTTCTTCTTAGAAAACAACACCGGAGCGCCCCAAGGTGAAGTGCTCGGTCTAATAAAGCCCCTACCCAACAATTCTTACAATTGGACTTTAAGTTCCTGCAACTCAGTAGGCCATTCTATGCAGAGTCATAGAAATAGAGCGATCATGCTAGGTCTGGCTTCGATAGTGAAGTTTACATCCCTATGTGGAGGAGTAATCTGGTGGATTCTTACGGAAAACGTCATGCTCTTTCACAAACCACCCGAGGTAGACTCAACTCCTGTCTCGTCTCATTCTCTAGATTAAAGCTTGCTAACCAACCCAACAACTTCCCATGCCATCCAGAGTCATACATGGCTTGGGGTAAAGCATCATGCCCCATCATGGAAACATAACACAAACATCATCAGGTGTGTAAGCGTTAATCCTCGATCACAGTGTGTGACTCGATGTGCCATCAACCAGTCCACCCAAGGATGACATCAAACTCCGACATGTCCATGACCTAGGTCCATAGTGAAGAGGTATCTAAGATCTCTAACTCCACGATCGACATGTCGTCGGCCTCACCACCCCAGTTCTGGGGTGAATTCAAATGCAAGTTGCTGCTTCGGGGGTTTCAACCTCTAAAGCCTCTTTCACATGATGTGTAGTAAAGAATGAATGAGATGCACAAAATCAAGCAATACTCTCCCCATGGATGAGAGAAAAATGTACTGAATGACCGACCCCAATATGCGGCTCGGTTTGAGGTGTAATGGCGTGAACCACCTGGTCCCTAAAGTCTAGCTTATGAGCCACGTCCTTGACCTCGACCCATACTGTAGCGTCTGCTTGGCGTGAAGTAGTAAGGACTGTCTTTTCATAGGACCAATAAATGCCCCTTCGGCTCATGGTGGGGTAGGAAGAACAAAACAAAGTGGGTGAATGTCCAGCTGATGAGGCGAGGCGAGGTGTCCATAACTATAAGATCCTTGCCTCTACTGGCTCCAGTCCCATCGGTGTCAAGGTTGGTGGCATTGGAAACATGTTCCCTACAACAGGGCGGCTAGGTGCTTTGAAATATCTCCACTTTAAGATGATGAATACTGGCGCTTGGCCTGATGGTCGTAGTCCCCTAACGAAGTAGAACTCCTCTGTTTCTTTCCTAAGCTAGAAGAAGAAGGTTGGCTCTCCCTCCTCTTATCTTTAACACCGACATACCGGTGGTTCTATCGTCGTCACTTTCTCAGCTCAAGCCGCAACTTTCGACCATCGAGTCAAGTCTTAGGGAGAAGTCCCACAATTTTACCTCGGATGAACAATTTCAGACCATCCTCAAAATTTCCGCACTTTGGCCATATCACATTGGCCACATGATCATCAACAAAACGAGGATAATTCTATGAACTTACGCCACGTATTCAAACACTATCATGGATTCCTTGTTTGAGTTCAGGAACTCAGAGCTTTGCATGTGTCGAGCAAATGATGGGAAAAACTTACCCATGAAGAGCTCATGAAACTCTTCCCATGTCATTGCTTCCAAGTCCTTTGAGGCTTTGACCCAATCCCACCATACTTAGGATTCACTCTAGCTTAAATGCTTTGACTAGTACTTATCCTTGGCGGACATCAAAGGTGCTCCATAGTCTCCAGGATCTTATCGACATACTAGAACTAATTATCAGATACAATCAGGTCCTCTCCTCCCTTGAAGGTTGGAGGATGATGTTCCTTGAACCTCTAGAGGTTACTTAACCATCCCTGGCTCGCAGTTGCTAGCACATCACGTGGTGTATCCCACGACACTCATAACATGAAGCTTGTTGGTGAGCTACATGGTCATGGGTTGTTGCTCCACCCACCGCCTCGGCGTCCTCTTCCTCGGCAGCTATCTACATGTCGGATAGCAATAAGTATTACATGGTATCGAGAATGGTACCACCAGTTTAAACTTAGGATTTTCTCTCTACTCATGCTTAATAGTGCTTGGCCACTAACCACTAATGAACCCTTAATATCACAGAACTATCACGTTAGTTCTTTTTAGAACTCCCAGTTATGTTTTTATAACCCTATTGTTACTTCTTTTTTTCCACATATGCTTTTACCATGCCTTATAATTCACACAACACATAACACACAATGGAATTAGCCAGTGTGTTAAAGCACAAAACTGTGGAATGCACAATGAATGCAATAGTCTAGACTCAGCCCGTCGAAGCTACCCAGGTAATCGCATGCACCTATGCTCACGTGCAAGCTGCAAGCACCCAAAACCCGGGGTCGGATTGATCACTCATCAACCAGCGGAATACTTGTGGATATCGTGTAACCGATACCAGCTTACATTATTTTCCCACTGTGGGACCCGTAACTTATGGGTTTTGGTCGTATCTCCCTCATGCTAAAAACATTGAATTGACTTCACCTACTTCTAGATCCACGGGTCTCCCGTATAAAAACCCGATTGGAAAAAAGCAAAGAAGGGCTTTGCTGCATTGCGAGTGTCGCCGACGTTAACTGCTCAAAATCGCGATGGTGTCATAACATCGATTACCTTATGTTGCGACATCAAGCCGATGTCTCGACATCAAGACTCCATATCGCGACAACACCTGTGACTGTTGCCAAGGATATCTTGGCCCTTTCGTGACATCAACCGAGGATGTCGCGACAATGGAATTTCATGTCGCGACATCAGCAGCTCACCCAACTTATGGTCTTTTAGCAATGTTGACGTACCGCCAAACATGTCGAACTAGATCAATGTCGAGAAGTACAATGATTCGCGCGGCATGGTTGAACTACGGTAGATGTTCGCGGCAATGCCGCGATATTGCCTAAGGCATGTCGCAACATCGGCTGAGACCACAACCAATGCTCTTTCTCGGCCATGTCGTGACATCGTCCAAGGGATGTCGCGATATCAGACCAATGTCATGACATTGAGTTTCAATGTCGCGACATCTACAGATTTGTTGTCGATGGCCTCCCGATTCCTTGTCTTTTGGATCTAGCCTTGCGCCTTTACATGTGGCTCCACCCAAAAATCAACCTGCACGAAATACACAAACTTGGCCCCTTCGAGGCCCAATATAATGCTCGAAACATGTAAGACCATACTAGAAACAGTTCGTATGAGTCCACTCTTGACTCTCATACTTATATATACAACCCATACTAGTCTTGAAAAAGGATTTATACGAACTTATCAAAAGCACATTGATTGGCTTTCTTCTGTCTGACCTTGGGATGAGGCGAATCCCGCTGGGTGTATCCTCACACTGAAATGTTTGTTTTCCATGGTTGAGCCACGCCCAGTAGAGAAACTCCTACAGAGGCTACTACCCACCTAATTGCACATGCAATGTTCACATGGAATTATTCACATTCATATTAACATTCCAAATAGAATGTGCAATTCTAAGTGGAATACTACATACCATGCCATGAAATGAGATGAGACTCACTTAATGCATATGTTCAGTGGCTTCGCAGAGCTCCATCACATTTTAATGCCAATGTGGGATAATATCCATCTTTGATGAATTTTCATCTAATAATCACTTTAAAACAAAACTCAAGTTTTTAATCAACTTATTGGATGTTTCACCTCAGGATCATTTCATTTACAAAATCATGTATCTCTTTTATAGATTGCTTGGTGCAGGTCTCAGTAAGCCATGCCTTCCTACACTTTCATAGGCTTCCACACATTTGAAATATGTATAACCACATGTGCAGTCTTTACCCGAGGTGTATGTCTATTTGCTACTACCGACACAAGTTTCATGCTCTCCGATGTCTGACTGTTGGACATTGTCAGCGATACCAGAAACCTAATCATCAACCACCAAGTGTGGTGTTTGATCACAACCATGCACTTACACTCATGAAATGCGATGTCTCAGTGCATAATGCAATGTGATGTGCCACTGTATGTCTATGTCATGCCACATATGTAATGAATGTTATATGGACAACTCAAACCATACATTTCACCATGTATCATGGATAATTAAATTATAAGCATATAATTTCCAAACCGACAATCATCTTAATGTCAATATATTTCAAACACGAGATATATTAACATTTTAATCAAAAATGTTAATCGACAACTACCATAAACATGCCATTAAACACAAGCAATGACCTTTATCCTCGGGGGCCAATGTAGTGGCGCCAAAGTGCCCTGAAATGGTCCTGATAGCCTCATGACCCGACTATGCATGTTGTTGTAACCGAGGCCGCCATCCGATATCTAAGTTATGTAATCGTAATAGTTATCCGGACATAGCAGTCAAGATTCTGTCCCGAGACTATTCACAATCGGGCCTTAGTCAGGGCCCGCCTTGTTCTTTACACATGTCATAAACCCGCAATTTAAACCGGTCGTTCTCATTCTTTGGACGGTTTGAACTTGGTTCAGAACTCAGTCCTCAAGCAGGCCCAATTCCGGCCTTAAGCAGCTCCGAATTAGACTACAAACACTAGCCACCACCCGGCGACCAAGCCCTTTTAGCCAGTCCGATTTTCAATCAGGACAACGCGAATCGATCCTAAGAGTTTTGGCAGATCTCAACGGTCCACTTTAACACTTTGTCCAAAAGAGGCTTGATAAACCGTAGGAAGTACCCACACCTCTTGGATCTTGATGAAACTTCACGATTTTGGGTACCTATCATTAGCCCTCGTCGCATTATAGGAACTTTGCTGCCCAGTGCGACAGTTCGACCCTCGAAACTCAGGAGATGCGAGGAAGAAGCTCTGAAGCCTTCTTTCCTCTTTTTTCTCTCTCTTTCCCTTCTTCCTTTCTCTCTTTTCATTCTTTCTTTCTTTTCTTTCTTTTCCTCCACTGAATTCTCTCCACTCTCACTTTTCTCTTTGTGTAGACTTGACACATGGCACTTGTCATGCCATGTCACTCTCATGGCATGTATCCCGATACCGTGTGTCACCCCATTTCCTCTTAGCCACCTCACCCCCTTCATTCATGTCTAGTGTGACCATGATATTGTGTCACATGGCCTATGTCACCCAGCCATGTGTCACCCGATCATAGTTGCCTCGAAAAACGAAAAAAAACCGCCTCTTCGAATTTTGGCCAATTTGCTTTAGCAGTAGGTTTCATAGAACGAATCTAGCAGTGAGGTTCATTTCATCGTCTTAAGTTCAAAAATTTACCAGGGTTTTACATTCTTCTCCTTAAGAATTCGTCCGAAATTCACATGCAGTATACATACAATCATGCATGCGCTATTGTCATTTTATTATCAAATGGTAAGCAACATGCCTTCATCCTCAAATAGAACAACGTACCGCCGTCATAAAAGTACTAGGGAAAAATATACTAAGAAAATGATTTTCTTATGTTTGATTTTAACGTGAAAAATATAAAAGAAAATCAAATCGAATAGAAATTTCTAAAAATTTTACATATTTTCTAAGGTTTTATATTGCATGTGGAGAGTCAAACAAACTAATCTTCACAACTCACCAATCTTAAGATATATGTTAACCATGAACAAGTCATCACAACTCACCAATCTTAAGATATATGTTAGCCATTAACAAGTCATCACAACTCACCACTCTTAAGATATATGTTAACCGTGAACAAGTAGCCACTCTTAAGATATATGTTAACCATGAACAAATAACCACTCTTAGAGTGGTCACTTGCTAGGTATTCGCCCCACTTATATATTGAAGGGGTGGTGTCAGCAATCTTTGATACTATGTTAAATGACTCTCTTAAAAGCTCAAACTAGTAGGATTTGAGTTTAATATAGAATATCCTTTTCTTTAATCATAATAAGAAAGAAACAAATAAAATGAGTTTGAATAAACATACAAAAATTAAATTAATGAAGTTTTTAAACCTTGTTTTTATTTCCCTCGAGGTATTTCTTTCACTTTTCCTCTCTATTTCTATCTTCTACTTTGGGTTCTAAATGGAGTCTTAAACTATACGGAACCAAAAGTACTAAGAAAAGGAAAATAGGGAGGAAAAGTGCAAGGAAAGAAATTTTAGTGGAAAATAAAAGATAAGTTCAAATTTGATTTATTTGTTTCTCTATTATATAAGGACTTAAAAACTTAAAAATATCTAAAAATTTGAGGAATTTTGATTATATTTGATTTTCTTTATATTTTCAAGTAATCAAACATGATAAGTATTTTTTTCTTCGTATTATTTCTTTCTCTAGTACTTTCCGGGTTTCAAGCAGACCTTTGTATGTTTTTTACCCCTCCCAGCTTATTTCCTTGGCTCTCCCCATTGAAATGGGACATTTATTTATATACAATGAGACATAGAAATACTTTCCCACAAATAAATAAGATGGAAGGTCCTTCATGAGCACTCATATTATTAACGCACGCAGAAGCAAGCGAAAAGAGTGAAGAGTAGTGAGATTGATCGATGGAAGAGATTCGTGAGGCTGCGTTGGTTATTTATGAAAACGGAAGTGCAGAGCAGAAGAAGTTGGCACGGATTTCTTCCGTTGCTTGGATGTGGATGGAGACGGAACAATGGACTCGCAAGAGTTTATCAGCGTCCTCACTGACGAGGGCTACGGGCTACTTAATAATTCCAGCTTTTTCCAGGTACTTGACCATGCCGACAATGGAACTCTGGATTTCTATGAAGTTCTTACTTTGTACAATATCATTAAAAGCGGCAGACCTTTCTGTGATGGGTGTGGAATTTTCTTGAAGGGTTTGTTTTTCACTTGTGCTCAGTGCCATGAAAGCAGGAGTGGCAAAAAGTTCAGTCATCAGCACGCTGCCATTTTAGATAATTACACTTTGTTGAGACACAAGAAGCTGGCCACCGTGAGAGGAGAGGAACGACCAAATACAACTTTATCTCGTGCACGTATAAAGGTGTCAATGGAGTTGCTTACTCATAAGCTGGCCTGAGTTCGACTCATAGAATACTTGAATTCGACCAAATTAATCGATTCTCGAGCTCGAGCCTCGAGTAAATCATCTGCAGTCTGCGATCACAATATCTGACTCGAGCTACTCATGAGTATTATGAAAGAGACTTATATATTATTGAAAGAGATGAGATAAATATATACCAATACAAGGACAAAATAGTAATAGCATAAAGCTAATAAAAGGAAACCCTAAATATACTCTAATACTCCCCCTCAAGATGGTGTGCTAGAAATAACACAAATCTTGCTACATAGGGAAAAGAGGCGAGGCCGAGATAGAGATTTGCAGCATACCAACAAGTCGGTCACCAAATACATGAACAACACGTTGCATTTCGCACACCGAACTGTGTCATGAACAAAATGATAATCAATCGCAAGGTGTTTCATGCGAGAGTGAAATACATGATTATTAGAGAAATAAGTGACACCAAGGTTGTCTGAGAATAAGGTGGGCGGCAACTGCACTGGTGTAAGAAGTTCTGACGGTAGCAATTTCACCCATTTCAATTTGACAGCAGCAGTTGCAATTGCATGATACTCATCCTCAAGGGAAGAATGAGCAACAGTGCGTTGCTTTAGAGAACTTTAGGAAATTGGATTAGCACTAAGGAAAATAAGAAAAGCACATGTGGAGGTACGATCATCCGGGTTACCAGCCCAGTCCGCATCAGAAAAACCATGTAATGTCAAAGGAGTGTCTACAAGAAGTCGGATACCAAGGGATCTCATGCCATTAAGATAACGAAGAAGACGTTTGATTGCTCCCCAATGGTGTTCGGATGGTGTGTGCATAAACTGGGAGAGTTTATTCATTACAAAGGAAATGTCTGGTCTAGACATCCGGAGATGTTGGAGGCTACCAACCACCTGATGCTACATGGTGGCATTGACCGGCATAGTACCATCTTTAGCGCTAGGAGAAATACCCACATGTTTCTGGTAGACAAAAGTTCGAGTCTAAGATGTTATATCTGGGTCAAAATATCAATAACATATTTTTGTTGAGATAGGAGAAGACCCATGGAAGTGGCCAAAACCTCAACTCCACAGAAGAAAGATAGTACCCCAAGATCCTTTGGGAGAATAATATTGTCGACAAGACGAGGGTTACTACCTGTAATAATCAAATCATAAACATAAACTAGGAAATAGAGGAGCACATTACCGCGGGAGTAGACAAAGAGGGACGAGTCCACACGGGACATGACAAAGTCGAGAGAGAGTAAGAAGGAGCTTGTTCTAGTACTAAGCTCACGGAGCTTGTTTTAGCCTATAAATAGCCTTATGTAAGCGATAAACATGATGCGAATAATCGGTGTTGCTCCTCGCTGACCACGCCAGGACCTCCGTAAATGGCCACAAGAAAGGCATTATTTACATCAAGTTGGTCGACCCCCTATTTATTGGAGTGCAATATAGCATAGTACGGATGGTGATGTGATTTATTACAGGACTGAAAGTCCCGTGAAAGTCAATGCCCGACTGTTGGTGAAAGCCTTTAGCTATAAGGCAAGCTTTGTACCGTGCAATAGAGCCTTCGGGATTTTGTTTGATGTGAAACACCCATTTGTTGCCCACTATATTTTTCCTTGGTCTTGGGGAAACTAAAGCCCAAGTATCATTCTGGATGAGAGCATCATATTCTTCCGGCATCGCCTTAACCCACTTGGGATCTTGAAGAGCTCGCACAAAGTGTGGTTCTGCGGATGTTTGAGTTATGGTAATGAGTCCATATTTCAGTTGGGTTTGATGATGGAATTTTTAGAGCGGTGTGCATAAGATGATGGTTTAGGGGTAAGGGGTCGAGAGGATGACGAGGTGAGGGTGGTAAGGGTGTTGCTCCACACTTATCATAAGGGTCGAGATGCAGTCGACCCGGGAGGACAGTGGGGTGACGGTGGAACGACCAACAACCAGCGAGACGATGGTATGGGTAGGGGAGATGCGCCCACTGGGAGAATGAGGGGGTGAGAGGATGAGCGCCAGCTCTGGAGGATCGACGGTATGATTTGAGTAGATGCATGGTGGAGATCGGCTGGGTGGTGGTGGATGAACGCATCGGGTCTCAGTGAGGTCATGGGGGATGCGCCTGATGGGAGGATGAGAGGGGGTGAAAGGGATGAGCACAACAGCTTGGGTAAGGTCGGATGTATGGGCAAAGTAGATGCAGGTCGGCGAGAGGGTGGTGGTGATGAAAGCAAAGAATCAGGAGGACAAAGAATATGGGTAAAGGGCTAGCAGGGGGCTTAAACTCGATCAGACAGCGGAACGAGCAATCGGGGAGTGTGAAGCCTGTGTTCATACCGGTGTGGTGGAGATAGAGGGAGAGGCGAATAAGAATACATTTTCCACAAACTTTACATGACGGGACACAAAGATTTTATTGAGGGTGGGATTAAAACAGAGAAAGGCACTCTGGGTGAGGGAATAGCAAAGAAAGACACAAGGACTGGATTTGGGATCAAGTTTGTGGGAAGAATAGGACTAACTAAGGAAAACATAAACAATCGAAGATATAGAGTTTGGATGGGTCAGGTGCCTTGTTGAATAACTTTTCAAAAGAGAAACAAGGGAAAGACCAACTTTAGGCATTCTATTGATTAAATAGACAGTGATTAAAGACCAACTCGTAGAAAATTCATACGGCCAGAAGGTGAGAGGGATACATGCTTAATGCAGGAGAGTGAGACCCGTTTCGACAATATGTCGATGTTGGCATTCAGAATACCGATTATGTTCAAGAGTGTGGGGAGGGGTAGTGAGATGGGTTATACAATGGGTCATGAGAAAGGATCGAAGAGATAAAAATTCGCCCCATTATCTCGCGGTAGTGTTTCATTATGGTGGCAAGGTCAGTTTTCAACAAGTTGCTTGAAGGTGACAAAGGTGGAGTGAACATCCGATTTGTGACGTAACGAGTAAAGCCAGATATACTTTATGTAACGGTCAACAAAAATAACATAGTAGTGAAAACCATCAGAAGAGGAAAGGGGTGAGGTCAAAATATCAAAGAACATGATATCAAGAGGAGAGGAAGAGGTAATGCTTGATTTAGCAAAAGGTAACTTGTGGCTTTTATTCATATTGCAGGAGTTACAAGAAAAGGAACATAAATGTTCTTCGAGAAAGGAAATATTTAGAACACTTAGAAATTTGCCAAAAATACATAAAGACGGATGATCTAGACAACAATGCCACATGGAGATAGTGGAAAACGAGGACCAAACTAAAGAAGACAGAACCAAGGCGGAAGATCGAAGGGGGCCGAACTTCGGCCAATATTAGACATTGTTTCTACGTTGCCCGCAAAGGAGAGTGACCTTGTGTGACGATCCTGCACCTAAAAGAAAGAGTAAAAAAACATGACATTAATAAGGTTATTGGCACAAATGGCAGAGACCGAAATAAGGTTTTTAGACATTGCATTCACATGTAGTACATTGGTAAATAATAATGGTGTACGTAGAGAGGTAAGGGTGAAAGAGACAATCTTAGTAATACTAGCTAAACCTGTACCATCACCAATGTCAGAGGCAGTGTAGGACTCATGAAGTGCCAAGGTAGCAAGATCCGTGGTCACATGGTAAGAGGTGCCCGAATCAACGACCAAATCTAGAGAATTATCAGGATTAGAGTAAAGGATGGTAGTGTGGGCATTGGGCGTAGTGAAGGTCGAGCGTGAAGCTCGGGTAAGGTCGAGTGGAAAATATGCAAGTGCAAAGGTGGACAGATAACTGCACTACTACGTAGAGTGCCTAATTATACCACAACTTTGAAAACACTTGAGGTAGCGACTATGCTCGAACTGGCTGACGAGTCGATGCCGCAAAACACCGAGGAGAATGCCGCATTGCAAGGGGGTGGGGCAAGTAGCCGAACTGTTGAGACCGGTTATGGTTCCATCGCCACGCTTGTTCAACCGAAGATGCCAATACGAGGCCGCTGTAGTAACCAAAGCAAGAGGGGTCAAAAAGGAGGCGTAGCTGTCGAAGAACCAAAATTTGCATCTAAGCCTCGTAACTAAGTAGTTGCTCAAACAATTCCTCAAAAGTAACTAGAGTTTTCCAAACCTGTAGAGCATGAGATATGTTTGAGTAGGCTAGGCTAAATCCGTTCAAAACACGGATAAAGAGCTCATCAAAGTCAACAGAGACATTCATAAGGGCAAGAGAGTCAATATTGTGTTTGACATCTTGCATATAGATAGTAATAGTATGATTACCTTGATAAGGACTGGCAAGATTTTGGCGATGGGTCATGATCCGACCGCATGAAGGAAAGGCATACATATTTTCGAGAGTCGTCCAAGTTGCATGATAGGTGGAGGAAGTAGAAATAAAATGCATCAGTAGGGAGATAATGACCTAATAATTCGTACTGAGAAACAATTGGTCTGTCGAGCTAAAGAATATGGTTTGGATTTGAGGAGGGGGATGTTTCATCAGGCAAAGTTATCATTGCCGAGGACACGACTTTGAGCCATTGACGAAGCCAAGTTAATCATACCCGAATAGGAGAGACGTGAATTAGATTCGCCACACAGAACAATTCATGGCTGTGAGTTTTAGTGGTGCCTAAGCATTGACATTGAGAACAATTAAATTCTAAGACGACACCAATGTAAGACTATTGATGACGATATAGTACCGATGACAAAGTGGTAGAAGAAGATTCGTTAGCCATTGAGAAGAATGATGATCATGAAAGAATAAGGGCTAGCGAGGAAGCCACAAACATCGGCTGCTCATGAGGAGTTCCAGATCCACACAAGTAGAATACCCCCAAAAGCATGGGGCGGCAACAACACTAAGAGTTTTTTTTTGCCTGTTGCTGCTTATGACTATGATACCATATAATTAAGAGACTTAAGATATTATTGAAAATAAGGTATATATATACCAACACAGACAAATGGTAATAACATAAAAGCCAATAAAAGGAAACCCTAAATACACTTCTCTAATGAAATAATCTATCTTATATTTATTATTATTAATTACATTTATAACTTTCCTATATAAATTATAATTTATACTTTTTATTCAAGTTTAACTCCAGCCTAACTTGAAACAACTCTGTATAATTATTTACAATTTTTGAAGTGATTCAGTTTATCGTCAGTTCATAGATCAATTGTTTTCTGCTAAGTCAAGTTTCAAACATCTAAACAAATGTATAGATCTGGAAAGCCTTGAATCTGAGCTCAGCTTCACATTTTTAATGTAAAGATCGAAATAACCCTGTGGTTTAATCAACCGATTACACCTAATGTAAGAGTCATTCCCTCCTATGCATCCAAAACTTTTCTTCATTTCAACCATACTTAATTCAACTCTTCTATAGTGTATACATGATCTCTCCACTTTATTGCCAATGTCATACAGCAAATGTCCAAAAAGAAATATGGAGGATTACTTAGAGAAATATGGCCTATTTGCTATTGTTTTTGCTCAAAAAATAAAGAAAACAACGAAAACACAGAAAACACGTTTGATTTCTATTTTTGTTCTCAAAAAACATGAGGAACACATAAAACATTAAATTCGGGAAATAATAAAAACAATTTTTAAAAAATAAAGATTTTGATATATTCTCAGCTTTCTAAAATTGTTATCAACAACCCTTTCAAAATAAAGTAAACCAAACAAACTCGCTATGAGATTTTGTCCTTGTTGACAAATAACACATCAATTATTGACAAATGTAAATTCATGAAGTGGTTCCTGCATAACTGGGTACTAAAGCTCAGGTTTCCTAATGCTTCGCCTTGAATGACTAGCAAGTCTAAACAATCCTTCACCTCGGCCCAACTTTTGAATCGCACTGAAAGATTTACTAATATAAATTATTTATGGGGTAACCATTTAAAAGGACAAAAATTAAAAAATTACAAATCTAACCTTTTCTTAAACCAAAATGAAATATATTTTTACATCATTTTGATAAATTTACCCTTCTAACCACCATACAAACCTGGACTTAACTCCCTTCAAATTTGTTCAAATGTAACCTAACGATGGTTAAGTCCGAACTAAATAGTTACTATATCTATTACAAACCTAAACTTAACCTCCTTCAAGTTTATTCAAACAGGGTTCTAATATGGAGCAAATCCAAACATATATAGAAGTTGTGTTAGAAACCTGAACTTGACACCCTTCAAGTTTGTTCAAATTCCAACTTAACGATGGTTAAGTCCAACATGTATAAAAAAGAGGTTAGATTTGCAATATTTTTTGGGTTTTAACACATTAAGAGGTAATTTTGTCTAAAGTGGGGATATTTTAAAGTTATAAAAATAAAGGGTTGGGGCCACATAAATAACTTTTATTTTTATCCCCTTTTAAACCACTCCTCATTATTTATTTCATGCACAAGTTCAACAGTTTCAAATTTGAGCGGTATAAGTCTAAACGTGAAGGCCTTTATTTACTAAGTCATTTATTCTCATTTACTTTATTTTTATTACAAGTCTTAGGGCTAGTAGTTGGACCATATTTTCAAAAACTTTTTTTTTTATAAGGATTAATTACACAAAATGATGTCCCAACTTTTTTATTTTTTATATTTTGTTGTATCCATTGTATTTTTATTCAAGTTGTTTCAAACTTTAATTTTTATTTAATTGGTTGAATCAACAAAATTTATTTTTTATGGCATTCCATTTAATATAAAATTAATTAAATTGCTTAAATAACCTTTTTAACAAAGTGAAAGGACAATATTATCCTACTATTTATTTGTTACATTACAAAAATAAATGATAAAATTGGCCTCCCATGAATTTAGATAAAAATTAAAAATTTTTCTTAAAACAAATATAAATACTTTAAAATAGTTTTTAATTATCTTCTATTTTTGTTACTTATTTTCTAAGTGTTATGTGAAACCAAAAATAATTATATATGAATAATTAAAGATAATTAGAACATTAGACATTGAAATTATTTTAAAATAATTAGAACATTTATTTTTATCACGTTAAATGTCATTTAAGTAATTTCATCATTTTTATATGATGGGGAATTCCATGTGGTCTAATTTTTATTGATTTAGTATTTTTATGAGCCATGTACTTGGTACACTCTATCAACAAAAATAAAAGTTCGTATACTTGACGAATAAAATAAAGTCGAAATACTCAAAATTGAAAAAATTGAAAAATTGAGACACCATTTATATAATTAATCCTTGTAAAACCCGGGAAAATTCTAATTTTCTGAAAAATTGTAAAATGGTAATTTTGGTCAAAATCCAAAATTTTTCTAGATCTCGGATGACGAAACGGACTTCACCGTTGGGATCGTCTCGTGAAATCTAGCTACCAGACGCCGGAATTTCACCACCGGCGACAACAAATTTCACGCCGAGGCAATCGGTATCTTACGTCGTGAAACTTCGCCACGGTGATACGATGCGACAAAAGCTCACTCATCACGCATGGGCCATGCGACACATGCTGCAGGCTGATTTAGCGAGGATGATGGGTTACTTAAACATCAAAATCAGTCACAGGTCGCTTCAACCAAAACCTAAGGACAAGGATGAATCATGAAAAGCCGTTCGAAGAAGACAGCGAACAATCTTCTTCCGCAAACACAAAACGTGGATGTTGAGTGGTCGAGGATCGTAGAGAGAGCGTGACTCTTCCCATTTCGGCGCTGGACCGTCGGTCTGCCATGGGGCCAAGAAGTAAAGTTGTTCTATGTGGCAAGGGCTACGTGTGGACACCAATTTTGTGAAGTTCTGACAACTCCAAGAGATAGGGATATTTTCCTACTTTGTTTATTCTTTGGCTAAGAGCTTCATCTTTGTTGACGGGTGATTTATTGAGGCCTGAATGTGTGTCTTGGCCTCAAACTTTGAATCGAGGAGGAAATCCTATTAGGCTGGAACATCAGTAATGTAATCTGAAATACCGCTCACATTTGGTCAGGTGGATTACAGGTTGTTAAAATTGATCTAAAAGAATTGCTCGATCATATTAGCCCATGTGAGCTAATTTTAAGGCACATCAGGAATTGAATAACATGAATTATGAATTTAATTATGTTAATATATATACAAGAAAATATATTAGTATGAACATTTTGAATTGCCATAATGCATTCCATATAGTACTGCAATTTCTAGTATTAGGTGAGTGCAGACATGAAAGAAACAAAAAACAAAAATGTTGTATAAGAACTCACTTTAAGATTTTCCTCCTGAGAATTGTGGTTTGTAGATTGTCCAACAAATCTTAATGTATTGAGGGGCCCATGAATTGTTTTTGAGGATTATCCAATGATTCTCCTGAGGGTTGTCCAACAATTTAACAAAACTCAGTAAGTTTTCTGTAAACAAAACGCTTTGTTTTGAAAACTGCATTTTACTTACTGAAGCTTAGGCATGTGAGGAGTTTACAGGAATCTGAGACATGGATTAAAGTAAGGCACATTCAAGTAGGATCATGGGATAACAGCACGTTTCTGTCATGACATGTGACTTAGTGGGAGCAACCATAGAAATTATCAATATCTGCACTGTCACCTGTCAGGGATCACTGGTCGGCACAGGAGGTAAGGTGAGACATGCTCACTAGAGGCTGATTTAAGAAGAGTCGATGTGGCTGTGGTATCACTGATAAACATATATTAAAACCAATTTGATGATATTGTTATTTATAATAATCAATCATTTTAAGATAGTTGATGTATTTTATATACATTTATAAACAAGGTCATTTACTCATTTTGAATTGTATAATCCCGCAGATCTTCAGAAATATCGGGACAAGGTCACATGCATTAGACAGTTATACTGGTGTAGCTCCCATGCGCAGGACTCTACTATGAGTGAATGTCATCCGACATCCACGAATATTCCGCTGTTTGACTGTCACAACTGGACCCTTAATGGGGCCACAAATTATATCAGAGCTTATACAAACCAGACATCTGAGAGCTCATAGTGAGCCTGTGATAATACTGTGGCTCGAGGGACTTAGGGTTTAGGGCCATGGTCATTATAGCGAGCACCACAACTTTGTACAGATACAGAGCTTAGGTATGTGATTACCAGGCGCCACTGACAGATTGAACAATCGTATCCACATTTTATGTGATCGTGTATAACATGGATGTCGTATGTCAGATTTGTATAATGAAACAGCACTTAGGAAAAAAGTTGTTGAGGAAAATCAATAACCAAACAATGTTGATGATAAATTTTTCTATAATAGCTAAATAGAAGGTGAGTATTAATAACAAATAAATTTTAATGAATTTATTTTGTTATAATAAAGATGATGAAAAATTATTTTTGTGTTCTTATAGTAATTGAAAAACATGAAAAGGGCAGGTGATGCAGCTCTACACTGCCCATTTTAAAATCATCACTAATATATCAGATCTGACAATATACATAAAGTAAAGAGTCACACGATAGTCACCATACTTCAAACAATGACACGCCAAGAGGAAACCACTGACACCATCTAGTGTCCCACGATATTGCTACATTCGCCTCACATTTGGCATATAACATGTGACGCTAGGCTCTGCACCATGGCTTCATGAGACAGTTCGGCTTACTACAGGAGGTTTTCACCAGATGTCGTGAGGAGGACGCTGATGACCGCCGTAAGAGTACAACACTGACGCAGCGATATACAAGATTGTGGGTGAGCAAGGACACGCACGCACACTACATCGTCTGGTGGCGGTCGGGCGTGCCCTCGCGACACAACCACCTACACTACCCTAGTAAGCCACGATATCACGTCACGGGCACCATGCGCGCAGCCACTTGTGTGCATCCCGTGCACCCAACCCGCCACCCCACGACCTGCTTTGAGTCACCGCCGGGACATCAGTTCATGAGCACCTGCTCACGAGGTTTTCAAAAAACAAATAAAAATAAAATAAATTTTTGTTAAAGATTTATGAGTGCATATGAATTTATCGGTTTACTACTGGGTGAATACACGTCTTAGATATGAAACAATTTTGTAAGATAAATAAAGGTCCTGGCCTGTTTACACCTTTAGAGATGCTGCATTATCTGATAATGGCTTAGAGGATGAAATCTTGGGAGGAGCCCTTGTATGTGAGTCTCCTCCCTAAGGATTAAAGGGCGAGGACAGATGACATTTGTGGTTGCGAAGAGATTCTGCATTCTACTCAACGACCTAAGGGTCATGGACATGCCGAAGGTCTCGACGTCAAACTTGGGGCAGAATTTATCTCTACCTCCTCCCCATCTCGTGTTGCATGGACTACTCTCAAAAGACATATATTTCTCCAAGAACTGATCATGACCCATCAACTTACCAAATTCTCAACAAGGTAATCACGACATCAACATATGCAAGATATCAAACCATAGATTAATTTATCTACCATGAATGTCTCTCGTTGACTTACACGGCTTCCATCCGGTTTTGCCAAATTTTTAGCCCGACCTACTCAAACAACTCATTCCCCAAGCCTGCCAACTTTAGTTACTTTTGAGAATTGTTCGGTTAACCACTTGAAGCATTTAGGCCTAAATGAAAATTTTGGTTCCTTCAACATCACCTTACTCACCTCGCCACTACCTTGGTTATCAACACTTCTTCCTCACATCGTCGACAACAAACCGTGGAAACAAAATTCATAAACTATCCCAACAATCATGGACCCTACCACACCAATACCACCTTACTCATCCATTGTCTCAAAGAATAACTCCCACCCCACTCTAGTTCGCATAGCCGCCACTTTAAAGGTCAAATTTGTGGGTGTAATCATACCTGCTTGGTAGTGAAGATTTTGATCAATTCTACACGCCTCTTTCCACTCGCCTCTTACCCGTTTTCTAGCGCCCGATCTCTCACTACAACTTACACATACCGCCATCCATTACTCTAACCTGTGAATTCTGACAGCTCATTCATGCCTCACCATGTGACCACTGCATCTGCCACCTGGCTCTTCATGAGTCAGACTGTGGTTCACAAAGGTTATTGGTGATAGTTCAAGTTTATTTGCCTTATTACCTTCACCTTTACTCTCTCCCACAACTATTTACCAATGTTACAGGCCTTAATAGCCTTAAACCTTACTTCTGCCTCATCCCTGTGATAACTTATTAACATCATATAGTGTTTTTTCTTAATTTTTTGTGCGTAATCACACACTGTGGTAACTCCAGTTTCATGCAACGTAGAGATCTGCCTATTATCGTCCTCAAGTCCATCCTCTTCAATCTTTTTGCCTTAGTTCCTCATCTTCTTTGTCTATCCCCACGGCCATTCCATGCGGCATACCATCTAGATCATCTCCGCCTGTTATTTTTTGCAAATCCCTAAGTGTTCTAAACATTCTCTCTCCCAATAATTATTCATGCCTTTACATCAGAATCCCCAATATTAATAAAAGACATAAGTTACCTTTGCTAAATCAAGATCATTTTTTCCCATATCATTTTTCATCCATGTCTGACCTCACCCGTTTCATCTTCGATGGTTTAAGGTCATGTTATTTGTTGACTATTACACAAAGTATATATGGCTTTACCCGTTTCGTAGAAAATTAGATATTCATTCAACCTTTGACCCCTTCACAACTGTTGAAAACTCATTTCATCGCCATTAAACTTTACACAGATAATGAAAGATGAATTTTAGCTCCTTTCTATTCTTTTCGCAATTCTTATGGTATAAACCCATCTCACTATACCCTCCCCACACCTCGAGCATTAGCCGGTATTTTTGAACCCCGACATTCAAGATATTGTCGAAACTAATCCCACTCTCCTACATCCCCATCATCCTCCTTCCACCTCAGCTCTATGATTTTCTATAGCTATCTATTTAATAAATAGAATTCCTAAAGCTACATTCTTTCCCTGTCTATCTTTTTTGAAAGTTATTCAACAAGGCCTCTTACCCTTCCAAACTCAGGTCTTCGATTGTTTATGTTTTTCCCTGGTCAAGGTTCCTATACTCCTGCCAAACTCGATCCTAAATCCACCCTGTCTTTCCTGCTACTCCTCACTTGTGAGGCCTTCATTTTGACTTTACCCTAAAAAAAAATCTGTGGTCTCGCCATTCAAATTCGAGGAAAATGTATTCCCATTCTCGTCTCTCTCTACCCCACCACACCTGCACAGATAATGCACGCTACACTCCCGCTCCATTGTTCACCCGTATGACTATCCACTCTTCACCCCTACCTTTCCCTACCCATTCCGTCGACCTCACCCAATCACACACCATCACCACCCAACTGCCTCCCACTATCGATCTTCAACGATACATTTGATCTCTCCAACCCACAGATCACCATCATCCCATCCCATTCCTCCCAGAGCCAGATCTCCCTTACCCATATCACGACCCTTCAACGGATCCGCGTTTCATCACCATCACCCCACCTATCCTCCTACCGAACTACATCTTCCCTACTTGCACTATTGACCTCACCCGAACTGTTGCTTTCATCACCTTCACCCTACCCATTCTCTCACTGACCTGCATCCTTGACCCCACCACCACCATTTCAACAGACTTCTCCATATGCTGGACTATTGGGTCCAACACCCTTTCCACCCTCCCCTAGTCATACTCCCAACCCCTTACCCATTACCACCAACTCCCCCACCAGTCCACCTTCTCTCTCTCCCCCATTGAACTATCATCCCATGCACACCTGCTCTAAAAATGCCATCATCAAACCTAACCCAACACCCTCACTACTATACTCCAAATCCATCAATAAACCCCGTAGACCGTCACCAAGCTCAAGATCCCAAGCGGGTTGGTTATACGATGTAGGAACAATGTGATGCACACATTCATAATGATAATTAGGGTTGTGTTCCTTTCTAAGACAAAGGCGTAATATAGTGGGCAACAAATGGGTGTTTCATCAAACAAAACCCAACCCATCAGACTAAGATAAGCTTCCTTGAAGCAAATGGCTTTTGCCAACACCTGCATTGACTTTCACGACTTTCAGTCCCATGATAAACCCCATCAATTGGCATTTTGCTTTGATATTGCAAACTTAATCTAAAGTGGGAATCAACAATTGATGGGCCAATGCCTTTCTCTTAAACGGGCATCTTACGAAGGAGGTCTATGTTATGAACTAAGGTAATGTTAACGCCACTATCCGCATCACGTTTGTCATTTACACAAGGTCATTTATGGACTAAAACAAGCTTCACGAACTTGGTACCAAGAGCTCCACACCTTCTGCTCATCTCTGCCATCACGATCCCGTGCGACTCGTTCTCTTCAGTCTTAACCCTACTAAGAATGCGCCCTCATTTCCCTGTCATTAATATCCACATATGCTGAAGAACCTCACTTCATCAGCCATATTATTCTAAGAATCCCACTCTCTCTAAATCTCCACAAAAGCGATAGCGATATATATCTTCTTCTATGAGCCGAGGTTTTGGCTACTCCCACTAGCCTTCTATTGTCTCAACAAAAGTATGTTATTGATCTTCCGAGCAAACATAACACGCTGGGACCCAAACCCGTCTCTACAACTGGCTACCATAGGTACTCGACCGCGAATGACAGATCTGCATATCAATGCCACCATGTACTCGTTAGTGTGGTCGGTGGCCTCCAACATCACATGAACGACTTGACTAGATATTTCTTCCCTTTTTCGTGGAATAAATTTCCCAGCTTTATGCACACTTATTTGAACACCATCAGCTTATCCAACGCTCCGGCTTAGTTATCTAACACAAGATCCCTTGGTATCCAATGCCTTCTACGCATAATCTCTCTAATATCGCATGGCTTCGATGCAAACTCAGCTAGTAACACAGATGATCATACCTTCATAAGTGTTTTTCTTATTTTCGTTGGTGCTAATCCAATTTCCTAGAGTTCTACAAAGCAAAACACTGTTGCTCATTCTTCCACTTTGTGTCGAGCATCATGCAACAGCCATGCCGCTACCGGGAATTGCAATGGGTGAAATCAAGCAGGAACTTCGCACAAGGCCGCCCACCTCGTTTCGACACAACCTCGCGCCTAATTTAATCTCTCCGTCAATCTTGTATTTCACTCTCTCAAGGAAACACATTGTGAATGGTTATCATTTTGTCGAGACCCTGCTCGCCGTCTGAAAGGAGTGTTGTTCATGTTTCTCACGATGACCAAATTTACGATGTACTACCAAATCTTTATCTTGATCTCTCCTTTTTCTCCTCTATAAATAAGATTGGTAAGCCTTTTGGCACATCATCTTAAGGGGGCATATTATAGTATATTTAGGGTTTCCTTTTATTGGCTCTATGCTATTACTATTTTGTCCTTATATTGGTATATATATATACCTCAAATCTTTCAATAATATGTAAGTCTCTTTCATAATATTTGAAAGATGCTTTTAAAAATAACTAGATCAATTGATAAATCTAACATACTTAAGTCTTATGTTTAGTTTGAATTTATTTTGTCTAATGAAAAATTAAAACTCAATTTTATAAAGAAGAGAAGCAATATATATAGTTATTTTAAATCAGTTTGTCTATAAATATCTATAATTTTGATGGATTTAATATTTGAGTTTCAAATTATTTTTTTAAGTTATGTTTGGTTGTTGGATGATTTGACAAAAAATATGGGGAAAATCAAATAAAGAGAAGGCAAAAGTAAAGGAAAAAAAAACCGACAATATGATTAATTCACAAATTACTTTAGACGTTTTCTTCAAATCATTTCACTTATATATAAAGATTGAATCTTTAAATATATATATTACTAAAATAAGAAATTATAATGATTATATATAAAATGAACCACCCAAAATAATTTTATGGTAATTTTTACAAACTTGATATAGAATTCAAAATTGTAATAGATTATTTAATCAATCAATGCATTTAGTTTGGTTAATTTATATTATTTTTCAAATTAAAATAGCTAGAAAACTTAATTCTCGTGATCAAGAGTAACAAAAAAGTTATTCAAACCAATGTTTATTCATAAATTTTTATGTTTGTTTGTTCTTTATTCAATTTTTACATCATTTTGATGAGTTATCAAACTTACTAATAAATCTAAGACATTAAAATTCCTAATATAAATACATTTCATTTCTTTTATATGTGAGATATAATTGTGTTCTCATTAATTTTCTAGTATCTATTTAAATAATTTTATTTCATTTTTTTTATCTTTAAATATGTTTTCCTTCCTCCTATTATTCCCACTTTGATTATTCACAAATTTAAAATCTAAAAAATAACAGCTACTTCCATAAATATACTTATTAGAATTCGATTAAAAACATAAATGAAAAATAAAAATGAAAAAATAATATGTTCATTTCAACAATAAAAGGTTGTATTTATTGCATTATCAAAAAAATGTAATGATGATGCTTTTTCAATTGAACTCGGGCTCGAGCGTGGCCGGAATTGCTGGTCATCGGCTCGACTTAGGCCCTCCAAACAAGAAACAAAAAAGGATCTGGCAGGGCCCTGCCTCCTCCGCCTGTCGTTCTTTCCTGGAGAGAAGATCAAATCGCTTAGGAATGCGCTTGTATACAAGTCCAGACTCTTCACCGATGGTGGCCTAGTATTTATAATGGATGATCATGATAACTTTCCTAGCTGATGACTAGCATTGCATAGTATCTTTCTCGCTGGAGGATGATATGGTATTCCTCCCATTAGGTGGAGATTTTCTTTTCAATGAACCATTAATAAGGATAATTGATAGCAATAATTGAGAAATATCCTACTTTCCTAATTGGTGAGATCGTGTTTTCCTCTAATACTCCATCTTCGGGCTACCAATCTTTAGTATGAGTCAGTCTCTGCTTCTGCCTCACATTTGTGGATATTCATTAAGGGCCTATTACTAAGACTAGCCCGTTTTTAATCCCATGTTTAGCTCAAGGCTCGGGTCTACGCCGCGCCTATTATTTCAAACCCCATCACCGCCTCCCACTCCTTTGCACTGCCAAAAAGTGGCAACAGACGCTTCCTGATCGTTTGATATTCATGTGGCTACTTAGGAAAGAGCCTGACAGGCTTTCTCCGTCCCACGCCTCAGATGATGGCTTTCAATTTTCGCGTTTATTTCAGCTGTGGCTCTTAGCTTCCTTAAAAACTTCCCTTTACCGTTTGCACTTTGTCTCCGTCTTAAAGCCTTTTCGTCTCTGCAGTCATTCCTTCCTTTTTCTGAATCTTGTCCAACTAGTATTCGTGGATCGCTGGGTGGTCCCCGATATCTCACTGGGTCGGTGGGTCCCCACTGTTTCCTGCCTGCAATGCCTTTTTTCTTCTCCTCCATTTTGGTTTCAAGTCTCATGGAGGTCTGGTACGTGCTCTTGGCCGAGGCGGTTCCTGCATTTCCTTCGATTTCCCCTTCTTCCTTACTTAACCCTACATACCTCCATGGGTCCGTCGTCCTTGAGCACTTGGCTATAGGAGTAATCCTACCGAGGCCTAGTCTGGGGCGTGACCGATCGGGAACGAAAGCTTAGCTGTGTGGCTCACCGGCCGCCCCGGGAGCCTCCTTCCCTGATAAGTGCGCAAGGGCAAAATTAACTAAATCTGGATCCTAAACAGCCTAATTTTGAGAGGGTCGCCATATGAATGCCGAGGTCGGTCCCATTCTGTCAAACCTTTGTACGGTGAGATCTTGCGGCCCTAAGATGGGCCCCGCTTCGGGATCCTGTGTTTAGTGCCTTGACATGCTGACCGACCACCTACGCTGGTCCAAGGCTTAATATGGTGTGCTTTTCGAGGTGGCGTTAAGAATGGCCTCTCGCTTCCCTTGCATCCTTTTATAAAAAGTGGTCTCACAAAGATTTCAATGTTTGCCCTCTCAGTTTCTTCCAACTGGGTGTCGCGGTTGTTCACATTTTCGTGTGGACAGCCTGGCAGGCCCCCAAGATCGCCTGCCTAGACCCCTTCAAGTAAAGGAGGCCGGCGCTTTATATCTCCAAGCGCTCCAGCGCCAAGTTGATTATTTCGAACCTTCCATCTGCACACAAGTTCCTCCATGAATTACTTTGTGTTAGTGGCTATCATTGTATATAACTCTTTGATCGAGAGAGGACACGCCATGCTCTCGCTTCCTGACTTCACCTCCCAGAACCTGGGATGAGCCTCCTTCGCTCTAGTTTTGTCTTGGTTTTCTGTGAGGTCACAAGATATTTCCGAGCATTGCTTTCGTCGTGACAGGCCTTCTGGGATGTTGCCCGATCTTAGTCCCGAGGACGAGGAGCAAGCAAAGCTCGTGAAATGCCCCCAGTGGCCTATTCCAGCCTCATTAGCTCCTGGATGGTCTGTGCGACCTCATTCGACTTCCTTTCGAGATCTTCTCCCTCTTCACATATGAAGCCTCCCGTCCCCAAATCTTCCTCACCTTCTATTTCAGAGCCCCTTATTGCAAAGCCTACACTGGGAGAGCTTCAACCTACTGGAGGTGTAGCCGGGCAAGAAGAAAAGAGGAGCGTGGAAACGTAAACCTTCAAGCCCCGTAGGGTCGCCCGCCCAGTGTGGTGATCCAAAGGTGTACTCTTCCCGCCCCATCCGCCGCGCTGGGCCGGAGAGACTTTCGGAGGGCGAATGGTTCTCGAGCTGTCCCTGAGCTGTCCCATCCACTGCAGTGGAGTCGCGCCCTCCCCGCAATGCCGATGAGGTGACTCGGGAACAGGATCGTCTGCAGTCAGTAGGGATGAGGACTTTGCTTTCACGCGAGCTCGTCAGTTACTCCTCCATCCCAACTCCGACCCCGCAGGTGTCCCGCCTGGCCGAGAGGAGGCTTCCTTCCGCCTTCGCCATGAACTACTCCATGATCCGCGCTTACGATCTTTTTCTTTTATTGTTTTAAATACCAAGAATGATTTGTTTCTTTTTTCTTTGGCGGTGGCTACTTATGCGAAAGGTCAAGTAAAGGAGGGCCGCCTCTGGTGGCTCGCCAAAGGCGGTCTTAAGGCTAAGGTTGCTTCCCTGACCTTCGAGAGGGTTAGTCTTCAAGCCCAAATAGTAAACTCGACTGAGGAACCTGCGGGCGATAGTCCCACTGAAGCATGCTTCTGGCGAGGCGCAGTCGAGGATAAAGCAGCAAGGAGGCCCGAAGGACGCGAAGGCTCAAGACGAGCCGCGCCGCTGCAGGAGCTGCAGCCCGTCAAGGGTGACCACATGGCCAAGATGGCGCCTTGGAGCCGGCCCGCCAAGAGGCCTCCCAGAGGCGGTAACTCGTGGAATGCCTCGACTGAGAGCCTCGATGTGCCCGATGGACCTCATGAGGCAGGAGGCTCTTTAGCCGAGGGGCGAAGTGATACAGCTAAAGACGAGGCCTATACCCAATGGGCTGGGTGGCTTATTTCAAACGTCTGGCTTCCCCCGAGCCTCTGCACTCCAGTTCAACATCCACTCAATGAGAGGCATGATCTCTCCGAGGGCCAGGCTGATGCGAGCTGCCGAGGTGTTTGAGGCCTGGCTCGGCTCCTCGCCTCCTGATTCCGTAGCCCTCTGTGGCAAATCCCTTCGCGCTCTCGCGGGGCCCGCCACTCCCACCGCGCAAGTCGTGGCCCAACGTCAGCGAGGCTTTCTTTTTTCTTTTTCGTATCCTTAGCAGCCCTGGTTTCAGGGGATTGCTATGATCGCGACCCTCGTTGATATACCAAGATTCACACTCACAATTTCGCCTTCCCCAGCTTCACTGATTCCTGCCGCTTGCTTCCCAAGGCACGAGGTCTTCCTAGAGTAGTTATGTTCCGTAATATGAGGTACTGGGCTCCTGGACGCTAAGACCCCCGAGCTGTTGTCCGCAACCGAGCCACTAGGGCTCCCGCGCTTAAGACCCTCCCCGAGCTTTAAGCTCGCAGTCGAGCCACTCCCGCTCCGAGGCGCTTACACCTCCTACACGAACTGGGGGTTACAGGCTCCCCGGCGCCAGACCCTCTTTGAGTCAAGTAGCTCACAGCTGTTGGTCACCTGAGGTGCAGACCATTCACGAACTCGAGCTGGCCAGCTCTGGGTGTTAAGACCCTCCCGGGCTGCTGCTTACAGCCGAGCTATTTGGCTCGGCAAGACCTCCGGCGCGAACCGAAAGCACAGCCCCGCGCAAGACCCTCCTAAGTCAAGCTCTACTGTGCTCATTTACTAGGCTCGAGGCGCGGCATCCTCCTTCGTGTGAACCGAGCTACCGGGCTCCCAGGTGTTAAGACCTCCCGAGTCAAGTAAGCCCCACAGCCGAGCTATCGGGCCTGTAGGCACTAAGACCCTCCCGCGCGCCAACCCAGCCAGCCAGCCCGGCGCCACACCCTCCCGAGCCGCAAGCCAGCCGAGCCACCGGGCTCGGGCGCCTAAGAACCCCTCCCACAAACTGCCACCGGGCCGCGCCAGATCCTCCCAGTCAAGATCTGGCGCATCAGCCATCGGGCCTCTAGGGCGCTAAGACCCTCCCGCATGCTGGAACTGAGCTACTAGGGCTTCGGGTGCTAAGAATCTCCCAGCTGCCAGCTCTGGCAGCCGAAGCACTGTGCCCGGCGCCAAGCACCTCTCTACGCGAACCGAGCTACTGGGGGTTCCCGGTCGCTAAGACCCTCCCGAGTTGTTAAGCTCGCAGCTAAGCCACTCGGGCCCGGGCGCTAAGACCCTGGCGCGAACCGGCCTACCGGGGGCTCCCAGCGCTAAGACCCTTTCTCTGCCTTCCTTCCCTTGGTAAAGTGCTCAGGGCTTTAATGCCATCTATGAATCGACAGACACGCCACTTCCTAAGCACCGCCCACAATAGTGATCCTCCGGTGGTGCTATGCTTCCAACCTGTCCTTTCTTGCGTAGCCCAGTCCCGCCATAATGAAGCCAGCTGAGTCACCGTGATGGGGTCTATCTAGTGATCATGATCCGACGTTTGGTGTCGATGGTCTACCACTTGTAAGAGTTGTGTTTTTCCCTAGTTCCTCCCTTGTGGGAGTTGTGTTGTTCCCTAGCTATGCCTAATGATGGAATTGTGCTAGGGAACGTATCCGGAGGGGGTGGTGTACTTGAAAAAACTTTTAGTACAACTTTCTTCGTTTTTTTTTCTCTTCTTTCCTTCCTTCTCTTCCTCACTCTCCCTCTCCCTTCACTCTTTATCACTTCTCCTTCTTTCCTCAGGCTTTTCGCTCACAGGTGGTAGAAAATGGTGCAAGAACTCAATAGCTTAACTGTAATTTTTGGATGCATGAGATTTCAGAATTTCTAAGGTATAACTCCATGTAACAAACTTTTGTATTCAACCCCAGAGTTCCTTTGAAATAAAGAACACCTTTGTGAATTACGCGCTTCTTCCACTCCAGCTCCTTCTGTTTTTCGCCTTCCTGGCTTTAACATATAACTTCATTGTCATCCATCATAAATATTTAAACAACTTAAAATGGAAATAGTGTTATCTCGAAATCAAGATGGTGGATCTTTATTACAACATACTAATGCCCGTGAGTCTTACTTAGTGGAACCGTTAAGCCAGGTGTTCAAAATGGCTCCAACAGCAGTGGCTTCCTTCTTCCGCTTGGAGTTCATAGTTGCTGTGCCTGGACATGTGCGGAGAGATACGATGTGGCACTTCCCACTCAGTCCTAGCTTCCCATGTGCGTGGTCCTTCCTTGTCAAGTGGTTTTTAGAACTAGGCTCACCTGACTTGTAACTCCTAGGCTTGACCCTTTGGTCATAATACTCTCACTGCCTCTGATAGTCCTGTTTTAGGAACTCGCTTCATGTTTTTCTTCTAGAGATCTAGTTAAAGTATGACCTCCTCGCCATGCCCCATGTTTGCTAGTTCAACTCGAGATTTTAGTCCCACCACTAATGGATCTACTTCGCCACATAAAGGCCGTAGCGAACAGTGGTTTCCTAAGTCACACCATGAGTCTTATATGCCCATGCTCTGGAGGTAATTTCACCACTTTCTTTTAAATCTTCTAGTTTGCTTTTTGGGGCCGCCTTGTAGTCTATAGCACCCTCGCTTGCCCAGTCGGACTACTGATGAGCCGGGATGAGTAGTAGTTCTTGATTCCAGCTCAAATAAGAAAAACCCAACTTAAGAGTTTGTCAATTGTTTCCTATCACGATTACCTAGGGACCTCGGGATCCCGAACCCGGCATATTATGTAGCCTGTGGTTACGTACCTTCTCTATTCCCGTGATTGTTGCTAAGGGGTCTCGCCACCATTTGGTAAACAGTCCACGCCACATATGATAACTGCACTGCCTCCTAAACGGGTAATCCCAATATGTCCAAACACGTTGAAAAGGTCGTGGGCTTGTGACTAACGGCTCCTGGAGCGGGGGAGATGAGATCTTGGCATGCTCCTAACAAGCTTCAGATTTTCTAAACCGCCTGGGCCACGTCTTAGCATTGTGGGCCAGTGAGGGTACCCCTGCCTCAATGCTTTCCCCGCCAAGGTCCGGGTCCCGTGGCACAGACAGCCCTGCACCCCTCTCGAGCATATAGTTGGCGCCCCACGACTTAAGAATGGGCGCAGAGAAGCCTCGTTTATAAAGGGTCCCCCGATGAACGGTGAATCTTGTCGACCTCGCTCTAAGTTTAGTCGCCTCCTTTGGGTCGCTTGGCAATGTACCATCTACCAAGTAATCCTAGATAGGGTCCATCCAAATTTCTGCCTCGTGACATCACCTGGGAGATCCCTCCATTGTCGACGCTACTAAGGGCCTGAAGGTGCTCGACAGTACTCATCGCCTGTGCCCTCTTGCAGGTTGTCGCGCTTGCCAAGGCATCAGTTTGGGAATTCTTTACTCTTAGTACATGTTTGACCGAAACTTGTATGAACTTCTTAAGCAACTCTTGTACCTTTTTTAGATATAAAATCATCTTCTCCCCTCTAGCCTCGTAAGAATCTTCTACTTGTTTTAACACCCGCTAGAATCGCCGCCACCTCCACTGACTATTCATTTAGTGGGCGAGGTTGCCCAATTGGCGACCCATATTCGCCTCGTTATTTGGAGGCTTGGAGCCGACCTGAGGGCGTATTCTCGAGAGGTCAGATCACTCTACACCGCTTCCTGGCGCAGAATCTACCACAATCCGATAATCTCTAGATGGGAGGTCGATGCCACTGCAGCCTCTGTACATGCCGGAGTGAATTCCATGATGAAATCTTTCTAAGATTCGCCTCTTTACCGTTTTGGTTTCTGTACCGGCGTCAAATTTCAACTCTATAGCCTACTTTATCGCCTTCCGTAGGTTTCGGTTTATGCAAAGATTTGCTTCATTGATATTCCGCCGCACTTCGACGCATGAACTCGAAGTAAGCTCTTTATCGCTCTCTTTACTGTGGCTGCACTTGCTGCAAAACAAACAAATGTAAAGAGTGAGGAGTTCTCCTCAAAAGGGCTTACTGTAATGGAGAGAGCCCCATGTAGGTTTTTAGTGCTGAATCGCTCCCGCAGCAGTGTGTCCCACTGGAAGGCCTTTCGAACTCCAAAGAAAGGCCCCACATTCACTTGCCCTAGATACTGCTTACTCAAACAAGTACGAGTATTCTCCCTCGTGAAAGTCTTGTAACGCCACCTGAGGCAAATGTGATCAAGCACGCACTTTATCTTACCCAGTTGTCTCTATTCCTGGGCTGTTGACTATAAACCTAAGAACTTCCGACTGAGACCGAAAGCACATTCGGGCTTCGGTTTAACTTCATATTGTAGCCAGACCTGAACGCCGCTTAAATGGGCGTGGAGCCCGAATTTTTATCGATTTTACCAAAGATGTCGCCTATGTATACCTCCATAAATGTCCCAATTTGTTTCTAACATCCTGCTCCACCAAATTTTCGTAAAGGTCTTGTTCTTAAACACTAAGGGGGCATTACTCGATAACAAGAGGTTCCCCGACCAAAGGATAAATGAGGCTCCTCGTCGCTGGTCCATAATGACCGTTGTAGCCCGAGAAGGCGCCCCATGAAGGAGAGTTCATGATCGGCCGTGAATCTACTATGAGATCAATCCGAGGTAGGTAGAAGCTATCCTTCGCAAGCCCCGTTGACGCCCTGTGGAATCATGTGTCGCTAATTGTCGCTTGCTTTTCGACGAGAACAACATTAGCCAACCATTTCGAGTACTCTACTTCTTCATCGCACTTATGGATCTTACCCACCTCTCATTAATCGCCTTCCTGCCCTTCCTGGGCAAAACTCCTTCTTTGCTTCGACCGACTTAGCGAGGGATCGAGTTCAACCCAGATCACTCGGTCGAAATTCCCACCTATGTCTTCCTATTTCCAAAGCGAATACCTCCCATGTTCGCTTTAAAAACTGAAGAGAGGGCTTCCGATGTCTTCCGCTAATCCTCGACCCTATGTGACTTATGCGGTGTTCTAATGGTCGCACCATCGCCAGGTGCCTAATTCTTCCGAGGGCGCATAAGCTCCGTGGTTACCTCGTCTCGCATGTCGAGCCTGGCCCATGTAGATGTCAGTTTAATTATGTTTTGGCTCATCGACGCCTGAAAACATTCTTAGCTATGTCGTTTCGACCATTCCTACTCCATTTAAGGTTGGAAATTTGATAACCATGTGATAAGCAGCAGGGAACGACCCTTACGCACCCGAGAGAGGGCTTACTCTAGTACTGTGCTGCTTGCAGCGATGGGGCATCCACACTTAGAAATCTCTACCATTGTTGTAGCTCGTACTTGGGTCTCCCAAAGTGAGCACTAGTTGCATCCGACCCTGTGGGCGTGACTTTTCCGAGAACCCACGTAGGCGTGCTAGACTGGATTTGCAGCTTCCTTCCACGCCCACACTTGGTCTGAAAGCCATGTAAAGATGATGTCAATGTAGCCTGTCATGAGAACCCCGTGGGATTGTTTTATTAGCTACTATGGTTTTTACCATGCTACCGCCACGGGATGTTAGTTCTCCTGCGTCGTGGCATAAGTCTCGAAAGGTTATGGTAGTATCCAACCGAGGAAGTTTGATACGGCTTGTACTTCTAAGGTTTCCCCGATCTCATGCTTCTAGCGGGCCTTCCCGACCGAAGTCGGGACTCTCCACCTCCTACAAACCCTGAGAGCTACATGGATTTCTCCCAAGGTCGCACGTCGAATCACCGCCGGGACAGGTGGTGGTGGTCAGACTGCCCTGCCACCCTTCTGGCGCCATTAATCACAGATTTAACGCCATCAAGTATTCAATCTCCTTTTAAGTCGGATTTGCCATCCGTTCGGTGTCCATGACCCTTGTGGAACTCACAGTATTTGGTGTCATCTCTTCTAGCGGGGTCTGACTTCATCTGGGATGGCCAACCTTTAAACCTTTCATGTTGTGAATTTAGGACCTACAACACCGAGGTAGGTCACGAGGTAGCCACAAGTGAATACTCCGCAGCCTCGGGGGCCGAGGTGGTCCGCGATCCTCGACGCCTTCATCTTATCTGCACCGCTTAGTCGCCCCAGACCTTCCCAGATGCCTTCAGACTTCGTTTTTTTTTTTTGCCAGCCTCGCTCTTCGGCAAGGTTCGCTGGACAGGAGGGCTTCTTCACCTGATATACTGCTTTGGCGAGGACTCCCGCCGTTTGCTCAAGGCCCTGAGATATAGTCATTGAGGTTCTTCTAACGCGCAACTCTAACCCTACAATGGTTATTAACTGCAAATTTCTCGCCGAGAAGATCGTAGCTTCTTCAATCATCGCAGCAAACTTTAAACATAAGGACCTCGCTTTCTTGAGATTTGGTTTACTGGTCATGGTGATAACCCGCTTCCCAGATGTCCTTTCTCCGATAAAGCGGGAGATGAATGCTACCTTAAAGTTCTGGCGAACAATGGATAACACGCTGAGACAGCAACCAAACATGTTTGGTCTTTGAGTGATAGCGAAGGCCTGTGATCGTATTTATCCCGAATATCCGGTAGTTCCATCCGATTTTTTAGATGTATCGAGGTGGTCTATGGGCTTTTTGACCATCCAACGCCTCAATCTACTAAGATTCTGAACTTACATCTTGAGGGGAAAAGACTCTACTCAGAATGGAGATTCGCTGTCAGTAACAGGTGCTTCACAGACCTGATTCTACTTTTAACGCTTCCTTCATGTGGTCGATTTCTCATTGATGTCCCCGAATCCCTCTCGCCTCCCACGACCTCTCCTCGCGATCTCACAAAGGAAGTGGACCACCCCCGGTGTGTGCTTAGTTTCTCTTCATCCGCCTCGACGAGGGTCGAGGTGGCTTCTTCGCAACAGTGGTTTTATCTTTCGCACAGCCGGCCCCCGGGGCGCCAGATTACCGTGAGCTGTTCCAACTCTTTCAAATAAGTGCTGCTGGTGACGCCGAGCTCACCCCGCCCTGCCGGCCTCACGCTTTCCTGTGCAACCATTCGAGGCTCGCCACATCCACATCACCGCCTCGCAGATCCTTTCGGAGGATTGGCGCCGCTCCCGCTTTGTTCCCAGCTGGCGTCATTATACGCCGAGGTCAATGTTTTATTTTGCAAAAGAACCGTCGCTCCCGCCAGACAAGGCCAAACTCGATGATGTTTTTCAACCGAACCGGGCTTACGCCTGGAATTGCCGTCTTGGCCGGCCATTCCCCTCGACGCTCGGGCTTCTTCAAACAAAAACAAAAGACCAAATGGGGTCACCATTGCCTCTGTCGGGTCATTTCTTTCCGGTAAGAGAAGATCAACTTCTGTGAAACAGCTGCATAAGTCACTACCTTTCACCGGAGCGGGGGTGGCTTCGTATTTATAATGCAGACGTTCACGATGAACTTTCTAGTCGATGATGACAATGTAATATCTTTCCTCGCCGAGGATGATACGATATTCCTCCCATCGCGGAAGATTTTCTTTCCATCGTAAACCGACATTAATAAGTGATAATTGATGTACACACCATATTCTACTTTCCATCATGGAGATTGAGTGTTTTCCCTCAATACCTGATTTTTAAAGGCCAGCCTTTAAAGGAAAGCAGAATGTAACAAGCTTCGCCGTGATTGGGATACCATTAAGGGCCTATTGGTAGCATCGGGGTCTGCTTTTAACCCTGTTTGAGCTTCATGCCCACCTGCTACATTATTTAAACCCCATCAAGTAACTTTAAGAAACTCACTGTAATCTCTAACAATCTTGTTTTTGTTTTGCGTTCGTCTTCCAAAAATATCTAGTGAAAAGGAAATATTAAGAAAGATTTTACTCTACAAATCAAAAATAAATTTAATTTAATTTGTAAATTACTTTTTATTTATGTAAAAAATGAATAAGTAAAACATTAAATTATGTTAAAATATTATTAAATTTAAATCTATGATATTTTGTTAAAAAAATTTATGTCTAATTCCTCTTTTTTTTCTTTTGCTTTTTTCTTTTGTATTTCTTTTCTATCATTTCCCCAAACTTTTCATATATATATATAGGAACAAAATGCTGCCATTAGGGAAATGCAAAAGAAAGAAAATAAATTGGTAGTATAATAAAAATGAAGGAAAATAAAAATATATTTAAGTATAATATATTATTTTTATTTACCAATCATTTCATATATTTCAACTCATCAATTAAGATATTTAAAATTAAAATATATAAGGTTCTAATTAATTAAATTTATATTGATTTTGGAAAATTATTAGAGAACTAAACATGAGAAAATAATATTTTTCTGTTCCTAGTATTTTCCAAGAATCAATTAAAGCATTAAACACCACCTTAATTCGTGTTTCAATATTGGAAACAGCACAGATATTTGAATTTGCCAAACATGGAGTAACATATGCTTAAGTTATGTTGAATTTTCAGCAGGTGCTAAAGAAAGCATTTTATATGTTTGATGCTGGATTTACTATTGGTAGCTATGCTCTCTATGCCGCTTCTGTTTGTAGCATTATGTGAAGAATTTCATGGTTGAATTAAAGCTAGTAATAATTAAGGACCTCACTTATGGCGATTTTCACCAACTTTATGTAATTTCTTTTTATTTGTTTGGCTTGATGGAAAATGTACTACTTGATTTTCAGTACTCATGCAAATGCTGTATTTGGCTGGGATTACTGTTTGAAGTTTCTTAAATTTAAAATTGAAAAACTCTAGTTTATACAAATTATCAGAAGGTTTTATGATTTTTGGGATGTATATATGGTGTATTTCTAGCTATCACCAAACCCCATTATGGTAAGTGAACCTCTTTATGTACTGTTCTATTCCAAAAATATATAAGTATGTATCATATAATTTAGAAGCTTGCATGGATTAATTACATAAATGGTTTAACTTTTCATTTTTCTATTTTAGTGTTTCAACTTACTTGTTTAACTATGTTCAACTTTTGAATTTTTTCATTTATGTCTCAATCTTTAGTTTTGCAACAAGAACTTCTCAACTTTTTCAATCTTTTCATTTTTTGTACAAAATTTTCACTACTACATAAAATGGCATCTCAAATTTTTCATTTTTTCTATTTTAGTGTTTCAACTTTTTTTGTTCTCAATAAGTGTTCCAACTCCTTTATTTTTCATTGGGTGTTTCAAACTTTATTTTAGTCTACAAGTGTCTCACAACTTTCTGTAATTTTTTCATTGTGTGTTTCAACTTTGATTTTGTTCCAATTAAGTGCGTTCTAACTTTTGATTTTCTATATTGATGTCTCCTTCAACTTTACTTTGTCCTTTCAACTAACTGCCTCTAACTTCTTTTGATTTTTTATATTTTGGTGTTTCAACTTTACTTTGTTCCATCATGTCTCAATTTTTATTTTTTATTTTACCAGGCCCCAATTTTTAGACTTCAATCAATCCATCTCCAACTTTTTTCAGCTTTTTCACTTTTGTGAAAATTTTAACTCTATTTGTTCAATTGGCATCTTAAATTTTCGATATTTTTTTGATTTTTGGTAGTGTCTCAATTTTTATTTTGTTCTATCAGGCGTTTGAACTTTTAATTTTTATTCAATCAATTGTTTCTGAGGTCAAAGCTTATTAGATATTGAATCAATAAAATTGATCTACTATAAAATTAATAAAATTTATTTTAAATGATTTTTGCCAGTAAATAAATATTATCCTTTTCTCATTAGCTTTTGACCGGTCCTCAAGCACTTGATTAATAAAATTTCATGAGCGAAAAACACTTAATTTAACAAAACAAAAATACACACTTAAAGAGAAAATAAAGTTAAGACACCATTTATGCATAATCCTTGTGGATAGGTACTCTTTAGTAGTCATAACTTTTTATATAGGGATTTTTTCCTTTTGCACACAACTTTTCCACTATGTGTTCTGTTTTTTTTTTTCAACATTTTACCATCATTATCGTTTTTCTGCAATAAAAAATAAAAGTAAAATGGGAAATTAGGTAATTTCTCTTCCTTATTTGTTTTCAATGAAAAGTTGAAAGGAAGAGAGATAAGAAATTCATATTTCTTATTTAGTTTGTACTGGAAATATAAAGGAAAATAAAATCATGAAATTGTTGTGGTGATTTTTTAATCTCACACGAAACATATAAAATATAAGTTTATGTTTAAACCAAAGTGTTTCCAAACTTGAATGACTCGAGATCAAAATTTAATCGCTATGTAGGCCTCAAGTTCCCTTTGACAGCTCTCGAATCATGGAAATGTATGGATGGGAATATTATAGGAATTAATCAATAAGAAAATGTTAGAATTCTCTAGAATGAAATAGTCAACAATTTATATGAAAATTGATAGATTTGAATGATACTTGCAACCATAATAATCGAAATTACTAAAGTAAATTGGATTTGACTGCGGAAACAAATATTGTGCTTAAAACTTGATAAAAACTCAACAGAACTTGCAATCGTAATGCCAGAACTGCTGACAAAATATTTCATCACCACTTACTTTAATAAACACACTTAAATTTATAAATCTCGCTGCTAAAGCTAGAAATGAAAAATGAATAATTAAAGCTTGTTGAAAGCTTGAATTTGGCCGAAAGCTCATTAAAAGCTGATTTGCCAAAGATTGACATCGAGTCTAAGGTCACTACGATTTGTCGATTCGTTTCTTCGGGTCCCTTCGGTCATTGCCCTTCTACCCCTTTATATTCAGAGAGACTGACGTCAAGTATAAATTCTATCCACTTTTCTGGAAGTAACTGCATATGTCCTCATTTAAGGAACTTGTACTAGCAAACCGAGAAAATCCAAATTTTCCTAAAAGTGGTAAATGGTACTTCGGGTCAAAAATCCAAAAAATTTTCTGTGATCTCTGATGACGAAACTGGACTTCACCTACAGAATCTCTACGAATCACTACCTTCACGTCGAATTCCAAGACAATAAAAATTTCATATTTTCAAGGCAAATCGAGTATATGACACTCAAGATTGTCGCTCAAGATGACATGCGTCATTTCTTGAGAGATAGTCAAACAAATACCAAGTGGACCCGTAAGATACATGTGGCAACACATGATCGAGGGAACCAAGGTGTATGGACACATGGCGTAATCCAAGGAGCCACTTAGACCGGATAAGTGGTGCTGAGCACTCACTTGACTTCTATCTTCTCCCAACAAGTTGGGTGAGAGGGAGAGAGAAAGGCAAACCAGACTAAAAGACAAGAGTTTTGCAGAGAGGACTCCACCTCTCTCAACTTCCGCGATCGTGACCTGGCCAGTTTCAAGAGGCAGATGAGTTCATTCACAGTACTTCATGAGACTTGACCTGGGAGTTTCAACAACCCAAGAGTAGGTCTTCTCCTATTTTGCTATTTTCACCCTAAGGGTCAGGTGGTGGTCTTCATTTCCTATGTAAATGTTTGGTTGTATTTTGGAACTACATGGGAAGCTACCACATTAGCATACACACCTGGACTTAGAACTGGTTTTGGTGGAACAAGGAAATTTGGCAAGGCCCCCGGTGACTGTAATCCACATCACTGAACTTGATGCAAGCCAATTTCTCATAATTGACCTCAGACCCAAGTTATGGTCTTTTTACCCCGGGACAATTTAATCGGCGAGGTCCGCCTGCAGGTCAACCCGTAGAGGTCACCAGAGGTCAACATGAGGCCATCACGAGGTCACTCGGCGAGGTCAATCGAGCCAGTCACCAAATGGGCCAAGTCAGCCACCACGGGTTTGACTACGTGTGACCCCAACTCAAAAGCGTCATAACTTCTTCGGCCCAACCCGTTTCTAAAATTCTTAGACTTCATGGAAAGCCTCAATGAGTCAAGACTCCAGCTATGTGCCTGTGGACAGGAGTAGGTGAACTCAGCCAGGTCAGCTCAGCCTGAAGTTCAGGTCATCTCGGCTAAGTCGTCGCCTACTGGTTTGACTAGTGTGACCCTCCAACTTCGAAGGTCATAACATCTCATCCCGAACTCCTACTGGTGTTCTCGGACTCTATGTTCCATCGAGTCAAGATTCCATTAATATGCCTTTGGAGGGCAGTAGGTGAGCTCATCCAGGTCAGCTCATCTCAGCCATTTCAGTCAGCTCCTGCTTAAGTCAATTCAAATTTCGCTTGGTTTTGATCATGTGACCTCCAACTAAGGTAATCCTTCATCCCAACCCTTCGGTGTTCTGACTCCTATGGAAAGCCCATTGAGTAAAGATTCCCTACATTTTCCTGTGGAGGGCAGTAGGTGAGCTTTGTAAGACCCGAGAAAATTCCAATTTTCGGAAAAATGGTAAAATTGTCATTTCGGTAAAAATCTGAAATTTTTCTAGGTCTCGGATAATGAAACAGATTTCACCTGCTTAATCATCCCAAATTTAAGCTAACACGCCGACTGCAGAGAATTTGCGGACACTGAATTTCATGTTTTTCGAGGCATTGAGTTCGTGTCGTGAATGACATGTGATGTGACAAAAGTTGGTCTATAACATGTACTCATGTGACACATGTTACATGAGTAGAGAGAGGATGGAAATGATGCCGGGTATAGTGCTATGTCAAAAATCCAAGACTTGAGGACATGGATGGTATTAAATGAAAGTTTAATGAGAATAAGGACAAAAGATGAATAGTGATCATCTTCTTCCTTCTTCAAAGACCAAAAACGTGCAAGGGAGAGGGGAGATGCAGTAACTGGTTTGTGATTTTTTTTAGAGAGAGAGAGCATCTTCTAGGATTCCACTAACCTGACCGGCCTATTTCGACTTTGTTAAATAATGAAAAGTTGTTCTACGCAGCCACGCTGCAAGCACCACCTCAAGTGGAGTTCCACAACCCAAGAGGCAGGGAATCTTTTCTACTTTTGTGTTAATCCTTGTTTAAGAAACATGTAAATGGTTAGGAACGTTTCGAGGTTTGTTTTTAGCCAGAACTCTGGGCCTCAAAGCTTAACCAAGTAGAGAAAATCCCATTTTGTGGTCGTGAACAAAGATCCATGCCCATCGCTCATGAATAGTGCCGCATGTGTGTCGAAAGTGATTCAAAATGAATTGTTTGTGTTTGTTAATTAGCCCATGTGAGCTAATTTTGTGTAATTTGAATAGAATTAACATGCTTTATGTGATTTAATTGAAGCATATATATAATGTGAATATATTAGCATGAATGTATGGAATCATATCATGCATTCCATATGCACCAAAACTCTAGAATATTATGAGCGAGTGCATGACATGAAATTGAAAGTTAAATGAAAATAAAATAGAAAGGAATTTCGACGGAAAATTTTTCAAAGAATTGTGTTTGAGACGGCCCAATGTGTCACTCTGGATGAGGACTAAGGATCAAGCTTTTAGTTCTCCAAACCAATTCGACTAGGAGGGTAGTCCAATATTTTTATCGAAATTCGGTAGTGAGTTTCAGAACAAAGTTTTTGGTTTAAATGGATATTTCTACCAGATTCTGCCAGTGATATGGAAGGAGCTGAGGGACTCGAGACACAGACGGGCATATAGATAGTTCGCAGGTTCATGAAATTACTGAATGTGGTTGTTTTCCATGCATGTGCACTTAGGTGGAGTAAACCCATGTAGGAAATTATCTCATCGGGTTTTGCTCACCTCGTCGAAAGGATCACCATTTCGTATAGGGAGCGATCTGAAGGTGGCACCAAGAGGTCACAGAAATAGAAGAAAGCCAACTCATGTTTGATGTTGTTGTATACAATATTAGAGTTTTATAATTTTAATATATGTTATATAAGAGTAATTTATTAACTCGAACTATGTGAAATAGTTGATACTCTGTGAGACATGCAGCCCAAGTGGCCATTATTTTACTCGCATTCGACCCCGTGTGGTCACTGCTGATTATCGGGACAGTCAGACTGGTAGAACCCCGTACTGTGCTGAGACTCGCCCCGATCACGAGTAGGCCGGGTTACCCGACATTCACGAGCATTCCGCGGTTAACAAAGGTCAACCCCGACACCTTGGATTGGGGCGCTGTCGCCTGCACGAGCCATAGGGCACACTGAGCACCAGGCTTGAGGACTCGGGCTAAAGCACTGGCCTTAGAGCCAAACCCAGTATATGAAAACCTAGGGGATTGAGGGACTCAAGCCAGCCACAAATATTAGCGTAAGAACATCAGCCAAAAGATTATAGCTCGATGTTGGATACCAGGCTTAGTATCAGAAGTTAGGTATGTGATTACCTAGGAAATCAAGGGGACGATTAAAACACTGCATGCATTTTTGCTTGATGTGTGCCGTGTGAATAACACGAGTCAGATGTTATGTGAATGTGACTAAAAGGAATGTGTTGTGGAATCAAAGCTTAGGTGGATAGCACATGTGAAAAAAATAAATAAAATGTCGAACATTGTGGTTTAGTGTGGGAACAGTTGAGCCCGAGAAATTCTTGGACAAATGGTCCAAAATTAAATGAAAAAAATGAAGAAAATTTTTTAATGATGTTGTGTAAACTGGAGAAAAATGGATAAAATAAATTTCAATAACTATTTAAGATGCACTGGAAAGTGAAAAATATATATATATGTATATTTTTGGGTGGTTTTTCAGTAGTTGGAATTAAAAGAAAAAAAAATGTGATGTGAAGAAAATTTTTCTAAGGTTTTACAGTGTGTAAAACTGGAAGAAGAAAATAAATAAAATAAATTTTAATAATATATATATATATATATATATATATATATATATATATATATATATATATATATATATATATATATATATATATATATATTTTTTTTTTTTTTTTTTTTTTTTTTTTTTGTAGTTTTTCCGTAGCTGGATTGAAAAAAATGAATGAAAAAAAAACTGCAGTAGAAGCATGGAATGGCTATCAGCTTCATTTGAGTCACGACAATTTTTGTATCGACATTGCGGTAACACAACAAGCGCTGGCGTAAGGCTTATTTGGGATTGCCCACAGCGCACGGAAATCAGACGCATATGGCAAATAGGGGCTATGGGGCCAAGCCGGGAGCGTGTCATACCATACGCGCTACGTGATGCGAGGCTAATGGTCGAAGGATCAATGCGATAATGATAAATTGTATCGCACCGAGGCGGTCGACAGCCGATGGGTCACGATACAACCACCTGTATCACGACGCGAGAGGGCCCCACCACTGCGTCTCGCGACATAACGCGAACAACATCACCGCTGGCACGCGCAGCGAGCACGGATACGCAAGATGGGGGACGCGCGGTGCGCGCACACACACGACCGCCTGGGCCCGCATCATGTTCGGCGCCTACGACACGACCGAGGGCTCGCGACACCTACATAGAGCGCCAAGCAAGCCAGCCAAGGTTGCGTGAATCGTAATTCACCAGCTGACTAACGACTGCTTTCGGGCCACCGTTGGGGATATCGTTTCATGAACACTGCTCACAAAATTTTTCAAAAAAATTAAAAAAAAAATAATAATAATAATATATAAAATAAAATTAAATTAAATTAAATTTTGTAAAAATGAAATTTTCAAAAATGAAATTTTTGTTGTTAAAAATGATTTAATAAAATGAAATTATGTCTTGCAATTCCTAAGAATGCAAGGACATTGTGTATGAAATGTTTGTCGTGGCATGAATAGTGTCTCAATGTGGTTTATGCCTAGAGATACCATGATTAATGAACTTTCACATTGAACTATGTAGATGCAGTTTGAGGCAAGACGAGGGCGCTCCACTCCGGTATCAATATGCACCATCGACTTCACCGCAGGCCTTTGTCGAGGCCGTAGAGATTGCAGTAGTCGCCGCTATATCATGTATGCACAGGAGCCAGGTGATCAAACCACCAGCCATTAGAGCACATCGTCTCTAATGGCTAGAGGAGGAGTGCATCAGGTCGATCATTGAAGACCATGAGCGGAGGAGGGGGACATACGAGGCATCCAAGACATGGTGTACAAAATAAGAGGAAGGAAGATCCGCCTTCTTCCAACCCGGAAAGAAGCAGAAGACTTCGTTTTCGCAAGGATATCCGTAGATCGGCCGAGGTCATCAGACTAAGGTCGATGGGACATTTAGTCAGCAGGCGTATGATGTGTTATTTCTACCGATACCGGATGAATTTTGACTGATAACCACGAGGTAGGAATCCTAAGGTTATGGGACCCGGCCCCAATCATCGTTGAGACGAGTTAGGTTGCCAATCAAGATGGGTAGATGGTGCGCTACGATTGCAAGAGCCCAGAAGATATGAGAGAGACATCCCTTCTGCAGAGATGCGATCCCGCGCTTTCGTGAAACAGAATCCGCCGCAGAGGGACAGCAGAGAATTACGCTTTGTTCCTCCACCCCTGGGCATGGGTCAGGGAACCAAAAGATTTAATTCCAGTGGTGCCGCACCAAAGACCTAAGACTCGCAGACGGTCACATGTGGCCGTGGTCGAAGGTAGGACGAGGTCGACCACGTGATTTCAGGCCGAGAGTTCGGGTCGCCGCGAGGACGCGTGAGCTACCACGCTTACACTGGGCATATGAGGCGAGATTGTCCTAGGAGGTTGAGGTCTCATGGTACAAAGCAATCGAGCTGCTCAAACTAGCCTGATGAGAGGTTTTTACCCTCAGACTTGTCGACTACAAGAGCGCTTTGAATTGGATGCATCATGTCTATTCCATTAATGCATCTTGTGTGTGATAGGTCTGGCTTAGAAGCCGAGGCCTTTAGAAAGCCATAATATGAGAGATTTCTTCCTAGGATCTAGGTGAGTTGGTCGATGTGTTTCGAGATCATGAGTTAGAGATCTCAGAGATTCTACCATGCAGACCCGATCGGGTGTCACAAAGATGACATCATCAAGGCTCATGTGTACTGCAACATCGCGTCGAGGACGTGTGGGTGCATTGTATGGTCATTCACCACTCTTAGTGAGTGTGGGTCGTTTGTCTCAATTACGTCCACGAAGACCAGTTCAAATCAGAAATGAAGAGTAATTAAAGTGTGTCAAGCAAGTAAGAAAGGGTCGTTAATCCTAAGGTGAGAAGTCTGGAGTTGTGGTGAAGGAGACCGCTGTAGTATCCGAAAGGTCCCTGTGCGGGTGTAAGAGACCTGATATCCCGACTTCGTGGGTGTAAGAGACCAGTGAGATCCCAAATTTTTACAAAGGTGTAAGAGACCCGGGGAGCTATCCCGAAATTTCTGTGTGGGTGTAAGAGACCTGGGAGAGATCTCAAATTTCTATGATATAAAGAGATCCCAGTGAGATATCCCACTGCTGCATACAGACCCAAGATATCCCAAATTTCAAGGTGGTAAGAGACCCTAGGAGCTATCCCAAATTTCTGTGGTGGGTGTAAGAGACCCAGCAAAGATCCACTCGTGTGGGTGTAGAGACCCGGAGAGATCCCAAATTTCTGTGGTGGTGAGACTGGAGAGATCCCGAATTTCAGGGTGTAAGAGACCCGTGGAGTTATCCGAAATTACCAAAAGGGTGTAAGAGACCCGTGGAGTTATCCGTCCGAAATTTCTATGTGGCAGAGACCCGTGGAGATATCCGAAATTTTTGTATGATATAAAAGGCTCAAGCAAAGGTAGGGCCGAAAGTTCTCAAGGTCTCGAGAGATGAAAAACACACCTGGCCAAGTTATCATGTAGACTTCTAGAGTCGAGTCATAGAGCCTGGGAGAGTGACTCGAGATGAAAACACACTGGCCATGGTTATCACGTAGGGAATTTACAAGATAGGAGTCAGAGTGATCGAGACTGATGTCTTCTGAGATCATTAAAATGTTTACAGCTCCTGTAGATGGATATCATTCATGACATGGACTAGGTTGACTATCCATTGATTGTCATTGATCAGACCTCGTGGGAGGTTAGTGTTTACACACCAAGCAAGGGTCAGGTGGTTACGTGTCAGGCGGATTATATACAAGTGTTAAAGGACATGTCATGGCATGCGTCCCGGATCATAAGGGTAAATGGAAGAGCATTTGCCCTTAGTGGAATTCCTCCTACAACAACAGCTTATCGCGTAGTATACGATGGCAACTACGAGGCATTGTAGCCGGGAGGCCATGCAAGACACTGATATGTCGGACCGAGGTAGGAGAGATTCTGCCACCGTCTCTGATCCCATTAGAGATAATCAAGAAGGTGTGAGTTTAAATAATACGTCATTTTCTCAAAGCTCAGAGCCTTACAGATATGCTCAGAACACCCCAAAATATACCCTAGTCGCTTTCTACATGTTTAGGGTATTTTGTAAGCAGTAATTTGATCTGTCAAGAGTTAAATGCGAACCTAGAAACGAGAGACCCGAATTATAAGATTAGCGATAAACAATATCTGGTGGTGGGCCAAACACAATTTTGGGGGGGAACTTGGAATTCAAATAGTCAAGAGTTGGAGGACTTAAATGCAAAAGGAGATTTAACCCAAAATGGATTTATTGAAGGCCAATCACGCCTGAACTTTGAAAATATGATTTAAGACCAATGTCTCCAAAGAGAGCAAAAAACTGAAGGCCAAGAAGAGGAAAAGGAAGGAGAGAAGAAGAGAAAGAAGAAGCAGGAGGGAGGTATAAACCGGCGGTATGGATGCTTGCCTTTGGTATGGAACTGGGATTTTGCATGGACCTATGAATTCTGTATGAATTCCATACAATTACATGATTAAAAGAGCCCGCCCTAAATCCAGGTTTGTTAGATGTCATCCTAACCAAAGTTTTCTAATGTGGTTGAGTAAAACCCTGTGCCTTATAAGAGATGAATAGAAAGCATGTTTGAGTTTAATAGAGTTCATAAAGAGGTGTATTGAATGATAATTGAGTAGAAGAGATTCATAAGATGAATTTGAAGCATCTTGAAGTGTTTATTAGGTATAGTTGACGTGTGGGGTTCAAAAGTATGAAATGGGGAGAAAATACCATTACGCATTTTCGATTAGTACCGGTACAATTTTGAGAGCTTGTACTGCATAATTTCCTGCTCCTAATATTTATTAGAGCAAATGGTAAGAACTTTGCTTGTACCGGTACATCTTGTTCTGGTTTTCCTGCTCAATCGCTTTTCGTATTTTGGCCAGAACTTCATTTTCTTATCCGATTTGAGCGACCAAGGGCACTTAAAAATAGACTTCATGAACAAACTTAAAAAGAATAGTTATCAGCCAAATCTTGATCCCATGGTCTGCAATTCACTAAAGTGGGACCACAAAACCAAATGGGTTCCAGCTTTGAACATGAGTAGCCCCAAGTTGTTTTGACAACTTAAGTTCCAGTCTAATTGGGTGATTCCAGCTTAATAGAACCCTTAGCACCTTATCTTTATAGGGAGCACAAAGAACCAGTGTCAAATATGGATATAATTGGAAAATTAATATTGCAACTGTTCCCAGAAAATCAGACTAATTAGTCAGTACGAAATGCCATAACTCGAGTTTAGATGATCCCATTGATTGATTCCAATTCCTAAGAAATGTAGATGCATCAAGGGACAAGAATACATGAATGATGTGTGATAGTATCATATCAGATAAGTATTCGAAATGCCATATGAAGAAAATAGAAACTGAAAAGAATCCAAAACACGAACATGAACATGAATATGAAAAACAAGATGTCATGATCACGTAATGATTAAGAAAGGTTATAAGTCTCCTGAAAGACATATGATCATATGACTACCTAGGACCAAAGAATGAATGAGTGACGTTCCGACATTAGTGCTTCAGACTGATTAGTACTTCAGATTCCGATTAGTGCTACTTAAGACTGCTCAAAGATTTCCTAAGATTCCCGCCAAGGCTATGGCACCCCAAAGATCAGATCGCACTTCCGGCAATTTATCAGACAAGGCCCCACTCATTTCTCTATAATCGGGTCCCAGTAGCCCACGACATATGATAAAGACATCGAATAAAGAATAAGAGTAAAGATCCGAAAGCACCAGATCTCGCTCAGAGTACCTACCGGTACCCTTCAGATCCGATTAAGCCTCAGAGTACCTACGTACTCCCACCCGAGTAAGCCCAGAGTACCTAAGGGTACCAGACCGACATTAAGCCTCAGAAAATTCCAGCCGGGCACTTCGTGATCAAGCCCTCAGTACCCCACTGTGCCACCCCGTATTTGATTGCCCCAGAGTACCTACGTACCCTCGTATCCGAATAAGTCATGTCTCGATTAAGTCCAGAAGACCTTCCGGTAATTTCAGACTGGAATACCAGTCTGGGTGAGGTACCACTTCGTACCCCAGATCCGATAAGTCTTGTATCCGATAACTCCTCAGATCTCGATAAGTCCTCAGACTGATAACTCCTCGTGATCTCGATAAGTTCCGTCCCAGATCCGATTGTCTCAGAGTACCCCACTCGTACTCTCGATTTCATCAAGCTTCAGAGGCATCAGGTACCCCAGATTCGATTAAACTCAGAGTACCACGTACTCCCGCATTCTGCAAACAAGTATAAGTCCGCAGTACCTAAGGGTACTCGTATCCTAAAATAAGTATATGTATCTCGTTATGATCTCAGACTCTTGCGAATCCAATGTCCATAATTATACAGTATCCGTGATACGCCCTGATCTCAATTTTGTATGTGATAGATTTCATGATTTAGTTCACCTATCACTTACAAAGACCTTCGCACGCTGATAAGATCCAAGATAAGTATATGCTCCATAAGACCAAAGAGGTTCCGTAATACCGCATAAGTTCCGTAAGACCAATACAATCAGAAGATGCTATATACTTAAGTCATGTATAAGATCCGAAATGCATGTATAAGTTCTGGTAATACATATAAACCAAATACATGTATGTCTGCAATACTGTGATAAGATCCGATGGAAATGGATTATACTTCAGTACAAGTAAGATAATGGCAATTAATATGTTTTGTAAGACTTACAAGCAGATAAGAATAAGTTCCAGAATACCAAAGACATGTTCTATAATCTCTGATACCTACTGGGCCCCAACTAGCAAAGCTCCCGTATAAGAATAAGTTCTCAGAATTCCTAAGGAGTCCCTAATAAACATAAGTTGGTTAAGTCTAAGTTCTGTGACCCTACTGAGTCCCGAATAAACATAAGTCCTGTTATGTTCCAGAATCTACCGAGTCCCCAACAAGCATAAGTATGTTAAGTATAAGCTCAATAAGTATAAGTCTCCTAGAACTCCTACTGGAGTCCCGAATGTTACAAGTCTGTTAAGTATGTCTCAGAATCTCTACTTTATCCCCGAATAAACATGTTTGTTATAAGCATAAGTTCCGCATAAGAAGAACTCAGAACTCCTACTGAGGCCGAATAAGTATAAGTCCAAAGAGTAACCATGGTTACCTCGTATAATGAATCAAGTATCCATTTATGTCATGTATAAGAAATGCTTCCACTAAGCGTAAAGCCAAGACTCGGCTTTAATCCGTGTAGGTACAGAGAAGACATCAAACAAAACATCTGATACAAATGGGCCAACACACAGAAGGGTCTACTGCCATGTGGCCTTCAGGTTTCACTAAATGCAAAAAACAGGTTTTGGTATTTGCAAAATGTAATCAGCTTATATGTATATAATATTTTGATTTTGTTATAGGATGTGGGCCATACCTACAGGTACCAGTTTGGCTTTGAAAAAAAAAATCATGCAAAGAGTCCCAAAGACTGGGTCTCATCAAGTCCCAGATCGTCGGATCCTGGACCTGGTCGAACCGAGATCTCGGGCGTGACACGCCGATGCAGCGCTCCACCCTTAGAGTTCGAGGTCGAGATCACGCCTCTCAGCGTGATGCCTAAGAGAGGAGTGGTCGTCTTGCGAGGAAGATCACGAGGCTTCATCGGGCCCTTCGAAATGCTCAAGAGGGTGTGGACTCGCATGTATCTACTGGGCTTTATCGCCCAAAGATGTTGTGTGTCCACAAGGTATTTCACGCCCATGCCCAAGGCATACCCGCATCCACTTCAAGTGGATTGGGAAGAGATTGAGGTTGACACTGATGGGACCTTCGAGGAGGGACCAGTGTGCATTGTGGATAGCCGGGATCAAGTTTTGCGACGCAAGACCGTGAGGCTAGTGAGGGTGTTATGGCAGCACCGTGGAGTGGAGGAGTTAACGTGGGAGCGAGAGGACACGATGCGGGCCACCTATCCTTTCTTGTTTAGGGATGAAGGTACATAGGTTAGTCGCCAATATTTAAACACTATTACACAGGTATCTACTTGTATTCATGTTTCAGAGGTGATTGCTAGAATTTCAAGACGAAATTTCTTTACAGGGAGAAAAGAACCCGAGAAAATTCTAATTTTCTAAAAATAGTAAATTGTCATTTCGTAAAATCTAAAATTTTTCTATATCTCTTGATGATGAACGATTTCACCGTTGGAATTGTCTCTCACAAATCTAACTAGCACGAATTTCGCCGACCCGAGACAAATAATTTCACGCTGCGCGACCGAGTGTCAGGTCGTGAAACGACATGTGATGCAGACAAAGTCACTTATAACATGTACTCATGTGACACATGTTACATGAGTAGAGAGATGATGGCTGGATGGTCGAGATAGTGCCAAGTGTCAAAATTCCAAGACTCGGGAGTGACATGACGGTATTAAATGAAAGTTTAATGAGAATAAGACAAGATGAATAGTGATCATCTTCTTCCTTCAAAGACCTCAAACGTGTGAAGGGAGATGCAATAACTGGTTTGTGATTTTTTTTTTAGAGAAAGAGAGAGCATCTTTTCTCTAGGATTCCTGGCCAATCGGACCGTCGGTTTGCGACGAAGCAAGAAGGAAAGCTATTCTACGCGGCGAGGGCTACGCGTGGGCACCAATTTGGTGGAGTTCCGACAACTCCAAGAGGTAGGAATATTTTCCTACTTGTGTTAATCCTTGTTTAAGAAACATGTAAATGAAGAGAACTGCCTCTGAGGCTTGTTTTAGGCTGTAAACCCCTGGGCCTCTCAAAAGCTTTGAACCGAGTGGAGAAAATTTCTATTTTGTGTGGTCGTGAACAGTAACCCGAGGGTTTTACTGTTCATGTGAATAGTGCTGTGAATATTTTTATGTGAATTTTATGGTGTTGAGTGATTCAAACAATTGTTGTGTCACACTAGCCCATGTGAGCTAATTTTGGTGTAATTGGTTTAGAATCTCTATATAACATGCTTTATGTGATTTAATTATGTTAATATATAGTGTATGTGAATATATTATATAGAATGTGTTGAATTGGCATCATGCATTCCATATGCACTAAACTAGAATATTAGTGAGTGCATGACATGAAATTGAAAAAGTTAAATGAAAAATGTTTGTGAAAGGAATTTCGACTTAAGATTTTCCTGAGAATTGTGTTTGGAGATCATTCAACAGTTTTTATGAGGACCAGGATCAAGCTGCAAGTCAAACTCAACTTAATTAGGAACTAATATTTCACTTCAATTCTGTAGTGAGCGAGAACAAAGCTTTTGTTTTAAAATCGGATATTTTACTCGCATTCGACTTAAAGTATATGTGAGGAGTCAATGAGACTCGATATATTGAGACTGCATAATAGACATTTGGAGTAGGTTCATGAAATTGCTTGAATGTGGTTGTTTGCCATGCATGTGCACTTAGGTGGGGAGTAACCCATGTAAGAAATTATCTCTACTGGCTTTGCTCACCTTGTCGAGGGATCACCATTTCGTGCACAAAGGAGCGACGGAAGGGCAAAATTTTAATAGGCTGCACAACAGTTTTACTTGTTTAATGTTTAATGGCAAAGTTTATAATTTTAATATGTTGTATAAGCACTTATTAACCCTAACCCATATGTGAAATAGTTGATGTACTGTATATTGACGGAGCTCCAAGTGAAATACATTACTCTGATTGGACCCCCGTGGCCATCGTCTATCAGACGGGGTCAGACCGGGTGTGAGTCTCGTACAAAGGAGACTCGCTCGATTGAGTGGTGCTCCAAGTTACCCGACATTCCACAGGGATCTCGCTGGCTGACTGGCTGTCAATGACACCCTGGATTCGGGGGCTGCCGACAAGCTTAGCCAGTCAGCCTGGGCCTAGCTAGTTCAGTCGCCTGAAAGCCGGCCCAAATGGGCCGGGTTTGATCACTGTGGACCTCCAACTGGCATCATAACTTCTATCCGAACTCCGCTTCGGTGTTCTGAACTGTGGCTTCCATTGAGTCAAGATTCCATTAATATGCCTATGGAGGCCAGTAGATTAGCTCAGCAAGGTCAGCTCAGCTCGGCCAGTTCAGGTCACCTCGGCCAAGCCGGCCTCGGGGCCTTGGCTAGGTTTCACACGGTGGACTCCAACTCTAAGGTCATAATCTCTTCGGGTCCGAACTCCGTTTCTGGTGTTTCGGACTCCCCACAAAGAACCATGAGTCATGATCCACTAATTATCCCTGTGGAGGGCAGTAGGTGAGGTTAGCCAGGTCATCTAAGCTCGGCCACTTCAGGTCAGCCTCAAGTCGGTTTAGCCTGGCCGGGTTTGACCATAAAGACCCAACTTGGGTCATAATCTCTTCGTCCGAACTCCATTTCGTGATGTTCTTAGGACTCTATGGAAACTCGACTGAGTCAAGATCTGTGCCATGTGACTTGAAGGCACAGGTGATTTGTTAAACCTTGCTTGAAATTTATGTTTTGAACCAGTATGATTGTTTAACACAGTCAAATTAGTCATTTTAACATACTCATTGCATGGTATAAGTTGTGTTATTGTAATGGGTAGAAATTGCCATGATAGCTCTAAGGAAAGACAGTAAGATGATTATGGTTTAGGTCATGGGATTGATGAATGCTAATATGTTTGATATGATGTATACATATGGTATATTGGCATGAAGTATATGGAATTTATATGCTTCGTGGAGATATGCTTGTGTATGGTATGTTAATACACAAGTAAAATAATATTTGGAATTTGTATGTTGTTGATATAAATTTCACTGATGCATGTATTATGCATGTAAGAAATGCAATATATAGCACTCCATTATACGTATAGCATAAAAGTTATGGATAGGCAATGGCATGATTCATCAGATATAATTAGACATCACATGATATGAAAAAGAGTACTGGTAGAGATCAACATCATGTTATGTGTTCGATGGTAATGTGAGGGTAAAAAGGCTGTTGATTTATTAACTCATGTTTGGTGTCTGATGGTGGCTCCAGAATACGACAAACTTCCAAAATAAGTCACACGCTGAAAGAACAGCCAAATATAATGTGTGTTGGCATATACATGGGGTAAATCCCCCCCCAGGGTGAAAGACCCAAATTTATTGAGGTTAGACATGATCGCGAAAGCCAACAAAGTGCCTAAAGGTGCGTGGTATCCGGTAACCTCGAAAACTGTGGCCCATAAATGCATAAACACATGAAATTTGGATCAAACTAAATGAACATCAGCTCATCTGTCTGGGTTACAAGTTTAGAAAAAAGGGTCATCGATGGAACAAAAGACGTATTTTTCACACTTCGTATTATATGTGTGGGAGTCATGAGATCAGACATAGTATAGGTGAGTACACTCTAATCATGGCATGTAAGATTACTTCTGAGTAGGAATGTGCATATTTTTACTTGAATGTGTGTATGTTTGATCACTACATGAGCACTTAGGTGGGGAATAACCCTTGTGGTGGAGATTATACACTGACTGTCATCCTACTGAGACCCCTTCAGGATGACGAAGATCTGCGCTCCTTAAAGGCCGTGGAGTACGAAGAAGGTCAAGGCGGCCTTGAGAAGCTATAAAAATAGGTGCTGAACAATCTAGTTTCTATATACTGGTATATAAAAGTGTAAAGATTACAGGATCAAACTCAGAAATGACATAAGCGTTGTATAAAAAAAAATTAAAAAAAAATTTAAAAAATTAAAAAATTGACCTTGATTTGGGCGCTACAAAGACTCCTCAAACTCTTATCCATCGCCTCCCCATCAGAATCTGATCCTCAAGAATTCCTCTACATCACCCCCATCATGTAGTCTTGATCCTCAAGAAATTTTTCACGTCTCCATTGTGAAGACTTGTTTTCCAAGTATATTCCACAACATGTTCATCAGTTTGAGTTCCTGGATTCCTTCCAATTCTACTGTTCAATTGCAGACTTGCTTCCAAGTATATTCCACATCAACCCATAATCGGCTTCACTTCTCTGCCATGCTTTGTTTGACTTCAAAATTTTAAAAAATCATAAATTCACTTAGACTTCTATGGACTTGTACTAAATGGATAATGTCATTTTCTCGATTTTATTCATTATCAGTCAGGCCTCCAACCCATTACTGGGATCGCCAAATTTTCACCTGGGTGCAAACACCGCCCTCAAGATGCATTGTGGCCCTCAAATATATTGTATATTAAAGCCCCAAAAATATTCTTTTAGGTTTATTTCCAACCATGAAACCCAAAGTCCAGCTTTCAGCCAATGATGTGGAATTCCAATGGCAAGAACGAGCCAAGTCGAATCGAATAAAGAAGCAATTATTAATCCCCCAAGAAAAAGTTCCCACCATCATCAAGTTTAAACCTCCAACTTTTGTTCTCCCTACACCAAAGTAATTTGTTCTTCCAAAGAAAAATCATCCAACTTCTTCTCCAAACAACTTAGAATTTCCTTCTTTCCTTCCTAAAAAGAACTTATTTTCTCTTTCTAAAACAAACACCACTTGTTTGAAAAAAAGAAACCCTTTTACTTAACTTTTTCATCTTCTTCTTCCTCCATCCAAGTCGTCACCGCCTACCGTCGAGTCGCCGCCGTCAAGCATCGCCCCAACATCACTATCGCCGCCGTTATCGACATGACGCCAGAAGGAAGATTTCCTCGACGGCCGCCGCCATAGTCGGGCTAGGCCAACGCTTAAAGCAATTCTACTACATTCGTCACGAATCATAACCTGCCACTATCAAATCGCTCAGCATTACTAGTGGAGAAGACTGCCAGGCGACTGCTGCTATTCCTTGTCGACTGATCTAAGCCGAGGTCGTAGGATTCATCATCGTTTGAACTATTAGAGAAGATCTAATCGAAGCTATTGTTTTTGTCGACAACAACACCGCCGCAATGCGGAAGAAAATGACGCCGTCTTCCGCTACGTATAATAAAGAATCTGTGGGCGCGTCCTGCTCCGACATGGATAAGCGGACACACACCGGACACGAGTCGGATACTTGTCCGATACGCCACATGGCGTATCGTTGACCATATAGTAGGTCAAAGACTGATACGCATTTACTCATTCACATGACATTACACCTGGCCGAACCATTTTTTTTTTCTCGGGCTTGAAAACCCGACTTTTGCTCTTCTTTCTCAAAGACACAATTTTTTCTCAAAAACACAAAAACCATAAGCAAAGAAACTGGATTGGTCGACTGCTAAGTGAGAGTGAGTCCCGACGCCAGAGAATGACACGCCGAACTATCGGGGAAAAGGTATGCTTCAGTTCTTTTTTCTTCTTTTTTTCAAGCAAGGATCAATGAATCAATTTCTAGGGATTTTTTTTCTTTCACCAACAAAAGATTGCATTTTTTTTTTTTTTTGAAAACACAAAAAAAGTCTCAATGTCTCACTATCTCACACGAAGAAGAAAGAAGAATAAAGAAAAAAAAAAGAGTGAAGAAGGGAATAAGAGAGGGGATGCGTACCTACCTTAGTGGCGAGAGGAGAGAGGGAACCAACTGAGATCGATGCTATGGGGTGGAAGGTGGTGGCCTGGGTTGTCTGACCCAACCACAAATAGAGAAAAGGGGAAGGGGGGAGGAGATGGGAGCCGGGAGGGGGGAGTCGCTGGTTCCAGTGGAAGGGGAAGGGGGAAGATAGGAACAGGGGGGTGAGGTGTCGTGGGCAGGGGGTGCGTGGGGGAGCAAAGGTGTGTGAGGGGTGTAGTTCAATTCTAAGTGGTGAGCCACAGCTCCAATGCTCTGATTGGTCCTTAAATACCAGAGATGGTGTTTGGATAATTGGGTGTACAAGTCCAGTAATGTCCCTGATGTGTATGCCATCATATAAACTATTTGATAAATAATTAAATTTCATTTGATAAATAATTAAATTTGATGAGAGAAAATAAGAATCAAAGATAATTCTCTTTGTAAGTTCACACTTTGTAAATACAAATAATGACATAAAAATTCATCCATTTATTATTAATTTATTAGTACAATTGTTCTTTAAAATAAAAAAACTAAATTAGAGGTCTATTTGCCTAATTGCTTTTATGTTTAACGCTTTTTATATGCGCTTTGGTTAAGGAGAAGTGAGAACAATTAGATGGGATTATAATTTATTTTGAACTAATGAATGTAAACCGCAAATTTGCTGAATTAGCCCGATTCAATTGGGGTTATGGATGGACCAAAAATTAGATTGTTTGGCTTTGAAATAATGTTTAGATTAATTTAAATGCATGATTATTATTATTTTATGATACGTAATTATACAATGAGTAGTAATTCCGAGCCTTCAAGGGGATCAACAAATAACTGATGACAATGCTCCATTGCGGAGATATGTCACGAGAGAAGCAAAATCAGGTAAAGGGGAGGAAATGTTGCTTTTCAATGCAATTTTGCATAAATATATATAACATTATGAGCTTATGCTCACCCGTTGAAAATTAATGGGGTTGTGACCACTAGTTAATGAAAAATTATTGAGACATGGTGGTGAGGGAAGCCGAACAAAGGGTGAAAACAATCTAATCTAAGTTCCTTTACCACATCAAGCTACTGAACGTTTCCACTTTGAGAATTCCTCTTCTCAGTTAAAAGTCTATTGATCCAAAAGGAGAAAGGCCCAGATCAATCTGAGAAGGCATTCAATATGGGTGCACGTGACGTGATGCAGAGGCTAGGATGTTTTTTACATCAGGGGTTGTCTTTCATTTCATGAGTAATCTTTACAGTGCTCGCCTTTAAAAGTGCAAGTCAACTTCCTGTGTTATGTCCCAATTGTGCTATAATGCATTAAGAACTACATTATTGCAGTAAAGAGAAGAGTAATATTGAGAATCTATTGGAAACTAACTGTGAAGATCTTTAACATAAGAGTGAGCATTTACAGTGATGGATGGTCAGATGCTCAAAGAAGACCACTTATTAACATCATGGTGGTTTCAGAAAGTGGGCCAATGTTTTTTAAAGCAATAAACTGTGAAGGGGAGACTAAGGACAAGCATTTTATAGCTAATTTGTTGATTAACACTATACAAGAGATTGGTCCTCAAAAAATAGTTCAGTTATAATCGATAATGCCGTTGTTCTTACAAAGCAGCAGGTGACACATTATGGAAGCCAAAGTCTCAAAGATATCTTTGGACCCGTGGTTCATGCCAAGAACATATGTGCACCATCAACACACCCAAGATATGATGATGTGATAGAACAATGTGGTTGGACTTTAGGTTTCAAGTGATGCCTCTTTCATCAAGAATTTTACAGAACCATAAATGAAATTGTCAATGTTTAACAATCATTGCAAGCTGGTTACTTTCAAAGGGCCGATACACGTTTCCTTCAACTATTGTTATGCTTAACCATTTAAGACAAAAAAAGAGGCTTGGAGCAATTAGTGATAAGTGAAGAATGGAGATGGCAAAGAAGATGATAGAAAGCTAAAGAAGTAAAGGATAAACTTCTAAATGAAGACTTTGATGGATGTGATTGATAACTTTAGCTTTACAAATTCTATGCTAGATATTTCAATAGCTGATACTAACAAACCTTGCCTTCATAATATTTATGAGTGCTAGGAATCGATGATCGAAAAAGTGAAGGAAGTCATCTATAAGAAAGAACATAAAAGCTTCACATAAAATTCAAGGTATAATTAAGATTTATTAGTTATATATTTGAGTTTTAATTGAAAGTTTTAATTATATTTAACTTATATGAATCGCTTTGTAATTATACTTGTAGGTTTTTTGATATTGTAATGGAATCTTGTGGAAAGATGGACTAAAAGCCACACACCTTTACATTCCTTAGCTCATTCCTTAAATCCATGTAATCTTAAGAGTTTAAATCAGAGGCTTTCATAATTTAAATATAAATGATATTCTATAATGTTTAACTTTTTATAAATTATGTCATAACTCAACTTAGGTATTATAAATGGTTTAGTTTGATGATTCTCATACTGTTCCACCACGACGAGATATGGAAGTAGTAAGAGAAAGAAAAAAAAATGTTTTGAAAGATATTTTCAAAATGAAGTTGGAAAGGAGGCGAGCAAATGAGGAGTATGCTTCTCGCAGCTTGGAAGATTTTTTCTAGTAGCATCCCATCAATGACAGGTGGCAATTGAGTCCTCTTAAATGGTGGGTTGGTCATGGAACTTCCGCACCAATGCTTCCAATCTAGCATTGAAATTGTTAGGACAACTCGTCCTCGTCAGGTTAAATTGAGCACATATATCCACCCATGAAGAGAAAACAAGCTGACACCACAAAGAGCCGAGACTCGGGTTTATGTCCATAACACCGTCTTGTCAAGGAGATCTCCAAACTATAATGAGAATCTAAAATGTGGGACATCGAGGAGATGGCTTTGACTCAATGGATATAGAGAATGCTGGAATTCTCGAGATTATGGATCTTTTCTTGATGAACTCAACCTGAAGCCATCTATTTGATTCAAAGGAAATGCTAGTCTTTAGTTTTATTATTACTTATGTTTAATAAGATTGTAAAAACAATGTTTGTCAATTCTGTTGTTTATTTATCTAAATTGCTTTTTAAGGACAATATTTGTAAGTATTAAATATTTTTATTTTATCATATTATGTCGCGGTCCTTTGGCTGGGACTGCGAACTTGATTTTGAAATTGCATGTCCCTGCAGGTCCCGCCGTATATCGGTCTCCATGGCCGATCCGTAACCGTTTAGATCGCTCCAACCGACACCGCAGAAATGCTGGCCGACAACGATAACGTTTACCGGCCCCCTGGGCTATGTCAGAGGAATCGAAGTCGTGCTGGTGAGTATTGCTAAGAGATTAATCTTTTCAGATTTCTTTGATTGATGAATTTCTTGATTGGGGTTTCTTGAAGAAACATGTTTTAGATGTAAGTTTCAGGCTTTCTTTGCTTTCTTTGATGCCCAAAAATTGAAACTTTTCCTTGATATTGTTAGAAACTCTTTTTGAAAGTATATTTTTCGAAGATTCATCTTGAATGCATTCTTGAAAATTTCTTTAAAGATTTCGGATTGTTTCTAATATTTTACAAGGTGTATAAATTGAACATAATCCTAAGTACACCCTTAGAAAAAAATTCGCACTTATTATGAAAGTTTTCTTAGGTGCAAACTCTAACAGAGACGAGAATACACCTTTGAAAAGAATCTTGGAAACCGTTTGGCTATTCTGAACACTTCCTGGGGTGTATATTTCGAACATAAACATGAGTACACCCTTAGAAAAAATTCATGGAATCTTTTCGACAAATTACCAAAGTTTTCTAAGGTGTAGACTCTAACAAAGTCGAGAATACACCTTCAAAAAAATTCATGGAAGTCGTTTTGCTATTTTAAACCTTTCCCGATGTGTATATTTTGAAAAATAATCATAAATACACATTGAAAAAATTCATTTAAGTTTTTCGGCTTATTATGAAGGTTTTCTTAGGTGCAAATTCTAACATAGTCTAAAATACACCTTCGAAAAAATTCATGGAAGTCGTTTGGCTATTTTGAACCTTTTCCATGGTGTATGTTTTGAAGATAACCATGTGTACACCCTTTGAAAAAATTCATTGAAGTTATTTGGCCTATTACAAAGGTTTTCTTAGGTGTAAACTCTAATAGTGTCTTGAATACACATTTGAAAAAATTCATGGAAGACGTTTGGCTATTCTAAACCTTTTCCAGGGTGCCTATTGAATGATTTTCAACAACCTCAAGTTGAATGACCTAAAAATTGAGTTTTTTCTTTGGCAGATTGTAGGTCACGCATTGCCAAATACTTCGATATGTCTATCGACCTTAAACGACTAAAAGGTAGCTTACCATATATATTTTGTCTTGTTGAATATTTCATTTTGTAGCCTGGAAATTTCAATTCTGTCACAATCAACTCTGCTTTGCTTCACAGAGCTTCTTATGTTCAGGCGGCGCTTCCAACTCAATTCCATCTTCATCGAGGTAATCCAAATATGTGTTCTTTCTTCCTTACTTTGTGTTAACTGTGACATCTTTTTTGCTTTACAACGCTATTCTTCCCCCTTTACCTGGGCCAAAGTTCACACATTCTCTTGGAGAAGCATCTTCTTCTCCACCCAATTTCCCTTTCCCATTGAGATTAGCGACCGAACTAATTATTGGAAAGAAGTTACGACCTATGGTAAACCCCTGCCAAATCATAGTAAAAGGCTTCAGAATGATGGGGTGCATGGATTACTAGATTGTCCCTGCATTTCAGAGGACTTTGATAACAGATCTGTTAAATCCATTCATCTTTACTACTATAAATAATAATTTCCACTCGACGTGGAGCTGATGATGTCAGATTGGAACAACCAAGAGTATTAACTCTTTCTTGCTCCCTTTTGGACCCATTTCCATGACAATAAGAGATATTACCATTCTCACATGCCTACCTATTTGAGGTGTCGATGCACTGTGTCTGCTTGATATTTAAGACTCTTCTCTCCTGGCCATAGAGGTTTCTTGTACCACTCAAACTTCACTGTCGTTATCTAGAACTCCGCATGCCACCGGGTTCCACCATGGCTGAGCATGCTGAGTTTCTATGGGTTCCTCCTATGCCACATATTTTTTTCCAGCTCAGGAAACCTCGCTATGGAGTATTTACCATTAGCAAACATTACCTTGTTTGAAACAACCTTTATGTTCTTAGGGTAATTTTACTCTCAAATTTTGGGCTTATCAAAGCCAAGAGTAACATGCTTATGATGAGCCTTACCATAAAGTTGGTGGTGCCTTGTGGTTCGCTCAGATGTGGTTCGTACAAATGTGGTTCTTTGCATATTTTCCAAAGCTTTTGGACAGGGAACCTACCTCTTACAAGACTTTGGTACTCCATGTCACGCATTCTCTACGTATGACGCCTTCTGATGATCTTATGTCTTTCTTCATCGTAGATCGAAACATCGATGGCCACATATACTTGAGGCTTGATTCTGTACATTTCTCAACTTGGAATCAGATTCTAGCTTCATCTCAGCCATATCTGTAGGACTTTGTGTAAAACCCGAGAAAATTCTAATTTTCTGAAAAATGGTAAAATGATAATTTCGGTCAATATCCAAAAATTTTCTAGATCTCGGATGACGAAACGGACTTCATCGTTGGAATCGTCTTAAATCTACTTATCACGCCGACTCACGAAAGTCTGGCACGTTTAATTTCACGCTTTTTCGAGGCACCGAGTATCATGCCATATGACGGCTTAGAGAGACATGTGATGAATAAAGTCGCCTACTACATGTACCCATGCGGATACATGTTGCATGATTAGTAGGATGATAGAGATAAATGGCTTAGATTAAGACATGTGTCAAAAGCTTAAAAATCAAACTAAATGACGAAGTAATTGGGTGGAAAGATTAAAAGAAGACAAAAAAGACCACCATCTTCTCCATTTTGCTGGAAACGGACAGTGAGGGAGGGAGAGACTGGTTTTAGAGAAAGAAAGTGTGACTTCTCCTAGAGATGCCTCCATTGACCTTCGTTCTCGTCAAAGCCAAGGAAGCAAAGTTGGATCTACGCTTATAAGGGCTATGCGTGATTACCTCACTTATGGAGTTTCTACAACCCCAAGAGGTAGGATCTTTCCTACTTTGCTTATTCTTTGCCAAGAGCCATGTGAATGGATAGGATGTTCCGAGGCCGAATGGTCGGTAGCCGGGGCCCAACAATGGGATTTGAGTGAGAAACCTATCAGGTGGCCTGTGAATAGTGTCACTAGGGCTCCCACCGCTCACGTGATTTGTGTGTGATTTTTGTGTTGTTTGGGTAATTCAAAATGAATTGCTTGAATGGTTTATTAGCCCATGTGAGCTAATTTTGGTGTTATTGTTGTCAATTGAATAACATGAATTATGTGAGTTAATTTTGTTAATATATGCATGTAAAATATATTAGCTTGAATTGTTTGGAAATGGCATAATGCATTCCGTATGCACCAGGGCACCTTAGAACGATAGGTGTGAGTGCATGATATGAAAATGAAAGAAAAGTGAAAATGGTTGTGAAAGGAATTTCAAGGAAAATTTTTCGAAGAATTGCCTTGGAGAGTTGTCCAACAATTCATCTCGAAGGCGGACCCATGACTGTTTTGAAGAATTATCCAAATAGCTTCTGAGAGGGTTGTCCAATATATTTACTCGAAACCTCGTATGGTGTTTTTCGAGAACAAAAACCCTGGTTTCAAAATCGCATTTTTCCTCATACATCTCGGTTTAGGCATGTGTGAGGGAGCTTCCGGTGAGGACTCGAGACATGGATTAGGCATGTGTATACTCAAGTAGGATTATGTATTTGTTTGAGTGTGTTTGGCTGCTACTTCATGTGCACTTAAATGAGTAACCCATGTAGGAGATTATCACTCCCGGCTTTGCTCATCCTGTCGAGGATCATTATTTGCAGGCCAGGGAGTGTACTTGAGGACGACGCCTCACTGAGGCCGCTTAGAAGAAAGCCTGATTGTGGCTTTGCATTTATTTGTAAACATGTGCCAATGCTAAATTTCGATATATAGTTTTGATTAAGAGTAATGTAATAACTCTTAAACCATTGTAATATTGTTGTTGTATTTTTGTGTGAGTATTGATAATGGGCCCAAGGGCCGTTTACCCGTGTGGACCCGTGGTCGTTATACAATGTCAGACAGTCAGTATTTTGGTAGAGCTCCCAAGATAAAGGAGACTTCATTCGATTTTCAAATCCCAGTTTTGGAAAACTAGACTAATGGATTTTACTAACGTATGTGTCTCATGATATGAGAAACAGATTTTCCGCAGGTTGACAGTGGTCAATGGACCCTCGGGAAATGGAGCATCACACTTTGAGAGTCCTTTAGCCTATGTTAGTGTCGCTTGTAGAGTACTTATTTCAGAAGGTTGCTTCACCTTTTCATCTTCGATGTCTACATCTTCTGCTAGTCTACAACCCTACTCTTCCTTGTCTGTGTCTCTAACTTGGTTTTTTAGCTCATTCCTGTTTCACCTCCTTGCCTTTTTGTTCAAATTAGACTTAGCTAAAAATTGCATTAATTCAGTTGCTGAACACTTCAAACTCCTTTCATGCCCAATCGACCACTTCCATCCACCCATCCAACATTATGCCCAGAGATGATTAGAAGCTTTTGCTGATCACCACATGCAGAACAGATAATGAACATAATTGAGCTTTGAAAAACATTTACTATTTTCAGATGATTTCTGATCCAGGTGTTTTGCCAATAAAACCCAGATGAATAGTAGAGAAAACTGTGGCTCTGAGCCGCTTCAAAATAAGTTGATGGAGGTTCTTCCAACCCCAAGTGTTATCAAACTAATATGAAGTTTGATTTTCCAGTTAAGAATATATCCATTATATTAGTAGGATCCCTAGAGAAGAATATCAGTGAGAGTTCATAGAGAATTCTTCCCAGATAATGTAATAAACTCCCAAACATATGTTTTAATATGCTCCTGACAGAAAGGGCTACCAATCGTTAGAAAGTATCACTTACATACTTAGCCTATTCCTCCTTGGTTTGTTCTTTTCTTCATCCTTATTCTCAGATTTTTTTCTTTTCTTTACCTTATATTTTCCATTTTTTTCAGTTTTACTAAGATCAGCCTTTCTAGATATAAAGTGTAGATCTTTTGATATCTCTTCGACTTGTCTTTCCTAGATAAAGACTACTCCTGCCCAATCGTTAGTACGCCCTCCTAGTGGATTCAAACAACATGGCTGTTCGCCTACTCGTGAGCTATTTGGCTCGACTTGCTTTGTCTACTAAATTTTAGATAAGCCAGGTAACTGCGTGTTGACATCAACATCCAAAGAGCCTCAATCCAAGGATTTCATTTCAGAGGCTTTAGCTCAAACTTCTTCTATTTTCCCTACAATGGATCGTGCTTTGAAATCTAACATGGAGATCTCTTCCAAATTAGATGCCTTAAAGAGATAGAAGACCAAATTTGATCAAACCCAACTTGCTAAGAAATAAGCTACGCATCGATTGAATGAGATATGCATTGAGTATGATGCTCAGAAAGAGCATATCAACATGTTGACTAAAGAACTGGAGAAGGAAAATATGAAACTGACCTCTTTGGTGGAGCAGGGCGATGCCATAACGGTTTGAGCATCTACAAAAAGCCGAGTCCTTAGGCCATTTCTTAGCTTCCTAACACTACGAGACAACCAGATTGGCTTCAGAATTATAGGAAATTTATGTATCTCGCATTATTTCTTGATACTGGACTCTCTCCTTCTTTGATTTTTTCCATGATAAGGACTTTGACATTCGAACAATTATAAACTTATGACACTTTTGACTTGGGAACTTTTGTAGAGCTAGGCTTATTTAGCATTTTTTCAATTGTGTTTCTTTCTGTTTCATATTCTCAGGTTATCTTCTTTGATTTTGTACTCCATAACCATGATGACAAGTGATTGTCTTAAGGCTAATATCTCCCTTTCCTCCCTTTGTTAGGTACACGACCTACCATTTTTACTCGATGGAAAGTGGAGAATTGGAATGTATTTTTGAGATGTTGTTGATGAATAAAAAATCACTGACCCCAGCACATGTACACTATAGCCATGACATTGCATTAGTGGATGAAGGTGGTACTAGGCCTACCTTTTGATGTGTGATGAATTGTGGAAAAATCACTAACACCAACACACATACACTACAACCACAACATTGCATTAGTGGATCAAGGTGGCACTAGGCCTACCTTTGATGTGTGTTGATGTGTGTATGGAAAGAATTTGTTGAAAAATCACTGACACCAACACACGTACACTACAACCATGACATTGCATTAATGGACTGAAGGTGGCACTAGTTATCTTTGATGTGTGTTGATGTGTGACTCTATCTTTGATTAAAAGTGGTCTTTGGACCTACTTTCTTTGAGAATATATACTATATGTTATCAATTACAATGGTATTGCATAGCATTGAGAGATATGGAAAACAAAGTGGCAAAGCCTCACCTGATATGTCGAAAGGTGTATGTTGTTGACAAGTTTATATATCTGAGAAATAATGGCTACAGTTTCCATTGATGGCATTTTCTCTAAAACATAGAGCAAAACAACATACTAGAGAAAACTTTGAATGTTTGAGAAACAATGGCTACAAAGCCTACTTTTCTCCAAAACATAGAATAAAACACGCATACTGTGTAGAACTTCAATGTTATAATCCTCTGCTGGCTAAAAGCCTACTTTATTCCAAAACATAGAACATTCTCCAAACATTACACCTTTAAAGGCCTTGGAATCAACCTAATTCTTTTGGGAATTGTTTTACAATTTCCCACATGGTAGGTAAATACTTCTTCAAGTATTTCCCATTGATGAACCTCTGTATGGCTCTCCTCTCAGAGGCTCTTGTTACAAGATGCATTTTCAGGTAGTACTTGATGCACTTTGAAAGGTCCCTCCCAGATGGGAGACCATTTACCCAATTCTTTGTCGTTGAACCAACTAGCGCACACCTTCCAAACAAGCTCTCCTACCCAAAGCTTTTCCTCTTATTCTTCTTGCTATAAGTTTAAGCCACTTTGTTTTTTTTGAATCAACATGTCATGAAGGCTTGTATTCTTCTGTCATCTGCTGATTTGAGCTCCATCATCATGGCCTCACTATACTCTTGTGGAGTAAGGCCATTTTTCCTAGACACTCTTAGAGAAGGCACTACTACTTCCATTGGAAGTACTGCATCTTGTCCATAATTCATAGAAAAAGGACTTACCCCTATAGAACTCCTTTTAGAAGTCCTGTAAGCCCACAATGTCTTTGATAATATCTTGTGCCAATCACTCGATTCTCCTCAGCATTTTCTAGATTCCTATTAACACTTTGTTGGATAATTTTTGCTTGTCCATTGGCTTGGGGCATAAAAGGAGTTTGATCTCGATGTTAAATTTCATAATCCGTGAACAAAATAATTCATCTCTTCCCTAGTAAATATTGTTCCTCGATCAATGGTGATTGATCGGGGAATCTCCAAATCCTGTGAATAATCTAATTCTTGATGAACCGAATCACATCCCTTTGTTATGCTTTCTTCAATGGTACTACCTCCACCCACTTAATGAAATAGTCTGTAGCAACTAGGATAAAGTTGTGCCCTTTGATAATGCTAGATAAATCTTCCCAATTAGATCCATGGCCCATCCTCTGAATGGCCATGGCTTTACTATTGAATGCAATTCAACAACGAGAACTTTGTATGCTTTCATCGGCATTGTTGACAACCTTCGGGAGAAAGTGTGATGCATTTTTTTAGAATGGTCAACAAAAATAGGCGTGCCTTCTAATTAACCAACATCTTTACTTCAAATTGATGAGCTCCAGGAAATTTCTTTCATGAACATGTTTCATAACTTCCGCGGTTGTCTAGGAAAGATAAGCACTGGTTAATAAATCTGTCAAATCATTTTCAGATAACTCTCTAGTAGAACAAAATTCCTGAGCTTGAGTCTTCGCTCGTGGGAACCCTCTTGTTTGGATTCTCCAAATATTCTCTAAACTATGTTCTTCAATCTCTAGCAATATTCATGTCATTGTTGAAGATGTCTAGGTCAATTCCCCTTTAAAAATTTGAAGGGTGACTCTTCTCCTCTATCATGATGAATTTATGGGTCAATTTTTCACCCATTTTTACACTAGAGGTTATTTGAGCAAGCTCATCAGCCTTCCAGTTTGATTCCCTAGGCACATGTTCAAATTCCACTTTGTCAAAGGAATCTAACTATTGAATGGTAGCAGTAAATTAAGGTGATAATAGCAAGTTGTTGCACTTATACTCCCCGGTTAATTGCCAAAGTACTAGTTGAGAATCTCCAATGATTCGAACATCTTTGCCCCAAGCTCCAGTAGGATTTCTAAACCAATCACTAAGGCTTCATACTCGGTCTGATTGTTAGTGCATTCAAAGGCCAGATTGAAAGACAATGTAGTCTTTACTTCTCTTGGTGAAATGACCACTATTCTTGCATCAATTGAATTCTTTGTGCTTGAACCGTCGAATTTGAGGATCCAAGGCTCTTTTTCTGCTCCATAAATTCCTAACTCCACACTTTGCTCGCTCACCCTAAGGAAGGATGATCAGCCGTGAAATCACAATGGTCAGCCCTTAACCGATTTCTCTGTGGAAAATAAAACCACAGATCATAGAGGAAGCAAGGGAGACCATTTACCAATTCTCCTTGTAATCCACGGCAGGTTAAGTATGTAATTTTTATAAGGTCATTTGAGAAACTACAAATCCTCGAGTACTTGATTGGGTGCAATGTCTCAGTTTAGTGCATGCAAAGTACAAGGCCAAACATAATTTTTCAATTGGAGAATATCTTGTCTCTACTGGATTTAAGACCCTACTCAAATAATAAACAGTCTGCTCATGACCTTTAGAATTGTTTTGTACTAAAAGATAACATATTGAGTCATTTGCGACTAATAAATATAATTTAAGTGGGTGACCTTGTATAGGAGACATTAAACAGGAGGTTTAGAGAGACATTCTTTGATTTTGTCAAAGGCTGCTTGATGTCATTCCTCCTACGTAAACTATTCCATGTCTTTCAACCTCACCAAGTCAAAGAATTCCTCGTTTTACTCTACTGTGTTAGAGATAAATCTTCTTAAATAATTTAATGGACCTAAGAATTTCCGAGTTATTTATTGTTTTGTTGAGCATTGTCAAGCAATAGCTTTTGATTGCTCCTCATCAGTTTTATCCCTTTCGGGTGAACTAAGGATCCGAGAAAATTCCCAACACGAACTCCAATTGCACATTGGAGTGGATTAAGCTTCAACTAATGATGTCTCATCCTCTCAAAGCTTTTCCTTATATGATCTACATGCTCATTGACTCTTTTAGATTTAACCACAATATCATCAATGCATACTTCCATGTGGTGGCCTAGCATGTCAGGTGTCGCCACCATTGCCCTTGGTGTTGCATGATGCAAAGTCAAGGCATGACTTTAGCAATTAAAGTTCCAAAGGCAAGTTTTGAGAGTAGGAAGGAAAGAAGATCAAGGATACCATTATGCTAATTCAAGTTCAAGAAGAATCTAGATAAGTAGGATGTTTTCGTATCATATCAGATGGTTTTGGGTATGCCAAGTTATTTTACTTTCCTTTAGTTTATTTATTTTCCTTAGTTTATTTTTATTTAGATTTGTTTCCTTTTCTTGTTTTAGGTGTGATCTAGATTAAAGATTGCAGTAGATATTTTGTTTATTTCAGTTTAGCTTATAAGTAGTAGCATGTTTATAATGTAATTATACAGAATAATATGAATTTAAAATTGTGAGAGTCTTCCTTACGTTTCTCTAAAGAACTTTTGAATTTATCTGATTTTTCTCTCTGTGGCGTCATCATATTGACTTATCAATCCACCTTCCATAGCTGATTATGGCGCTTCATTCCACCGACTTATCAATCAACCTTCCATATTTGATTTGGTGTCTTCATTCCATCGACTCTATCAATCACCCTTCCATAGGCTGATTATGCACGCTTCACTATCCTCGACTTATCAACTCCAAACTCCTTCCATGAATGATCAGGCGTCTCATATCTATTGACTTATCAATCAATCATCAGTAATTGATTGTGTGTCTTCACTCTTCCTCCTTCGAACCTGATCGTAGAATCATCCGAGAGGTCTCGCTGCAAGTGGCGCTATCTCGCTTTACTTTAATCTTACATCAGTCTGGTATCAAAGCTAGTTCACCATACTTTCTTATCTTTTGAAGTTTTATTTTCAAAAAAAATCAAATTTTCAAAAAAAAAGAAAAATAATCCATTTTAGGGTCAACATTTGGGGACAAATCTTTTCTCAAGAGAAGGAGAATGATGCAAAGTCAAGGCATGAATTCTTAGGTTGTGCTTAAGTCCCAAAAAGGCATGTTTCGAGAGTAGAAGGAAAGAAGATCAAGGATGCATTCAATATACTAATTCAAGTTCTAGAAGAATCTAGATGTATTTGGGATGTTTTCTAAATCAGATTGTATGGCTTGTATGCCAAGTTATTTACTTTCTTTTTAGTTTATGTATTTTCCTTAGTTTATTTTTATTTAGATTTTTTTCCTTTTCTTGTTTTAAGTGTGATTTAGGTTAAAGATTGTTGTAGATATTTTGTTTCTATTTCTTTTCTAGTTTGTAGCCTATATAAAGGCATGTTTATAATGTAATTATACAGAAGAATATGAATTAAAAATTGTGAGTCTTCTCCTCTTTGCTTCTCCAAAGAACTTTTGAACTTATCGGATTTTTCCGTGGCGTTCATCCTATTGACTTATCAATCAACCTTCCAGTTGATTGTATGCCTTCTATTCCATCGACTTATCAATCAACCTTTCCATAGTTGATTGTGGCGTTTTCATCCCATCAACTTATCAATAAACCCTTCCATAGTTGATTGTCGCGTCTTCATTCCATCAACTTATCAATCAATCATTCCATAATTGATTGTGGTGTCTTCACTTTCCCCCTTCGAACCTGATCATAGAACGATCCGAGAGGGTGTCCTATTGTGAGTAGTGACGGTGACGCTACTTTACATCAAATTGGCATCAGAGCTAGTTCTCATCAGATTTTCTTATCTTTTAAAGTTTTATTTTCAAAAAAACAAATTCAAATTTTCAAAAAGAAAAAAAGAAAAGAATCCATTTGAGGTCAATGAAGATTTGGGGACAAATCTTTTTTCTCAAGAAAAGAAGAATGATGTAAAGTCAAGGCATGACTTCTTAGGTTGCAGTTTAAGTTCCAAAAAGGCAGGTTTTGAGAGTAGAGGGAAAGAAGATCAAGGATGCATTCAATATGCTAATTCAAGTTCTAGAAGAATCTAGACGTATTTGGGATGTTTCCTAGATCAAATTGTATGGCTTGTATGCCTAGTTATTTACTTTCTTTTTAGTTTATGTATTTTCTGTGACGCCCCATTTCCTGGGGGTCCCGTTGACCACCGTCAACCTGCGGAAAACCTGTGTGTCTCATATCATGAGACCCATACATGAGTAAAATGGCCACGTTGGGCCCATACATTCATACTCACCGAAAGATAATCAACTATATTACAATAGTTTCAAGAGTTGTTACATCACTCTAATCAAAACATATATCAAAATTGGGTAATTCTAATACATGTTTTTCAAAATATATATCCAGTTTCACATGTCAAGGTTTTCTTTCTCAAAAGCGGTCTCTAGTGAGCGCCGTCTTCTCGAACACTCCCTCACCACTAATTTTCTCGACATGGAAGTACGCCCAGTAGTGATAACCTCCTACATGGGTTACTACTCGAATGTCTACATGCCCAATCCCATGTCTCGAGTCCTCGCCGACTCCCTCACACATGCTTATGCCATGTATGAAAACCATCTCCAAACAAAAAAATATTTGTTTTATTTGCGGGCAACCCTCCAATATAAATACGTTGGACAATCCCCAGGTGAATTTATGGGCAACTCTCCGAACACCATGGGCCTCCGACGTGAATTGTCGATGATTTCTAACACAATTCTTGACAACTTTCCGATAAAATTTTATTGTTTTGACAAATCCTCCACGATTCATGTCATGCACTCACACCTATTATTCTAGGGTGCCCTGGTGCATGTGAAATGCAATATGCCAATTCACAACAATTCATGTTAATATATATAGCAAGCATGCATATATTAACAAAATTTAACACACAACAACATGTTATTCATTCATAAAGAATAACACCAAAATTAGCCTGGCACTGGCTAATAATAAACAATTTAAGCAATTCATTTTGAACCGCCCAAGCAACACAAACCACACACAAGATCATGTGAACAGTACAACCCTAGGTCTTAAAAGTGTCTAAAAATTTTAGCCTTCAGTCCCACTCCGGAGGACTGAAAACTCACGGCCATTTCGGCCCCAAACACTCCAACCATTAACAAGGTTCTTAAATAAGGATGAAATCAAGTAGGAGAAAACCCCTACCTCCCGGAGTTGTCGAAACTCCACAAAACCGGTACCCACGCGTAGCTCTTGCAATGGGGAGCAACTTTGCCTCTTGGCTCACCGGATTCGACGGTCCAATCACCGGAATTCTAGAGAGAAGGTGGACTCTCTCTCTCTAAAAATCTATTTTCTTTTCTTTTTTCCTTCTCCCAAAACCGGTCGAGTTTGGGTCAGCAGACCTTGTCCTCTCATGCCACATGTCAAGCCACCATTGGTTGGCGAGATTTTTATCCACTTATCCCTCTACTTTGGGATTTCATCCAATGGCATCATGCCATGTGTCCACCCATGGGCCCACACTTGGAGCTCATGTTTTATTTAGCTCACAAATCGACACTTGTCTCCCTCGCTGCGCAATGCACCACGTGTCCAAAGACTATCTTCCATGCCTCGAAAATGTGAAATCTAACTATCTCGACCCGACGAAATTCGACTTAGTAGCTAGATTTCCGTGAAACGACTTCGGGCGTGAAGTCCGTTTCGTCATCCGAGATCTAGAAAAATTCCGGATTTTGACCGAAATTACCATTTTACCCATTTTCAGAAAATTAGAATTTTCCCGGGTCTTACATTTTCCTTAGTTTATTTTTATTTAGATTTGTTTCGTTTTCTTATTTTAAGTGTGATTTAGGTTAAAGATTGTAGTAGATATTTTGTTTCTATTTCCTTTCTAAGCTTAGGCTTATATAATGAATTGAAAATCGTGAGAGTCTTCCTTTTTTCTTCTCCAAAGAACTTTTTGAACTTATCGGATTTTCCGTGGCGTTCATCCTATTGACTTATCAATCCACCTTTCCATACTTGATCAGGGCTTTCATTCTATCGACTTATCAATCAACCTTCCATAGTTGATCGTGCCTTCATTTACATCGATCATCAATCACCCATCCATAGTTAATCTGCGCGCTTTCACTATCCCTGACTTATCAATCAACCTTTCTATAGTTGATTGTAGCGTCTTCATCCCATCAACTTATCAATAAATCTCCATAGTTGATTGTGGCGCCTTCATTCCATCGACTTAACAATCAACTATCGCATAATCGATCAGGTGTCTTCTACCTTCCCTTTCAACCCGATCGTAAATATCCAAGAGAGTATCCTATTGCGAGTGGCATCGGTCCGCAGTGACCTTGCATTATTGCACCTACGTTTTTTAGACCAAAAGGCATGACCAACCTTTCAAATGTCCCTATGGAACCAGGACATCTAAAGGCGGTCCTAGGTATATCTTCTATCACATTGAAATTGATTGTAATCTAGAGAAACCATCCCATAAAGGACAACAATTGTCATCAAGAATGAATCAAGTGTAAATATGTCGCGCCAGGCATCACATATATATCCTTAGGAGTGGCAACATTAAAATCTCTAAAATCCACACATACCAAAAGTTTTCATTTTTCTTCATCACATGAACAATATTGGGTAACCATTGAACATACCTCCTAGGCCTAATGAATTTGGCCTTCAAAAGTTTCTCAATTTCCTCCTTCACCTTCAGCTCTACTTCCTTGGACATTCTTCTAGGTGGTTGTTGGAAATGATGGAATTCGGGCCTAATGGGAAGGCGATGTTCCACAAGGCCTCTGTCCAATCCTGGCATTTCATCATAATTTCAAGAAAAGCAAAGCAAAGCCTCATCTTCATCTGATTCTTCTTCATAAATTACTTCAGCTCTACATATGTATTGGAACTACTCTTCTACAACTTTTTCAATAACTTGTCAGACGGCGCTTTTGAATGTCATACGCAGCCATCAGATTCTTCATGAGAATAATATTCTTAACTTCTCCATGAATTTATTGTCTATTAGTCAGGTTAAAAAACAACTTAATTGTAAAGTAACTTTTTTCCCATCTTATTGTGTATTTCAGGATCTAGCATATATATGGGAAGATGATTGGTGGAGGTCACGAAGTTGGAGGCGTCTATGTGTTGACACAATCACCACGTTCATCTACCTATGATCTTTATGTTGTTGTGTCATCAACCCAGTGGCATTGTCGCCTTAGTCATGTTCCACCTTCTTTGAGCTCATGATCTAGACTTCCACTCCGCTTTCCTCTCATCCTCTAGCGTGCAAGTCATGTCAATTAGGTAAGCATCATTGGGTCTCCTTCCCAGCTCGAATTAATAATGCTTGCCGTCAACCTTTTGCTCTTGTTCATTATGATATTTGTGGTCCCGTACGAGCTGTAATATTTGGAATTCCAAAGATTTATTACTTTTGTTGATGATTACCGTGAGGATTTAAGTATATTTATTGAAAGAGATATCTCACTCCTCGCTTGTACTAAATAAGCTAATAGGGACATAAAGACACAATTTGGTCTTTCTATCAAAGTATTTCAGTCTGATAATGGTCTTGAATATTGTTCATCTATTGTTAATGAGTTTTGTATCTCCCGTGGTATAATTCATCAGACTTCCTATGTTGTTACACCCTAACAAAATGGGGCTAAGTAATAGAAAACAGTACTTCATGGATATCGTCAGACTATTATGTTCCATATGAAAACCCCTTCTCATTTTTGGGGGGGAAGATGTTTTAACTACATGCTATCTTATTAATCATCTCCCTTCATCAGTCCTTAAATTCAAAACTCCTCATTTTGTCCTACATATAAATGGAGAGTTATTTTCAGTGATTCCTCAGGTTTTTGGATGTGTGTGTTTTGTTCATGTGCACCCTAAAAATAAATTGTCCCCACGAGCTTTGAAATGTGTTTATGTTGGGTACTTTAGGACTCATAAAGGTTATAAATGTTTTCATCCTCCTTCTCACAAATTTTATGTGAGTGTTGATGTAACATTCTTTGAGTCTACTCCCAATTTCTCTCCTCATGATACCTCTCATGATGAGTCTATTCTTGAAGCTCTTACTCATATACCAGTGTTCTTTCCCCCTGAATCATTTTCTCCACCTTCTACCTCGACTAAAATTGATGTCTCACAGGGTTTGGATACCTCTACTTCTACGCCTACCGATTTATCTGTGGCAATGCCTGGTCCGTCTCTTTCATGTCAAAGTGTTCGCACCCCAGTGTCCTCTACCAAGTACCCTATAGATTAGTATGTCTCTTTTTCTTACTTATCTCCTTTCTATAATGCCTTTACTGCTTCTTTGTCGTCTGTCTGGCTGCTCTTTGCATGTAGAAGCCTGCCTCTGAGTCCATTGGCATGTTAAGTATGGAGTATGAGGTTAATGCTCTATGAGTGAAATACTTTGGACTCTACTTACTTTACCTGTGCACGGATGTCAGTGGGTTGTCATCAAGTCTCGCTTATCAAATCATTTCGCTCGATGGCTCTATTGAAAAGTTTAAAGCTCGCTTAGTAGTTAAGGGATATATTTAGACTTCAGAGTTCACTGTTTGAGACTTTCTCCCTATCGCTTCAATTAATTCTATTCGTGTTATTTTCTTCTCTCTGTTGTATTTTTTCGAAAATTTTTGCTTCAACTCGATGTAAAGAATGCATTTTATGGTGATTTGACTCGAAGAGTTCCTTGGCGGAGCAACCACCGCTGCTCATGTCAGTGGAGACATGTGATTCAGAGATCGAAAAGGCATTGTACGGGCTGAAACAATCCTCTTGGAGCTTGGTTTGATAAGGCCGAGTGGAGTCCTAATGCATTAGCTTTCCCAATGTCACTAAAATCATTTAGTCCTCAGAAATCAATCGTCTGTGTATCGTTGTTCTCATGTGTGTGTGATGATATAATTGTTTCTAGAGTTATCCAAAGAAGAATTGATGAGGTTGAGTATATGAAGAGGCGATTTCAAACAAAGGATTTGGGCAAGTTGTGCTATTTTCTAGGGATTGAAGTGCATGTATGCAAGAGTAACATACTGCAACAAAATGACATCTGTGATCCGCAACCAACACATGTGTCGGGGAGACAACTTGCTAGGTCACCTATGGATCAAAATGTTGTTTTAGATGATACTTCAAGTCGTAAGTTTGAAGATACCAAGAGATACAGGTGCTTGATTAGAAAACTGATCTATCTCATGGGGCTGGGATGCCCGACATTACTTTTGTACTAGTGTGTGTCTGACCATTATATGCAAGATCCTCAGCAATGTCATTAGGATGCATGCTATAGAGTGTTGAGATACTTAAACAGAGCTATTAGCCTTGGAGTCTTATATAAGAAAAGGAGCAGATTGGACATTGTTGGTTATTCTAATGCAGATTGGGCTAGTTTAAAGAAGGATAGGAGGTCTACTAGTGGCTATTGCGTGTTCATTACAACAAATCTTGTTACATGGAGGAGCAAGAAACAAGTTGTAGTTGCTAGATCAAGTGCAGAAGCGAAGTACAAAGGTATGGCACATACTGCATGTGAGTTGAAGTGAACTAAGAACCTATTGCAAGAATTGCAAGTAAAGTTTAGCTAGCCTCATACAATGTTTTGTGACAACCAAGCAGCTATGCACATTGCCAAGAATCCTATATCGGGCGAGAACAAAATACACTGGGCTGACTATCATTTTATCAAGGAAGTAGTGATAAAAGGCGAAGTTTGCACTCCATATATTAAGTCTATCGAGCAGTTAGGAGACTTGTTAACCAAGGCATTTCTTAATGTTACTTTCTCATATCTTTGTTTCAAGCTGGATATGCAAAATGTGTTTGCTCTAGCTTGAGGGGAGTGTTAGAAAACATATATTTCTACCTGGTTTTTGGTCTTTACTCCTTTACTCGACTATATTATTGTAAACCATTTACCTTAATAAATTAGATGACTATTTTCCGTGTCCTTTTTTATCTTCTCTGACAATATTGAATCAATAACGAAGAGTATCAAAGTCATTCTATACAATAAAGTTTCTTTCCTTCTCCCAAATTCATATTCTTGTAATTATCTCGCTTTTTCTATCGACTCCCAATAAATTGTTACCCACGGTTCCGCAGCTCCCAACATTATGAAAATAAATTATCACATGCCACATTAATGACAAAGCTAGTTATTCCAATTCATATTAATATATTTTCAATAAAAGTTCAATGCATAGTGAATTTATAATAGGGGATTGAGCTAAATGACTTCTAGTAATGGATTTCTCACATGATGACGCAGCCACCAGCTGCAGACAAAGAAACAATTTCTGATGTTAAGCGCAAAATGGGGTCTAGCGTGTCAACGATTGTTCCCAGGCGATTTGCGTAATTTTCGCTATTAACCTGAAAAATATGATAAGGAGTAGCGTATTAATGTTAAGAGACCAAGAAACAATTCACATCTATAACTACACAGCTAAAATATTAGAATCGAAAATTATTATCAAGTGGGTTTTCTATATCTTCTCTATGTAGAAAAGCCACCTTTATCGGGTTTGTTTTGATGGTATCTCTGAATAAAATTTATGCAATTGTGTGCCTAATTTAAGAAACCATAGAAGGAAAAATAAGAAAAGCTTATATATATTTGGCAGTATTATTCTATTATCTGCTTGTTTCTCACTTGATTTACACATTATTAGGGTGTAATTGCGTCGAGTAGATACAGAGTCAAGCTAAAACTCGACTCGATTGAAAAACTTGAAGCTTGAACTCGATCGAGCTTTTTTCATATGTTCGAAACTCGTTTCCAAAAACAATCAAACTACTCAAACTTGACTCGATAAAGCTCGAATCAATTAAAAAATTAATAAATAATTATATTCGAACTTGACTCGACTAGAATTTGACTCGATTAATAAAATAGTAAAACTCAATTAAGCTCATAAGCGCTCAAATCGAGTATTTTGATAATCGAACTCAACTCAACAAGCTATTCGAGATCGAGCTTGACTCAATTAACTCTGAGTTGAATTTGAGTATTCTATGAGTCAAGCTCAGATAGCTTGATTCATTTACACTCCTAGCCAGTATTAACTTTGGTTCTAATTTTTAAATTAATTCCCCTGCCAATACTCAATATTGTTTACATGCAAAGACTAGGTGTGTACAATGACACTTTTTTTCATTATTGATATTAATATGTTACTAATTTGGCCATGTATGCAAACAATTATGTCAACATTTATCTCAACAAGATGTAGGCCATTGCAATAAGGGTATAGCATTTTTCATTTGTAATATGAATTTGGTTTTAAAGAATGAGTACAAACCATCATGACACAAACAAGAGTAACACAAAATGAACTCAGTCCATTCACTGACTACATAAAAATAAGGGAAGAAATTAATCAATGTCATGATTAAGCTAACGATTAGTCCCAAAACTTTAAGTTTATAGGTAATAATCTAACAATTAAGTAATCTCTATTTTATATGAAGTTGTATCATATGTATCCTACCAACATAAAGTTTGGATTAGTGCTACTTATCATTTAATTACAAAATTCAGATGATGATATTTTAATTTAATGGAAGGAAAAGAATCCACTATGTCATTTTACTACCATATAGAAACCACAAGGACCATGGTGCTATTGTTTTTGGTTTTTTGCTAAAAGTAAATTCTACTTTCTCAAGCATTCAGTGTATTTGTTTTTTAACTCTTTATAACTTGTTACTAAATATTTGAAATATTTCACTAGATAGAAAAAACCAAAATATTTTGTTTTTTTGGCTTTTTCTTAAAAAATGAGTTTTCAATTAAGTAAAAACTAGATATTTAAATATGAGAAAATTATATACTTTATGATCCAATTGAAACTCTCATTATTCATTTTATGCTAATTGATGAAGGGTCAAATTTCCAAAATTAAGTGCTCAAAAGTTTTTTTAATCAAATCACCCTAATAGTCGTTATGCTTTGTAAGCCATTAACAGTGAACGAGAACATATGATCAGGCAGTGAGAGCTTTACTTGGTACCATCCATATCTACTACCTAGGGTCGACGTTGTTACCTGCGGGGCAGCCGTCCTTGCTCTCCTAGACCTCTTCGATATTTCTTGAAGCATTACATAGTTGTCTCGAAATCGGTGGTGATCGTGTCTAAACTTGTTGTCTCTTAAGCAAGAAAGGCAAAGACAGAAGCTGCTTTGGCCTGATCTTTCAAAGCAAGTGACACAAGTGAAGAATGTTCCAGCCAGAAAATCCCTACACCCTCTGCAAAATGGTCTTCCACTTTGGACGATATAGTAGAGTGTTCTTACATCGACCAAGTCCAGTCCCTGTTTGTCTTTGTCTAGTATCTTAAAGAAACTTGGAGTATTCATATATTTGAAATTCTGGTTGTTACATTTCTTGTCCATGAATTCCAGGAAGTCATGGAGAGCCACGCGTCCATCTCTTCCAAAAGGAAATGATTGACATTGTTTGAATCTTACATCCAAGTCCATCTAATGTAATTCTGAAGTAGACCATAGCAATCTCGGTGCAGCCTGAACTTATTGTCTCAGCGCCTCACAACCAGAATCCTACATGCATGTTCAATTATTTGGGGTGGAATTAGCTAGCATCAGTTATATGGTATTTTGCCGAAAATTAAAAGAGTTTGTTTGATATAGTTTTCAAAACTGTTGTTCGCAAAATGTAAAGAATGACTTCTTTCCAAGACTGTTTTTTATTCTAAAAAAATGTGCTTATAATGTTAAAACATGCAGAATCGCTGTTGGGCCTTTTTTTTTTTTGTTACGAAAAACATTAAAACACAAAAATAATCACATTAAAAACAATTTTGAAATAATACCAAATGATGTTTTTCGTTTTGAAAACTCGGTTCTTGAGAATATAAAACAGTTTTCAAAAATATGAACCAAACAGGTCCTAAGTTTTCCCTAATTATATTCTAAGAAAAGATTATTATCATCATTTTATTAATTAGGTCCTAATTCCTTACCTCGCGGTTTGCTGCTGTTGACCTCAGTGCTGGAATTTTCGATTTGGTCCTCTTGACCTCAAGCAACGCAAAGTTGTCCAAAAATTTAGTGTGTTCATGGCGAAAGTTCTTGCTTTCGTAACATTCAAGGCAGACAGAGAAGGATGAAGGGGAACCGTGGAAGCAGTTCACACAAGTGAAGTACACTCCACCCACAAATTTCTGACACCCCAATCCCATGCAAAATGGCCTTCCACTTTTGAGGATGTAGTACAGAGGCCTCACATCACGGGGACCCAGACTATCTCTTCCTCTTCCTGCACCCTCAGCTAAAGCGTTAAACCATTTCTGATTGCGCAGTGGGCCCTCGTCCATGAAAGACGAGTACTCAGTGAGGCTTACTCGTCCATCTCCATCCACAGCCATAGACTCAAAGAACTCTGTTGCTGACTTCCTAACGTCTTCACCTCTGAATTGCAAAAGTATCTCAGCAAAGGGTGCCGGCTTCCTCCACTACTTTTCTTTCCGCCGTTTTTTCTTCCACGCTTGCTCTTTCCTGCTCATGATGCAAGCATGGAGCAGAAGTTTATGATCATATATATTATCTGATTTGTTATGATCATATTATGATAATAGAATACTGATCAATGCGTGTTGGTGGGGTTGGGTAAATAGAGATGAAATCTGCAATTAGAAACTTTACTAGGAACTAGAAACCTCTTCCATCCACATTGGTAATGAGCATTGTCTACTGGATCTAAGTCATTATGGCTTTATTTTTGACTCTCTCAGCAATAATATACCAATTGATGTTGTCTACAGCTTGTATTCGTGTCTTTTCATAAGTCTTCTCATGCCTTCCCATTCTAAACCGATGGGATTTGAGAACACATCCAACAACAAATTATAAGTTATATGAAGTTTAATTAGTTTCACATGCTGTTCTAATGCTAATTGGGCCACAAATCCAAACGATATATAGGAGGTGTATATTAGGTTATTATGTATTTCTTCGTGCAAATTAACTTGGTGCCATGGTACTCTAAGAAGCAACGTACATACTATTTCTCGTTCACCGATAAGGCTGATATAGAAATCTTGCCAACATTAATGTGGTTGAATTATCTGGGTTACTTCTTAATTGCAGAGTTTATGGTAGATACAAGTAAAATGCTTATACTATAAGTACAGTACACCTTGCAGATAATCTTATATTGCATGCAAGGACAAAACCTGTTGAATTAGATAAATACATTGTCCAAGAAAAGTTCTATAAAAGAAGATATCGGTTCAACATGTTCCTTCAATAGCTCAAACGGTGAATGTCTTAACAAACCCCATTTCTAGCTCTAAGTTTCCCTTGTTGAGAAACAACCACAAAGTAGAAGACTTAGCTACTTTGAGTTTGGGAGCAACCTTAAATTGGACGTGCACAATGTACAAGATTTTTAGGTTGCTATGGCTTCGTTTGGAACCCAAAAAATACTAGGGAAAGAAAAAATATTAAAAAATTATTTTTCATATTTGTTTCACCCGTGGAAAATATAAAAGAAAGTCTTCAAAATTTTACATATTTTTAAATTTTTAGTCCTTATAAGGAACATAGAGAAACAAATAAAATGAGTTTGAATAAAACATATAGAATTAATCATTGTTTTCCACAAACCTATTTTTAATTTCCTCCAAATTTTCTATCCTTCCACACTTTTCCTTTCCTTAGTACTTTCCGGGTGCGTTTGGTACGAGGGAATGGAGAGTGGGAAATGGAATCTCATTTCATTTCTCCCTCATTCCTATGTATGGATAAGTTTTACAAGAATATGAATGAAATTTGACAATTATAAGTGTGTGTTTGAGGTCACAGTCCTTGATTTTCACACTTTGATCTCGTTTCTAGATCTATAAAAGAGCTGCAGGTCCGAACTCCCTATGAATTTAGTGTGCAGAGCATATGTGATATATTTGCAATAAAGTAAAGACACAAGATCTTTTATGTGGTTCGGCAACCTGCCTATGTCCATTGGGCTATGCCAAAATGCAAGGATTTCCACTGGTCTGATTCAAGGTTTACAATTAGTCTTATGTTATACGAGACTCCATCTCTACCCATGGCCCTTCTTGAAACCTAATCACTCATAGTGAAATTCAGAATGAACTTCATCCATCTTCTCTCTATAGCATCGCACACCCATAACCCACATTGCATCAATTTAAGATAAAAATAAAAAATAAAGAACATCATCTTTCACCAAAGGTGAAAGACTTTTAACGTATAATACCTCAACCGAGTATCTGCACTCCGCACTCTTTCAACACATCCGAACTTCGTTTCTCTTCTTTAAGTTCTGCTCTTGTAATCCGTGTTGAGAACTTCCAACGCTTTGATTTTATAGCCTTGCTAATCAGTTTTGGAAGTCTAGATATGGTTGGACCATTATCCTATTATGACTCGAACCCTACCTTCGATTTTCTATTCTTTCCATTACGCTATCACAACTGAAATAGAACTCAATCAAGAATCCTCATCCGAATAGAATCTAAAAAAGTTTCTAATTTTGATTCATGCCTTAGGACGTCTGTGATCTTTTGTGATTTGATCATCATCCACTTTCCAAATAGATCCCAAGGCCATCAATCACTCTGCCCTGGGGTTCCTGCAAATTCTCCAAGCCAGTAGACTCACTTCAAGGCCCCACAAATGCCTTCCGCTTCTGCAAATCCGACATCTCATGTTCAAGACGTCCTTCCAACACAAGATTGCCTTAGTCTAAACTACTTCCTAGTCCTACCAAGAACTTCACCTCTATTTCAACAAATTTTCATTAAGTTCGATCTATGAAGTAGTATCTTCTTGTAGAACCCTTGGAATGAAGATATGGACAATTTTAAACACAACATTCTCCCCCTTTGTCTATGTCTTTTATTAAAAACATCCCTAAAAACAATGAGACAAGAAGATACCTAAAGAGGGGAGAAAAGAGGCACTTGACATCGCTTGAGATGGAATAGATTTTAATTTCATTGATTATCTGTCATTTTTACATGTCCAACCATACAATGCTGAAGGGATAAAAAAACAAACATCTCTTTTACCCTTCCATTGGCATTCTTTTCTACTCTCTCTTTCTTATTGAAGACTTAGAATGTCGAGGACCGAGGAGAGTGTGAATCCAGAGGCATTGCGTCGCCACTTTTCTCACTAGTGTCGTTGGACTATGGTCGGATATCAGTGGTCACGGCCACTTCTTGCAATGGTGAAGGCATGAAGACTGCCGCAATATTAGTCCCAAAGGTAGGAACTTCAGTCCCTTATGGCGGATTAGACTTGGTTAGCAAGCATGGTCCTTGTCTTAGAGTCGGGACTTGTAGAGAGGTTTGGTGATGGTATGGAGTCCGTGTACTCCCCCTCAATGTTCGAATAAATGCCAGAATGATCGAATAGGGCAAGACACCCCTTGTCCAATCTTCCTACTTTTTTTTTTTAAATATCTCAACATTCAAACCTAGAGATGATTTGAGATCTTGACACCTTATATTATCCCTCCGTAGGTAAAGATTTCAATTCTCCTAACACAGTTGGATGTTGGGACTCCCTTTAGGACATCACTACCATTGAGTGCATTGTTCATCCATGTTGGATATGTGCACCTTTTAATGCTATCCCTTGTGTCTCAGTTGCTAGGGAATAGCACCCCCTGTGGCTGGCTTGATGTCTCGCACATACTTCCCCATGTGCATTCGAACAACTGGTGGCCATGAGCAGATGATTTTTAATCAAGCTATCCTTGTTGTTCAAAATGAACTCATTGTCTTTTTCTTTCATGTTCTGAGACATTTCTCCTGATCTTCTAATTTCTCTAGAGACTGTGTATTAGCGATGGAGTTTTAATCCTCCTAAGGAGCAGGGTTCCCTTCTTTCGATAACCTCGAACCTTTTCGACTTGTTTCTCCATCAGAAGGGTGAATTTCTATTCCTTATTTGGATTGAGTTCCTGTTCCTGATCATGACATAAGGATTTGTGAGAGTTCTAGCAGGTTGGTAGGAATGTTCAAGATGGTGACAAGCCTTTCAAATAGCTTCTACATAGATGTACCTCTTTCTATTAAAGCTTTCTTCTCCCTTAGTGCCCGTTAGATCCATATGTATAGCTAAAGATACCTCGTTAAGGTCGTATTGTTGAACTTGGTGTTGGAAGGCAAGGTTTGTTCCCTTGGCTGGTAGTGGACATTCTTCAAATTTGGGTGACTTTGGTTTGATTGTTTGCGTTGCTACTAATATGTCTTGATTGTTGGAACCTTGTTCCATGCTCTTCTTGTATTTTGTTCATATCGAGGCTGGTACTAGTCAATAGTAGCAATTGTCTAAGGTCCTTTATCCTTCCATAACGAGGCAATGGTTTTGGTTATGTACTATACACTTGTCCCTTGTGAATTGTACAAGAAGATTTTCATCCCAAAGTTGGCTTACATTAATCAAGTTTACCATAAGTCCTTCAACTAGCAGTACATCCTTTAGTCCAGATAAGCCTGGAATGATCAAGGTGTCCATCCCTATGATTCTTCCTTTAGCACTGTCATCGAAGATTAGACTATCTTGACTGTAAACTTGTAGATTTGTCAAGGTGAACTTGTTTCCAGTCATGTGTTGAGAGCATCCACTGTCAAGGTAACACTTTTCCTCAATCATGCTACCTAAGAAGGTTCTAAGACTTCTAGAATTTTTCCAAGACATCTTTTCGTGTCCTTTTCCGATTTCATAGAGATCTTGGTTCTTATGGTTGTCCGAACTTCCTTTCTTAATTCAGAAATCCCTGTTCAAACACTTTTCTAGATTGTGACCATTGACCCAGAGGGTTCTCTAGATTCTTTTTCTTCCATTCTTTGCTATCCCCGTCTCCCCATTATGGCACAGGAGAAGGTCTTACGTTGGTTGTGTCTTTCTTGAACTTCATTGCTCAAGATCTGAGATCGAACCCTTTTCAAGGTTCTGTTGTCTCCTTCTTCCTTTTGATCTCTACATCTTAAACCCTCAAATATATCTTGAAGGATGTCACATGCTTCTTTTGTAGATCCTGAAGTGGCAATGAGTCTGAACTTCTTGTCATTCATACCACATTGAATGAACCGTAAAGTAATGAAGTTTCTTGAGACTACTTTTCTTTCTTCATGGGGCCTAATTTAATCTGCATGATCAATGCTCCCTTTCTCTGTTTTGGTTAGAGTGGTCTACTCTGTTACTACATTTCCATACTTCTATTCCTAGATACTTGGTGAGAATACTCATGTGTATCTTCCAATCACTATAGTTTTGATCATCAAGCAGATGGGAGCATCTTCCAGGCATTCTGTCCTTCTTAGGATTCATTAGCAATTCATAAGAAATCGAATAGACCAACCCAAGGATCTCACTCAATAACTTAGAGTGACTCGCTTTGATACCAATTGATAGTTATAAGTGTGTGTTCTAAGTCAGTCTTTGATGTTCAGACTATGATCTTGTTCGAACTTAGTGCAATGTGTTGGAACTCTCCCTATAGGACTTAGTGTGTGTGCGTATAAATGTTATATATTTCCAGTACAAAGTAAAGGCAATAAACAATCTTTTACATGGTTTCAAAACCTACCTACGTCCATGGGGTTGTGCCTAGATGCAAGGATTTTCATTACTCCGATTCAAGGTTTATAATTAGTCTTATGTGGTATGAGACTCCCTCTCTACCCATGGCCCTTCTTAAAACCTAATCACTCATAGTAGAATTTAGAATGAACTCCCTCTATTCCCCTCTCTACAACATCGCACACCCATAACCCACATTACATCAATATAAGATGAAGAAAATAAAAAACATCATCTTTCACCAAAGGTGAAAGGCTTTTAACGTGCAATACCTCAATCAAGTATTTGCACTCTGCACTCTTTCAACACATCTAAACTTTGCTTGTCTTCTTCAAGCTCTGCTCCTAAAATTCGTGTTGAGAACTTCCAACGCCCTAATTTAGCCTTGCTAATTAGTCTTGGAATTCTAGATACAGTTGGAGCATTATCCTATTATGACTCTAACCCTACCTTCTATTTTATGTTCTTTCCATTAAGCTATCACAAGGGAAATAGGAAAGTTGTTGATCAAGAATCCTCATCATAATAGAATCCTAAAAGGTTTCTAATTCTTGTTTGACAGCTTAGACGTTCGGATCTTCTGTGATTTGATCGTTATCCACTTGCCAAATAGATCCTAGGCCCATCAATTACTTACTCCCCAAGTTCCTTGGCCTCCAAGCTAGCAGACTTACATGCGTCCTACGATTGCTCTGCTTCTAGTATAGACGTCTCATGTCTGGCACGTCCTTGTAGCACAGGATTGCATTAATCTGAACTACTTCCTGGTCCTACCAAGGACTTCACCTCTATTTCAACAAATCTTCATCAAACTCGATCTCTAAAGTACTTATCTTCTTGTAGAATCTTTGAAACAAAGATATGGACAATTTAAAACCAATAATCAAAAAGTGGTTCCAATAAACAAACTCGACTTCTAAGTAAGATTTTACCCATCATACTGACGCAGAGTTGATTCCGCTCTAAAGAGATATGTAAAATAACTTCATTTTACTGTTTTAATTTCAGATTTTACTTCTCATATCTCACATTTTTAACTTCTCTCAAGTTTGACGCCTTAATTGTTGCAAAATAATTCATAAATAAATATTTGAAATTAGGTTATTTCATTAAAATAGAAAATTTAGGAAACATGACCATAGAGTTAATCATCCAAAAATTTAAAATGATTAATTATATTTTTATTAGTTCTAAATTAAATTAATTAATTAATTATATTTCTATTAGTTCCAAAATAAGAAAAAACTTGACACGATATAAAAACTCAAAATTACCATTTTGTTTGTTATGTATATTTATTTTTACCTTTTTTAATATGGATAAAAGTCAAATAAAATGTTATAAATGTTGGACAAGCTCTAAGACGCCATGTTCTTAACCTTTTACTTTTTCTTGGTTGCATTAAGATTATATTTTATTATAATATGCTTATCTCGACAGTATTCTACTTTTTCTTGGTTGTATTAAGATTGTATTTTATTCTAATATGCTTCTTTTGACAATATTTCTATATATATTATTCCGTTCAAAATATAAAGAAAAAAAATTCTATTACTATACTTTGTGACTCATAGTTTTATGAGAAATCAAATTCTTACATCTATAATAAATTATTTTCACAAATTTATTAGAATTATAATATTCTAAACAACTCTAAATGCTTTTACAATATGTTTCAAACAACTTTAGAATTATTAGAATTATTAGAATTATTTTCAAAGAAATGCTTTTACAAATATGTTTCACACAAATTACGGATATATTTTAGGGATATGGATTTTATTGAATATGATATTTATTAAATAATAGATGAAATTTAACTTTTTTTAATTTATACTTTCCAAAAAAAATTTAATAATTTAAATATATATATATATATATATATATATATATATATATATATATTAATGAAATGAATGATTAAATGTTTGTATGTTTATATGATTTTTTATGATTATTTTAAAATTATATATTATTTGTTTAATTTTATTATTTAGTAAAAAAACTATAAAAGTTCGTTATTTAAAATGAAATGAAAATTACTTAAAATCATGTGATAGGGTATTATTATCCATTTGTATCTTTTTCATTCAAATTTCTAGTATTACCAAATAATGGAATGGAAATAAACAATCATTTTCATGTAAGATTCCTAAATTAGTACAAACACCAGTAAGGGAATCAAATTATTGATTCCATGAGAAATAATAATGAAAATAGATTCTTTATTCTTATCCCTCATTTCAGAGTACCAAACACATCCTCCGGGTTCCAACCGGAGTCTATTAGTTTCATTTTCCACATTAATTTCCTCAATAATGAAAATTAAAGAGCATAAATGTATATAGAATAGAAGAGGCTACCTGAAATATAAGCCACAAGCGCCATAGGGTTATGGACATGAGCGTGACTAAGAATATATTCACCCACGTAGAACCAAAGCAATAAGATATTATTGCAGCACCTGCAATCTCCACAGCTACCATCCTGCAATACAATACTTTTTTTATTATTATTATTTTTTTCTTTTTGTGAGAACTCTATTCCAGTTTTTAAATGGTTTCACTTAAATTCCAAATTCATAACCTATACGAGATTCACACATTGTGTACAGAAACTTGATTGCCACTTCCTCATCTTATTTCATAATAAGATCAAATGTGGGATTGGGTGTGCTCAAACACATGTGTAACCTTTTACGCGCATAAGATTATTTATCTATACTATATATTATACATTAATTTTAAAAATTATCCTAAATTATCTTGTCATAGATATAAGAGAAACATAAAATTTTAAATATGATTTATCCATAAAAATTGATATTTTCACTCTCATCCTGATAAATTAAATAATTTTTTAAATAGCCATCTCGCTATGTGGTAAAAGGATGAGATGGGAAATAGGAAATTCCACGTTTGAATCCTCCTAAAAACAAAATACTACAACTTGATATACAAAATGAATAGATATAAAAAAATTGGGATAATTGGATGTGAATAATCCCTAGCTCGACCCCGCTCTTCTTTAATTACCCCACATCAATGCCCGAACCCACCATAGGGGCACGATCACACTCACACCTCAAGCCCGAAGGCTAGAAGTGCGAAATGACATAAACCTTCCTTTCTTTTAATTGGATTAAGTCCAATTACTAACACATCTTCAGAGTAATGCGCAACTTTCTATATCACCAATTCTAATATCCAAAATTCCATAATAACAAAAATTCTTTAACTCTCAACATTCTTGTATGAATTAATATAAATGACCCAAGACAAATATATATATCCTTCTAACCAACTCTGAAAACAAATAATCTGAATGAACATAGACTCATCAACTAAACAAGATCTATAACGGATTCCAAAACAAATTCCTAATAATGATATAATTCCCAACCTAACCAATCTCTCCTTGCCGAATTAAATGTACCTAAAAAGATGTCAACGAGTGGGAGTGAGCTTAAAGCTCAATAAGAAATACTCAATACGCTTTCGATCAAAAGATTTTCAACCTATTTGATTCATGGACAATCAAAGGAATAGAACAAATCAAAATTTTCCTAGCTCATTCAAATTACATTAAAGGCAAATAAATATATTTTTCGAAAAAAAACTATATAGATTATCTTTATGCAAAAACATATAAAATATTTTCTTTTACAAAAGTTGTATTAATATCCCTTGCCTCAAAGGAGTACTCTAAAGCTTTGAAAGAGCTAATCAGAAGAATCTCGAAGGAATATTTCACCCCTAACATAATAAAGAGGAGCTATCATCATTAATTATTCACCTAAAATTATATATTTAAGAATCCTAACAATGTCATAATGTTAATATTATTAATCCTAATAAAATTCTAAACATCCTAACTATTAATAATTTAAATAATCAGTTTCAAAACTTTTATAAAAGTCAAATTACTTTCAAATATTTATTTATTTTTCTTAATTAATTGACCTACTTTACTAAAAATAATTATTATAGTAAATTTTATATGATATTATCCCTCAATATTTATCGTGATCACAATATTATCTAAATAAATTCTCAAATCATAGAAAACATCTACTTGCCAAAAAATATATCCTCAATTACTTATCAAATACATATATTTATAAAACTTTACCTTCCAAACTTGTCGTATTTGTTTATTATTATTCTCTAAGAATTTATCATGAAAACTTTACATCTTTTTTTTTTTTTTTCTAAAATAATTGGAATATCTAGATTTTTTCTTTCCAATATCAATCATTACTTCCAGCTTTAAGTTTTCTAGATTTATTTGGATAAAGACTTTTAGACTCCTCATTTCTTTTAATATTAAAACAATATTAACCATAACAATATGTTCATTTTGGCTTTTTACTAAATATCCAATTTTATTAAATTCCTCCAACCAAAAATCATGACAAGAATCAATTTTGACTTTTCAACTTACTTGTCACATACCTGCCGTTCATTCCTACACTTCTCACCTTTTTTTTTGTATTGATTCACAATCTCAAAGTATGTGGTCTCATACTATATTTCTTTTTTTTTTTTCTATACTTCTTCATAGTGCGCTTTCTGCCCCTACTACTTTTTTTTTTTTTCACAAACTCAAAGTATATGGTGGTCCCCTACCACCTTTATTTCCTTTTTTTTTTCCCATTCTCAAAACAATTCAGTATGACACCACCAACTAGTATTCTATTTTATTTTTAAAAGAAAGAGAGTGAAATCTAAATCTGATTTCTTCATGGTTGATCTAAAATTAAAGAAAATTAAAGAATCTATACCAAAGAATTCCTGGTGAAAAATAACAAATGAAAAGATCTCACTCTTGAATTACTTTAACCTTAGATCTAACATCCTAGGTTTTTCGAGATTCTACGAACAAGAAACCACTCCTTAGGAGAAGAATCGAAAAATAATTTTTTTTTCTTTGACCATCGTAGTAAGATCTAGGAAAAATCTTACCTCTTGAAAGCCTTTTCTTCAAACCCTACTTACAGCTTCTAGACGTGAGAGACTATGCAGAAAGAAATGAAGGATCCAATGAATAATCAAAAAAAAAAATTTCTATTTATGTAAAACCCAGGTAAATTTGAACTTTTCAAAAAAAAAGGGGGCAAACATAGTGAACTTGTCGCTACAATACAGGTTGAAAACCTAGAATTTTTCTAGGTCTCGAATGATGAAACAGATCTCACAGTTAACTTTGTCTCACAAATCTAGCTACTCCATGCTAATTTCACACTGGTGATAAATAATTTCACGTTTTTCGAGATAACGAGTGTCAGGTGACACATGGTTATCACAAGGCATGGCAAGGGCAAATGCATGTGTGTCACATGGCAAGCCATATGTCCACATGCATGCCAATGGACATGCCTATAAAATGGGAGGCCAATTCGTAAAGGAAAGGGGGAGAAGAAAGGAAAGGAGAAGGAAAAGAAAAGGGAGAAAGAAAAGAAAGAAAAGAGAGAAGGAGAAAAAATGGAGAGAATATAAGAAGAAAGAGAGTCGACAAGAAGTAAAGTCCATAATACACTCCAAGAGGTAGGATTCTTCCTCCTCGTTTATTTTTCCACCCTATGGCTACGCGGGTTGTGTCTTTTGCCCTAAGGTCAAGCCACCAAATTTCAAATATGGAACAAGGCCATATTTTGATCCTACACATTGGCCGAATTTTAGGACCGATTTTTAGGTGGGAACTCGAGGCAATTCAGACTCAGATCCTTTATGTAAATTGTAGCTGCATCAGTGAACTTGATGTAGGCGTTTGAATCACCCAAATCGGACCTCTACAACCCAAGTTATGGTCCATTTCGGTCGTTTCGTTTGTCAGGTCCTGATTCTCGACTGATTTCAGGCAGACTCGGGCCCCGATTTTGGACTCGAAATTCTGGACTAAGGTTCAGGACTGTCCCATGGTCGTGTGGGGTCAGATGTGTGGCTTGAGTATGGCATGTTTGTGTGGCCTATGATGGTTGTATAGGTGGACTGCTTTGTGGGCATCTCTTATGCCATAATTAGTCGTGAGAACCAAGTTGTCTTTGCTTGCTTTTGATTGACTTGCTTGGTGATGATTGTTGATTGAATGTTGATATATGAACTTTAATATATTGAAATTGAGATGAACTATTTGGAAGTTATATGCTTTTGATATAACTGTTCATGATACATGATAAATTGTCCATATGGCATGCATTACATATGTGATAAGGAATTGACATGAATGACATAATGCACAAAGACACCAGGTACCACTTCACTGCAAGAAAGGTTATCAGCACCATCTGTATACTGTTGAGTGGCTCATACTCAACTAAGCTCGCGAGTCCCAACTGCTTCCGAGAGCATGAACCGGTGTCTGGGTAGTACCTAAGCAGGATAGATACCCCTCGGGTGAAAGACCCAGTATTTTTTGTTATACATATGTGTCCAAAGGTGAAAGCCCGTGAAAGTGGGTGAAGGCAGGCGTGAGCTCAAGTGCTGAGACCCCCGAAAATTTGCTTCACCAAAAGACACATGTTTTGTTAATAAAATGATCCTTTAAAGTGAATGCAAGTGCTAGCATTACATGTGCACTTAAGTGGGGAGTAGTCTCTATGGGAAGTTTCTCTACTGGGCATGGCTCACCCTATATGGGATAAATATTTGTACGCAAGAGCGTAATAATCGTGGGCGATCATTAGGAGCCAAAATTGTGAAGAAAGTCGAATTGTGACTTTGTAACCTTTTTGTAAAAGTATTGAACAAACAAGTTTTCTAATATACGTTTGTATGAGGTCGTAATTAAACTCATAATAATACGTTTTGAAAATAACATAAAATGTTCATTGAATGTAAATAAACGGATCCCGATAGATCGATTGACAAGTGTGGTATCGAGACACACGATATCCACGAGTATTTCCGTGTGTTCAAGGTTGGTCAACGGACCCCAGGATTTTGGGGCGTCACAAACAGACGTATTTTCTTAGGGTAGCTACCGAACGCCTGCTGTCGCGGGCATGGGTCTAGATCATGGCATTTATGGTGCATTTCATGTTTTGTGCTCAATATGCTACATGATTGTGTGTTATGTGAATTATATACATGGTAAAATGTATATAGGAAAAGATGAACACTAGAGTTAGAGAACATAACCTTAAGGGTTTAGAAAATGAGTAAATGGAATAGTTCAGGATAGGATGTCATATGCACTACTAGTAAACTAGAAAAAGGAATCTCAATTTTCTATTTGACACATGTTGATGGCAAGTCAAGGAAGAGGAAGTCGAGGAAGGAGACGCCGAGGCGGTGGGCAGAGCAACAACCCACTACCACCAGCCTTTGACCAACAAGCCTTCATAGAGGCTATTGGTGCTGCGACTACTACTATTGCACAAGCGAGTGTAGTAGATGCTACCATTGCATAGGCTAATGCAACGGTGGGCCAAGGGGGGTTAAGTAACCTCTAAAGGTTCAAGGCACATCATCCTCCAACCTTCAAGAGAGGAGGGGATCCGATGATAGCTGATCATTAGTTCCGCAAGGGAAAGATATTGAAGGCTATGGAGATTACCCGATGCCACTCAAGATAAAGCTAGCTGCCATGCAGTGGGTGAATCCTTAAATATGGTGGAATTGGGTCAAAGCCTCAAGGGACTTAGAGGCAATGACATGGGAAGAGTTTTGAGAGCTCTTCATGAGTAAGTTTTTCCCAGCATCTGCTCGACATGCAAAAGCTCGAGAGTTCCTAGAATTGAGATAAGGAACTACGATAGTGCTTGAATACGTCGCTAAGCTTATTGAATTAGCCCATTTCACTGATGACTATGTAGCCATGAACATGGCTAAGTGAGAAAGTTTGAGGGTGGATTGAAACTATCCATCCGGGGAAAAAATTCCTGACTTCTCCCCGCAAGATACGGATCATAAATCAAGACAGCTATGGCCATTGAGAAGGAAGTGGATGACACACGGAACATCCGAGATACGGGGTGTTAAGGATAAGAGGAAGGAGAGCCAACCTTCTTTTTCTAGCTGGCTCAGTAGTTAAGTAGAGGACTCCCATCAAGTAGCCGTTTCGTGGATTGTATTAAGGCCAAGGCCGATCATCCCAGAGCTGAGACACTTCAAGCCCAAGCTAGACATGGGACATGTTTCCATTACACGCCTCTAGACACTGAGGCGGGATTATCCTCAGGCAGAATCCTGCAGTCATGAGACACCTCAATCCCGCCATCACTAACGTACACGTATCGCGCTTATTCCTCCTTACCCCACCATGGGCCAGGAAAGACAATATCGTCGTAGGGCGCTATATAGGGGCCTACTACTGCAGTCGCTTCGATGGGCCAGACGTGGGTCGAGGCTGTGGCCTATGTCGACTCCAGTGGACCCGTGGGCGTGTCTATGCCATTACACCTCAGGTTGAGCTTGCATATCAGTCGGTTATTCAGGGTACTTTTCTACTCTCTGTCTATGGACAAGAGTATTGTTTGATTCCCATGCATCTCATTCTTTATTGCTGCATCTTGTATGAAAGATTTGGGCTTAAAGGTTGAAACCTTGGAAAATCCATTGCATGTGAGTTCTCCTCTAGGAACTAGGGTGAGAGTTGATATGATATGTCGTGGTTGTGAGTTAGAGATCTCAAGGATTCTGCTCACAGTGGACCTTTGGGTTATGGACATGTCGAAATTTGATGTCATCCTCGAGATGGATTGGCTGACCACCCATCGTGTCGTCATCGATTGTGATCTTAGAATAGTTTTGTAAGACCCAAGAAAATTCAAATTTTCTAAAATGGTAAAATCGTAATTTCGATCAAAACCAAATTTTTCTAGATCTCGGATGATGAAACGGATTTCACCGTTGGAATCGTCTCACAAAATCTAGCTACCACGTCGAATTTTTTCGAATTCAGAGACGGGTCAAATTATCGCAGGCACCAGTATCGTGTCAGAAACGGGTTTGAGATACGTGATGTGACAAAAGTCACCTAAAACATGTACTCATGTGACACATGTTGAAGGAGTAGAGAGATTATGGAAATGGACGGCCTAGATAGTACCAAGTGTCAAAAATCCAAGATAATGGACATGATGGGAATTTTTGAATTGTTAATTGAATAAGACAAACATGAATAGTTGTCTTCACAAATGGAAAAGAGCAAAAAAGGGCAGAGGGCTGGAATCGTGATGCAGTGGGCGTGAGATGTGATTTTTAGAGAGAGAGAGCACATTCTCTAGATTTCATTAATCGACTGCCTGGCTTCGACGAAGCAAGAAGTAAAGTTGTTCTACACGACGAGGGCTACGCATGGACACCGATTTGGTGGAGTTCTGAAAACTCCAATATGTAGGGATCTTTTCCTACTTGCGTTAATCTTTGGCTAAGAGCCATGAAAATGGTTAGGAATGTTCTCAGGCTTGTTTTAGCCGTAAATTCGGTCTCAAAAGCTTTGAACCGAGTGGAGAAAATTCCTATTTGTGTGGCCGTGAACAGTAACCCGAGGGTTTCACTGTTCACATGAATAGTGACACGTAAATTTTTGGTGTGAAAATGTGTTTTGTTAAGTGATTCAAAATGAATTGCTTGTGTTTGTTAATTAGCCCATGTGAGCTAATTTTTATGTATTGATGGTGAAAATTTGCATAACATGTGTTATGTGATTTAATTATGTTAATATATATGCAAGTGAATATATTAGCATGAATGTGTTGGAATTGGCATCATGCATTCCATATGCACTGCACCCTAGAATATTAGGAGTGAGTGCATGATATGAAATGAAACAAAATGAAAATGTTTGTGAAAGGAATTTCAAGGAAGATTTTCCGAAGAATTGCCTTGAGGGACGTCCAACGTATCACTTCCTGGATGCAGAGGACCATGACTGCTTCTGTGAGTTATCCAAAGAATTTACCGGCGGTAGTCCAATATTTTTACCGAAACTTGGTAGTAAATTTTCAAGAACAAAAAGCTTTTGTTGTGAAAACTGTATTTTTACTCGCATTTGGCTTAGGCATATGTGAGGGTGCTCTATGGAGGACTCGAGACATGGATTATCATGTAGACATTCAAGTAGGTTCATGAAATTGCTTGAATGTGATTGTTTGCCATGCATGCACTTAGCGGAGTAAACCATGTAGGAAATTATCTCTATCGGGGCTTTCACACCTGTCGAGGGATCACTATCGTGTGTGCAATACAGTATTTGCCAGGGCTCTCATTAGAGGTCGTTTTTGAGAAGAAAGTCGACTGTATTTTGATTTTGTACAACATGTATTAGAATTGTAAATTTTAATATATGCGAATTAAGAGTAATGTAAAAAACTTCTTTAACCATGATATATTTGGTCTGATATTTATTTTGTGAGTATTGGATGTAGGGGCCTATGGCCATTATTTACTCGTGATTTGGACCCCGTGGTCATTGTAAACTTGTTGGGACAGTTTGAGACTCGTAGAGCTCCCACAAAGGAGACTCTACCGATTTTCATGAGGTGTCAGTTACCCGAAGACCACAGACTATTCCAGAGTTGATCGTTAACCCGGACACCCGATTTGGGGCATCACATAGTTACCGCCAACACACAAGATGGTATTCGTGTTATGTTTCAGGGGGATAAGCACAATGTTTTACCTCAGGCCGTGTACGAATCTAGGTGGCATGGGGCAATTGACTCGTCATACAGACATACTCGAGGACAAGGTGTGAGACAGAATTTGAGTCTACCTTGGGTGGTTTGTGAGTATGAGGATGTTTTTCTGAACGAAGTACTAGGATTACCTCCGTATAGGGATGTAGACTTCACAATTGAATGATACCTGGTATGACGCCTATTTCTATGACTCCGCATAGAATGGCGCCTGCTAAGTTGCAGGAACTCAAGGTCCAATTACAAGACTTGTTGGACAGAGGATTTATTAGAATCGAAAGCATTTCACCTCAAGCCCTGTTGCTTGAAAGAAGAAAGGCAAGACTTTCGGTTATGCATAGATTATCAAGGGCTGAACTGGTTACTATCAAGAATAGGTACTCTTTGCCGAGGATTGGCGATTTTCCGATCGCCGAGAGGAGCGCAGTGGTACCTTAAGATAGATCTCCGCACCTAAGCAGCCACCCGCTGAAGGTTAGGAGGCGATATCCCTAAGACAAAGATTTCGTATGCAAGATGGGCATTCCTCGAGTTCATAGTAATGCCTTCTGGATGACGAATGCCTCAACATTTATAGATCTCATGCATAGGGTATTCCAACCCTATCTATATCAATTTGTGGTAGTCTTTATTGACGACATCCTAGCATACTCCAAGTCTAAGGAGGAGCATGAGGATTATTTGAGGATTGTTCTCCAGGCCCTAAGAGAACATCGGTTGTATGCCAAGTTCAGTAAGTGCGAGTTTTGGCTTATTGAAGTACGGTCTCAAATTATCTCGCTTCAAAGGGTATTAGTTTAACGTAGAAGGTGGAGGCAGTTATGAGTTGGGAGAGGCCAAGGTCAGTCTTCAAGATACGTAGTTTCTTGAGATTAGCAGGGTAATAATTTACGTGAATGAATTGTATGCAAATTGTTACTCCAAAGTGCCTTGAAATCACAAAGGAGCTATGTAAGAACGCCCTGACTCGCTTGCAAATCGAGTAGTTTGATGTAAAATGCAATAACTTGAGTTTTGGTGATCCAAATTGATGATTCCAATTGTAGAAGAAATCTTAGAACCATAGCTTCAAATGAGTAGAAGGAATCATTACCAATTTATGGAGTTAAGACCCCTGAAATTGAGAATAACAGTAGAAAACCGAGTGAGTTGGGCATACTGACTAGTTTGGCATTAAAATGCCGTAACTTGAGTTTGGGTGATCCAAATGAGATGATTCCAATTCCTAATAAAAATAGACTCATAGAGCTATAATTTGCTTGAAGGAAGTATGAGCAAAATATGGCTCCTGTGTCCCTAGAATAACCCTAACCAAAAACTCCTAGAATAACCGACTAATATGTGATTGTCATTCTATTCGGTCAGGTCAATGTGAGGAGGAAAGCCCAAGATTGGCTGAGATTCGAAGATTGAATCAAATAGACTATTTTGTTTGTTGTTAAATCCTCTCTATTTCTAAAATATTTAAATAATTACTTAAATGATTTGAATTTTTGGAAATGATTGACAAGAAAGTACATATTGATTGTTTGAAATGATTTGTTTTATGATTTGAGTACAATTGTTTGGTGAAAGAATTTACTAAGAAAATTGCATGAATGTGAAAATGTTCTATTTGCATACAAATGTATACATATACTATTGTAATTGTATTGAAATGATTTGAATGCCCTTAAAAGAATGTTAACCGTTAAATTACAAAGTTGTTGGATAGATTGCATACCAATAAGGGTCAAATTAGCAAAGATCGCACCGAATATAATGAAGTGTCACCCGATCCATGTTCAACGAGACGCGATCGGTGAAGTGTCACCGCTAAAAATTAATTTTTAATAACCAAACAAGAGTCTAACGTAACTGCATCAGGTTATAAACCGTTTTTTTTATACAAATTTTACAATTTCAAATGGTAGACTGCGTTGATTCATATCCCCGTGCAATGTAAAAGCATAGGTTAAATTCGATAAGGGCAAAATGATAATGAGATTTGAAAAAATGATTTGTGATTTGAATGATTTAGTGGATATGAAATTGCATAACTTGAAATGACCAATGAATTGTAATTGAATATAATGAATGAATATATATATATATATATATATATATATATATATATATATATATATATATATATATATATATATATATGTACGACATTGGTCATTGAAAAAATAATGGACAAAAGCATTGTTTTATAAATATTGCATGTTTCGATTTAAAATGAAATAAAGAGAGATTTTCCATAGAACCACTAAGCATGAAAATGCTTAGCGTATTGTTTTTACCAATGCGCAGGTACCAAGTAGAAAGTAGCAGGACCGAAGATCGCCAGGCACAGAGTCACCGTTAAAACAAAGACAGAGTATAAGTAAATGTCTGGCCCTATGCATATGGATTCCATTCATGATATTTTGTAACTATTTTGTATTGAATTAATGATTTAAAAGTCTTCAAGTGAGAAGAATATATTTTGACTCATTTTGTTTTGGATATTTATGGAATGTGTTTTAAAGAGAGGTGAACTCTAAGAATAGCATTTTGTAAATGTGTATTTGGAAAAGGCATGGAATGCCAATTTGTGCTAAATGAGTTATTCAAGAAATAGTTATGGGGCCCTATTTGAATTAAGGAATGTATATATATTCCTCTTATGTCAAAGAATGTGATTAGGTCATGATATCATATACTCATAAATAATTATGTTTTAAATGAATATTAATTATTCATATTAGAAATGGGTATATGAAATTTGTTTAAATGAACAGGTCTTTAAAAGGTAAAAGAGCGCTACATTTAAGTGGTATCAGAGTATCCTGGATTCGGTTTGGACCTGCAATCGAATCGGACCGAAAAGGGGTGCGACATTTTAGTGGTATCAAAGCCTAGGTTTAGGCGGTTCTACAAATGATTTTGAAATTTTTTTTTTTTAAAATGATTTTGAAATTGTTTGACGATCAGATATAAATGATGACATGACTCTGATGTGGATCTTGCTGGTCTTAATAGATAAGCATGGACAATTCAGCTCCCCTTAGGGTCGAGGATGACCAAGGGAATCGCCCAAACACTCCTGCTAGTGAGGAAGGTGGGCAAGCGTCCCATGCGCCACCAATGAATAAACTGGAACCTGTTATAGGAGGTGCTATGGATATCCTCCAACAGATAGCTTTAGCACTGTAATGAGTAGTACAACCAGCTGCAGTTACTCCTCAGCGGTCAACCATTGAGAGAATGGCAAGGTACAAACCGGTAGATTTTCTGGGAAGGAAAGATGATGAGCCTTCTATGGCAGAGAATTAGCTCGAAAGGACCGAGCGAATGCTAGTGCAAATGCATTGTACACCGGATGAGAGTTTGGAATATGCGACCTCCCTATTACAGGATGAGGCTTATCAGTTGTGGGTTTCCTTGACCAGGATCGCACCATCAGAGAGAGTTACATGGAGGTTCTTCTTAGATGAGTTCAAGAAGCAATATGTGGGTCGCATCTACCTGAACAACATGAAGAGAGAGTTCCACAATTTAAGACAAAGACAGATGAGTGTCACAGAGTATCAAAGACACTCCACTCCTATTGAGCAAGTATGTCTCAGATACTAAAGGAGTGAGGAAGAAAATGTCGAGGTTCAAGATCTTACTTTAATGACCATATTCGAGCCCATGTCACAGGATTTTTCCATGAGGATTTCTCCAAAATTGTGACATGTGCATTGAATGTGGAAAGAGTAAAGAAAGAGGAAAAAGAGAGAAAAGATAAAATACAAGGAAAGAAAAATCCCGGTCAATCCAATTCGCAACAACAGCAAAGGAAGAAATTCAAAGGACCATAGGATTCCATTCAGCCTATAGCTCAAGGATCAGCTCAGGCTACCGGTAGGAATACTACTCTACCGGCACCATCAGTTGCGAGTGCACCAGGAGGTGCTTCTAGAGGATGTGATCGTCCTCATTGCCCTATCAGGAAGAATCATAAAGGAGAATGTTGGACACTTAAAGGTGCTTGTTTGATTTGTGGATCCAAAGAGCATAGAGCGAGAGATTGTTCTAGAGCTTGTTCGTTTACAACACCCCAGACTGGGGGTACATGTTCAGCAGTACAGAGAGGCAACAAGAGTGTTGCATCACCTAGTGTTCCGAGGCAAGTGATTCAGATTGTGAGTAGACAGGATGCCCGTGCTCCAAATGGAGCATACGCGATGAGCAGAGAAGATGTTCAATGCCCTAGATGTGAGGCCGATAATTTCCAAATCTTTGATACCATCGTACACGTGATTGATCAATTCCTGTCAACCTTAACATATATTTGTACCTGACATACCTAGTTTGGGGAAATTTATCGAGGAGTGAAACCGAAAGCATGACATTTGCGACGAACCCTCCTCAGGCATAGTGTTACTGCGGAATAAGAGTGTATAGAGATCATTCCATCGATCACGAGTATGAGTTTCAAGAGACTTAATCAAGTTATCATTTGTGAGAGTCGAGATATTAGATGGATTGTTGTCCCGAGACACCAAGTGGCAGTTGATTAGAATAAACAGAGGACTTTAAGGACACCGAAAGTGGCGAGGGTGACTTTATTTACGAGGTCAAACCCACTTCTAATGCATATCCACCACGCTGTAACGATGGTTCGAAAGGGGTGTGAAGCCTACTTGGCATATGTGATAGATACGAAAAAGGCGGAGCCTATTTTATCAGACATCCCTATAGTTAGTGACTATCCGGATGTTCTTTCGGAGGATTTGCTAGGATTGCCTCCATAGAGAGAGATTGAGTTTGCAATTAACGTTGCTCCGGGTGCCACTCTAGCATCCATTACACCGTATAGAATGGCTCTGAGCGGAGCAGAATTGAAGCTTCTGCTGCAAGAATTGTTAAGGATTTATTCATTCCAGTGTATCACCATGGGAGCCTCTAGTGCCTTGTCAAGAATAAAGATGGTACGCTTCCTGCTGTGTGTTTATTATAGGCAACTGAACAAGATGACAGTGAAGAACAAGCATCCGTTACCCATGATTGATGACTCGCTCACCAATCGAAGGTCCAAGGTTTTCAGATTGACTTGCGATATGGGTATCATCAATTGAGGATTAAGGATACGATGAGCAAGACAACGTCAGAATACCTGCATGGACATTAAGGAGTTCAGAATGTCGCTTCGTCGACAAATGCACCTACTCGCCATGGACTTAATGAATCGTGGTTTTCCACTGCACATGTAGACTGGGCCTTGTCGGTGTTTATAGACGACATCCTTGTGTATTCAAAAGATCGAGAAAATAACAACACCTTCGGGTAGTGTTAGAGACTTTGAGAAAAGAGTACTGAGAAACTGGGCAAAGGTGAGTTTTCACAACGCGTCTTTTCAGATACCTTGTAACGTGGCTAGCTGAATCGAAAGTGGATCCAAGGAAGGTAGAGGTGATCATTGAATGGAAACCACCGAGAAATGTCACGGAAGTGCGTAGTTTCCTGGGATTGGCAAAAGTTATTACGTAAGGTCTGCTAAGGGTTTTCGATGATCGCGACCCCACGATAAGATTGTCTTAAAATGTAAAGTTCGAGTGGAGTGAAAAAGTGGCAAGTAAGTTTTGATAAGTTGAAAGCGTTCTTTGACCGAGGCACCGGTTCTTACTCAACCGACCTACGGTAAAGAATATGTGATATTTAGCGATGCGTCGTTAAATGGACTCGAATGTGTTCTTATGCAAAAAGGTAAGGTGGTAGCTTATGCTTCGAGACAGTTGAAGCCGCATGAAAAGAACTACCCTACGCATGATTTGGAATTGGTCGCAATTGTGTTTGCATTGAAAATATGGAGACATTACCTTTACGGGGAAAAATGTTTCATCTACACCGATCATAAGAGTCTTAAGTATTTGCCCTCACAACTAGAGCTTAACTTGAGACAACGTAGATTGATGGAATTGATAAAAGACTATGATTGTGTGATTGACTATCACCCAGGAAAGGCCAATGTAGTGGCTGACGCGTTGAGTAGAAAGTCAATGCAAACGCTATGAGCATTGAATGCTCACTTGTCATTGACCGACGACGGTGAAATAGTGGCAGAGTTAACGACTAGACCGATTTGTTGAATCGAGTGTTAAAGGCACAAAAGAATGATGAGAAAATTTCTGCAATAGTGAGTCAGATTAGAGAGGGAGAAGAAACCGAGTATTTAGTGAACGATGATGGATTTGTGTATTATAAAGATCAGGTTTGTGTACCCAATGATAGTGAATTGAAGAAAGCCATTCTAGAAGAGGCACACAAAGTGGATCTACTATAATCCGTGCAGCACAAAGATGTATCAAGATTTAAAGGTTTCGTACTTATGGTCCCGAATGAAAAAGAGATGTTTCTGCACTGGTGACCAAGTAAGCCTGGTATGTCAAAGTGAAGGCAGAGCATCAAGTTCCTTCGTGGATTATTACAAATGAATTAGAATAATTCGAGGGAAATGGATCGAATCACCATGGATTTTCAGGTTGGGCTGCTACTGGACAAAGGAGGAAGCATGACTCCGCCTGGGGTCGTATACCGATTAACTGTTAGGTCACTTCCTGGCTTCATGAGAACAACCATTTGCTTGATACTACAGAAATGCACATCAAGGAAATAGTTCGGTTGCATGGGATCCCAATATCCATTATTTTAGATAGAGTTCCAATAAACAAATTCCCTAGATTTTGGGGAAAATTAAAAGAGGCTTTAGGCACTCGATCGAATTTCAAAGACTGCTCCACCCACTTTAGGACGGATGGACAATCGTAAAGAGTAATTCAGATTCCGGGAAGACATGATAAGGAGTCAGGTGATCGAACATGAGGTAGTTGGAGATACACATCCTTTAGTTGAATTTGTACAACAACAAGCCTAATCGAGTGATTGAATGGCGCCTTATGAGGCTTTATTTGGAAGAAAATGTAGAACACCGTTGTGTTGGATGGAATTGAGCGAAAAGAAAGTTATTGGCCCCGACTTGATACGGAAGACTGAAGAAAAAGTGAAAATGATTAGAGAAAGATTGAAGGTGGCCACCGATAGATAGAAATCATATGCCTACATGAAAAGAAAAGATATTCGATATGAGGCCTGGCAAAATTTTTTTTCAAAGTATCGCTCAAAAGAAGGTGATGAGATTCGTGGAGGCGCGTTGAGCCCTAGATTTATTGGCCCCTATGAAGTGATCGACAAAGTGGGTCAAGTGGCATACCGTTTGACATTACCTCCAGAATTGGAAAAGATCCATAAAGTGTTTCATGTGTCCATGCTACTTGGTGGTGTACCGATCCGACTCAATACATGTACTCTTCTGAGTCAATTGAGAGCCGAGACCCGATTTGACCTATGAGGAAGAGCCAGAGAGATTTTGGCTCGTGAGGTGAGTTAGTCTAGCGGAACAAGAAGATTCCGCTTAGTCAAAGGTTGTGGAGGAAACTTACAAGACCGAGGGAAGCACTGGGAGCCAAGAAACGATGCAAAGAATCGTTTCACGAAGGTAATTTCGAGGACGAATTTTAAGTGGGGAGAGTCAGAATGTCTCTAAAATACCCTACGCTCTGTAACATGTTTAGAGTACAAAATAAAGTAAATGAAAATTTTCTGAATTTAACCTAAGAATAAAAATATACAACCTGTAATTCTTACAAAAAGCCAAATAGATTTGGTAAAATGTCAATGGGGACCCATGGTCATAAATTTAAGAATGCAATTTCCAAAATGTAAATAAAGTGAAATGAAATGAAAATGAAAGTGAAATAAAAAATGACCCCCGAGAATTTGGGCGTCATTCTCATCAATGACATGTAGACATTCGAAAAGGGATGTGAATAATTTTATTTGATCATGGATGTGTGAAATACGGCATTACACGCTCACTTAGCTGAGTAGAACCTCAGTATGAGAATCACTCCACTGCCATTGCTCACCCCATCGTGGGAAAATTGTTTTTCAGGTACCGAAGGTACACAGGGCTAGGGAACACATCCAAGACCTTAGTTATGAAGAAAAGGCCATATTGGCTTTGTTTTGTGTTTTGTAAATTTTGGGTAGAAAGACCCAATTTTTGTATATGTAAGAAGAAAAGAGTTGTAAATAAACTCATTTTGAATGGTTAATGCATTTTGGCAAGTTTTCCAGATTTCATGTTGCCCTTGTAGTAATAAGGCTAATGTGTATGGGATTAAGAGTGTCAAGAAAGAAAAAGGAAAAGAAAGCAGGAAGTGTAGGATGGCCAGGGTGGGCTACTGCCCATTTTTGAGCCTCTGTCGCGACAGAGTTTATTCTGGGATCGTGTCGCGACATGGCTTCTTGTGTCACGGCTGTCAAGTGGCTGTGCATGGCGACAAATAGCTTGGTGTGCACACGACTTCAGCTCGGGCACGCACGTACTGCACGCACTAGGATGCGCTGGCGACACTAACTGCCTTCGTCGCGACAGTAAAATTTTCGCCACGACAGAAGCCGGGTCATGGGCGAAGTCCCCAATGTGACTCGGGTAATTTAGGTTTGGTCGCGACATGGTTCCCATGTGTTCTAGGAGGATTGGGTCGCGACAGGATATTCGTGTCGCGACATGGTTCCCAAGCAAGCTGGGCGGTTTAGGTCACAACAGCGCTTTCTCCCGCCGCCACGTAGATTTTGCAACTTCGTGTCACTTACATGGTTCCCAAGCAAGCCGGGCGGTTTAGGTCAATAACAAAGGCTTTCTATCGCGATAGAGATTTTGGTAGTTCCCCGTGTCGCACATAAATTTTTGTCGCAATGTGGCTCGGGTCGGGCTAGGTTGGGTCACGACGCGGTCTCCCTTGTGTCGCAATCGAGTTTTCCCAAGGGTAGGAGCATTCGCATGGTCGTAAGACTTTGGCGTTGCAACAAGGTTTTGTGGCGGGTGGTGTTAGCGATGCAGTGTTTTTCTGCCGTGACCTACGCAGCCAGCCTACGCCGACAGCGTCGGTGCACGTGACGACAAGCCCGCACGCGCAGAGAGCGCCACTAACGGCGTGCTGCTCACGCAATGCGCTGGACAAATAAGACATGACTGATGTGTGCACAAGGCACCAACGGCATCGATAGAGAACGCCCATGACATGGATACACGCGCGTGATATAGACTCGTCATGATAGAGGTCTTTGCCATGCACTTCCCACAGCTTATCTCGACGTAGATTCTCTATCGCTGATAGACTCTAAATAAAGGTCACAACGCACTACGTTATACATTGCTCGAGCCACTCGTCACCGGGCATTGTTCATGACACGTTCATAGGGGGAGTGGGGCATCGCTCACACATGAAAAAAATGACCCCCAGAATTTGGGCGCCAAGCAAACAGGATCTCGGGTTTTGTATGTTTTTCTTTCGAGGGCGCTTACCCCCATCCCCGATCACGACGGCCGCCAAGACCACCGTAGCGGGCAATGCCTCTGACCTCGCCTAAGCAGGTCGCCTCGACCCACAGGAACTACAGGGCGCTTGCCTCGATTCCCAGAGCAGGCGCCGCCCCTAGACCCCGGAGCAACCATCTTTTTGAAAAATGTAGAGGTTTATTTTGAATTCAAATTCTAACCATTAAGTTTGCATTTATTCATAACATTTCGAATTAATTCTTACAATTAAGTTTGCATTAATTCGTATCGTTTCAAATTAATTCAAACCAATTTTTGCCTATAAATACAAACGGGTCCTAGTGTTACAAAATACGGTCTACACATAAATTATTGAGATATTGCAACATTACATTTTGTGAAAAATATGTATGGTGCACAGCATGGCTCTAGACCAATGTGAATGGATGTTTAATTTAAATATTTGTTTATTTTCAGATATGTAATTTAAATACTACCACAAGTGGTCGCTTTTAATTTTTAAGCATTTTTTGGATATGTAATTTAAATACGACATGCGTATTATGTTTATTTTTTGTAATTTATTTATAAGTTGTATAGTATAAATACAAGTTGTAAAGAAGAATAGCTACTCAAGGATGGAGATCACTCAAAATCACAAAAGGCGGTAGAGGATGCATTCTTTCTCAAACTTGATTCACAGAGACACCATTCAAAGACATTCCAAGCAAATCCATGGAGTTGGAGTTTTTACCTAGGATTGATGATCCTCTTCATATTGGCTTATGAAGATCAATCTGAACCACAGGCCATGCTATGACACGTTTAATTTATGCCATTTATTATATGCATGTGATGATAATGATATGAATGGTATGATGGATGATCTCAGTCAAATCTGGTAGGATTAACATATAAATTAAATCACTCTCTAGAAATTAAGTCATAAAATGTCTACCATAATTTCACACTTGTCAAGACTTCGATTGACTACATGTGTAATACGAAGCGGGGTATGTAATCCATCTTAGTAAAAGGCATGATGGAATTAATGGTGATATCCATATGTATGAGTTTAGTGGACTTAACAAGGTTATCAAAACATTTTTTGGACCTAGGGCATTAATGGGATTTTACTTATGACAATACTTGGTGCATGAGTCCCATGAGAATCCAAGGTACCATTAGAATAATTGGTAATTGGTTTACTACCTAAATAGCTTGGACTTTGGGTGATGGCCAAACTTATTTAGAGTTTGGTGAAATATGGGTCTTGGACCTAAAGTCTCAAATATTGAGTTATCATTAAAATAAGAGGGTTAAATGTTTGGTAATATTTATTGGGGTATTTTATGCCTCACATATTTAATTATTGTAATTCTAAAATACTTTGCATATGACTTGTAGATAATGGCAACAAACAACACACCAACTTTGTCACTCTTGATCGATATAGAAGGGTGAAACTTAATAGGACTAACATGATGCACGAAACTTGAGAATCGTTCTTATGCAAGAAAGAGTTATATGTCTAGATGAACCTATCCTTTGAAGAACTGCAATAAATGCTCCTAAGGCTCAAAGGATACTTAATAGAATCAAAGAAATAGACCGGTCGATGTTAAATACCATATGCTTGCCACCATGGAATCACGAGCTTTAGAAGCGGATGGATTTGATAGGCATTTACCATGATAGCCGTCTCGAGGAAATGTTCCAAAGAAATGCGACCCGCATTGAGAGGGTTTGCCACCATAAAGGCATTACTTTCTGAAATGGTTAGGGAAATGACTGATCAGCCCTCATGTCTTAAAATGAAGGGCTACCTAGATCATCTTGAGAAGCTTGGTCTACCGATTAGCCAAATTGGCCATTGATATCATTCTCCAAAATCTGCACGATGCTATGATGGTTTGTTATGAACTACAATATGCATAACATGGAGAAAAGCTTGATTTATGTTTGCCTGCAGATCATAGGCCCACATTAGGCAGGAACATTAAGACTACTAGTAATGTTCTGATGGTTCAAAAGGGTAAGGGTAAGGACACGAAGAGGAAATGGGTAACAAAGGGCAAGGCCAAGGATAATAAGAAGCTCAAGCCAATCCTAATGCAAAAGGAAAAACTCGCAGCTAAAGTGGGCTGGGAGGCAGTGGCTTGCTTTTTAATAAAGCGTGAATCGGAAAAGATTGCAGAAAGACTCTGTAGAGATTTGAAGAAGAAGAAGGGTAGTGAGACTACATCTTCAGGTATTTATGTAATAGAAGTCAATTTATCTACTACCGTTTCATGGGTATTGGATACCAGTTGTGGATCTCACATTTGTGTAAATGAGCAGGGTCTCAAAAAAGCGATAAGAATGTTGTTGATTAAAGGGAGAGTGGATCTGAAATGACAATGGGTAAGATTGCATTTGTAAGACTTATTATTTATCTTTGCCTTCAGGAGTAGTTTTGGAATCAAATAATTGTTATTATGTTCTGCAGTGTAGAGATATCACATTTCCATTCTTGTTTGGACATATGGTTGGATTCTCTTGTATTAAGAATAGTAATACTTGCTCCATTTATTACGGTGATATCTTTTATGGGATGCTCACTTATCAAATGAGTCTCTATATCCCTAAACCATGACAATCCAAATGCAAAGTCCATCCTATAACATTAATACAAAAGGTTTAGATCCTAATTATTTAAACCTGACCTATCTTTGGCAGCATCGTTTAGGCCATACTCAACGAGAAAGCATCTTTTCAGCTCCATCAAAGATGGACTTTTACATTCATTCGATTTTGAATCTTATGAAGTATGTGAATCTTGTTTGCTAGGCAAAATGATCAAAGCACCCTTTACAGGTCATAGTGAAAGGGTTGATGACTTATTAGGCCTTGTACACAATGATGTATAATGGTAGATAAGTTCCTCTTGCGAGAGGAGGCTACGAAATGCTTCATTACCTTCTGAATGATTATAGTAGATATGGTTATCTCTATCGATGAAACATAAGGATGAGTCTTTTGAAAGTTCCGACATTCAAGAATGAGGTGCAAAACCAGCAGTAAAAATTATAAAAACCCTTGAGCAGATCGAGGTGGTGAATACCTAAGCCAAGATTTTGATGACTATCTTAAAGATTGTGGAATAGTTTCACAATTGACTCCACCATGAACACCCTAATGGAATGGTGTTTCAGAACGGAGAAATAGAACCTTATTAGATATGGTTCGATCAATGATGTGACTCAGATCTTCCAATATCCTTTGGGGGTATGCCTTAGAAACTGTTGCATTTCTACTTAACCGCATTCCATCTAAGTCGGTTCAAAAGACACCATATGAGATATGGACTAGGAAGCCTCCTAGTTTGTCTTTTCTTAAAATTTAAAGTTATGAAGCTTATGTGAAGTATCAAATCTCTGAAAAATTAGCACTCAAATTAGATAAATGCCTTTTTGTGGGGTATCCTAAAGAAACAAAAGGATACTACTTCTACAATAGTTCAGAAAACAAAGTGTTTGTTGCTCGAAATATTATATTTTTTGAAAGAGAGCACATATACATAGGAACTAGTGGGAGTAAAATTCAGCTTGACGAAATTCGAGCACCACAAAGAAGCATTGAACCGATTATGGAAACTCAACAGGTTTCACAAGATATTGTTGAACCTACACAAGTACCCTGAGACAGAGAAGGTCTGGTAAGGATCATCATAATCGAGAGATATGGATTTCTTATGGCGGCAATCACCGTGTGCATTCTCATGGATCATGATGAGCCCGCATCTTACCAAGAGGCCATATCTAGTCCAGACTCCGATAGATGGCTAGAAGCCATGAAATCTAAGTAATCCATGTATGATAATCAAGTTTGGACCTTGATTGATCCACCCAATGGTCGAAAGACTATAAGGTGCAAGAGGGTCTTCAAAAAGAAGACCGACATGGATGGCAATGTGCACGCCTAACCCCTGACACGATTGGTTGCAAAAGGTTTCAAGCAAACACATGGTGTTGACTATGATGAAACTTTTTCACCAGTGGCTATGCTTAAATCACAGTAGATCACATTAGCCACTTAGGCTGCATACTACGATTTGAGATATGGAAAATGGATGTAATGAAACATTCTTCGCGAAATTGCTTTCGAGGATATGTACATGACACAACGAGGTTTGTCAATCACAAGTCTTCCGGAAGGTATACAAGCTTTGAATCATTCTTGGATTGAAGCAAGCATCTCAAAGTTGGAATCTTCGTTTTGATGAAGCAATTAAAGGTATTTGGTTTTATCAAAAACAAGAGGAGATGAACCTTAATGTTTACAACAGGTTAGTGGGACGCGATAGTTTTCTAATGCTTCGTTGATGACATCTACTCATTGGAAATGGCATCCGGCTTTCACGAATGTCAAGTCTTGGCTAGGTAGTTGTTTCTCAATAGAAAGACTTAGAGTGGGAGCCGCCTATATTCCTAGGCATTAAGATCATAGAGACGGATCACAAAGAATGAGTTAGCTAAGTTAGAGTACATATATAGACAAAATACTGAATAGTTTCAATATGCAAAACTCTAAAAGGAGATTTTTGCCTATGTGTCATGGCATTAGTCTAAGCAAGACTCAGTGTCTAACGATGCAAGATGAGCGAGACAGTGTGAGTAAGATTCCATATGCTTCTGCTATTGGTTCTATCATGTATGTTATGTTATGTACTCGACCGGATGTGTCATATGACTTAAGTATGACTAGCAGATATCAGTCAAATCTCGATGAAAGTCACTGGACAGTAGTTAAAAATATCCTTAAGTACTTCAGAAGATCTAAGAATACATTCTTAATTTATGGAGGATAGGAACATGAGCTAGTTGTAAATGGTTACACTGATGCTAGCTTCCAGTCTAACAAGGATGATTTCAGATCACAGTCAGGTTTTGTGTTTAGTTTGAATGGAGATGCTATTAGCTGGAAAAGTTCAAACCAAGACACCGTAGCCGATTCTACTATAAAGGCTGAGTATATAACTGCATCAGAAGCAGCTAAGGAGGCTGTTTGGATCAAGAAGTTCATCACTAGACTTAGAGTGGTTCCTAGTATCTTGAACCCGGTGGACCTATTTTGTGATAATAATGAGCCTATAGCGCAAGCTAAGGAACCTAGATTACACCAATGATCCAAACATACATACTTAAGCGCTTTCATCTCATCAGGAGATTGTTGGCAGAGGAGATATCAAGATATGCAAAGTATCTACTAATGACAACGTTGCAAATCCACTAACTAAGCCACTCCCACAAGCGAAGCATGAGAGTCATATTAGGTCAATGGTTATTAGATACATGTCAAATTGGCCTTAGTGCAAGTGGGAGATTGTTAGTGATGTGCCCTAGGGCAATAGTGTAATTGTTATTACTTTCATATGTCAATAATAAAAAGGCATTTTCATTATCATCTTACATTTCTAATTTGGTGATTTACTCCATGAATAGTTTATTCCACTTATGGTCATCTAGTGTGTGACTTGATAGTATCAAATGGAATACTATTCTAAATTGTCCACAATTAAGTTCATTATTGGTGGAGCAGCCATTGAATTGGAATAACATGGAGTTTGGCTGATGATCATGAATCCTCTGGATCATGCGTATATGATATTAAAGTCATTTCGTAGAAAGTACATGTTGGTGAACATTGTCTTTGGATCGACCACCATTGAGAATACTACATGGATTATAAGATCACAAGTACTTCTCATCATAATAGCTGTCTTCTTTTTGTCCTTCGACCCTACTTACCACCATAGGTCCCTACCTTGAGGGCTTTATGTTTTGACACGAGTTCAACATCATTTGTAATAAGGTGGTATCTGTTTGTAGTTGGACATAGAATAAATCATGTAGAGGGACGTGGTGGATGAAAGGATTTATCCACTCATTTTAGAAGATATTTATTGGGCCCTGAGCATGAAGTGAGTGCATGGTCATGCTCAAAATGAATTAATAAGGAGTTATTAGTGTCATTTGTATTATCGAACTACATGGAGGTCATAGAAAATTGCACGCCAGTTGAACTTTACAAGGGAGACATAGTCCATGCCTTGTGTTCAATTAGGATATCGTGGGATAAAGGGACTACGACATTTATTATGGATTAGGTTATGTTGGGCTATTAACATCCACATAATTTAGGAGGTTATAATGCCTTACTAGAGGCCGCTTATGATCCGTGGGCTCGAAATGGGCTTTTAAGCCCACTGCCAACATTATGTAGACCTACGGGGTCACACACATAGAATGGGCCGGAAACCAACCCTCGGCCTAAAATTGGTATTTAAACCCAAGGGATCCTTATGAGGATTCATTCATTCGTTTTTCACAATTGAGAGAGGCAGCTAGGGGTTTTCATGAGACTCAACCCGGTGCTAGCACACTCGTTTCTCTCGGTTTCAAGGGAAATAGTTAGTGTGGATGTGTGGGAGTGACGATCTTATGATTAGACAGGAGGGTTTGGCCTTGCACGTGTTGCAAAGCAAAGTTTTCCAACAAGAATAAGGTATTCTTCTATCACGAATCATTTGATGAGATCACATGGATCCACTGGCTAGGGTTAGAAAAGCGAAATTTTAATTTTTCCCTTTGTGTATGTAGCATGTAATGTGGTAGAAACAACACCTATAAGTCAAGAAGACTTGGGTTGAAAAATCAAAGCTCACACTAACCTCCAAGGACCAAGAAAGGGTTTGGTACCTAAAAAACTTCTTGATTTTCAACATAGGATAAGAAGAGGAGAAATGGTTCTTAGATGGTAGGTGCTTTCCAAGACACATGGCCGGAGATGAGTCGAGGTCGCCTTTCTCACAAGCGAAAATGAGGTCACGTAACATTCGGAGATAATGGAAAAGGTAAGAATCGGTGGACTTGGTTCTATAGGTAACTCATCATCTCTTATTGAAAATGTTTTGCTTGTTGATGGTTTGAAGCATAATCTTTTAAGCATTAGTCAACTTTGTGACAAAGGTTTTAAAGTGAATTTTTAATCCTCTCATTGTATCATCAAGGATTCTCAAAATGATAAAATCATCTTCATGAGCCATAGAAATGAAAATGTTTATACAATTGATATTTCAAAATATGAAGGCCATAATAGATGTTTTTCTAGCATGCATGATGAGAGTTGGTTGTGGCATAGGAGATTAGGACATGTGAACATGAATCTCATTACAACTCAACAAAAATATGAACTCGTTAGAGCCTTCAAAATCATTTGAAAAGATATAAAGTTTGTGAAGCATGCAAATGAAAGCAAATAAAAACATCTTTTAAAAACAAAATTTTCATTTCTGCATCAAGACCTCTTGAGCTTCTTCATAGATTATTTGGACCCTTAACCAGGACTACTAGTCTTAGAGGAAAATCATATGCATTTGATTGTGGATGGCTTCCTGTTATACATGGGTCTTGTTTTAACTCACAAAAGTAATGTCTTCCATGAGTTTTCAAAGCTTTGTGAAAAATTCAAAATGAAAAGGTTTTACCATCTCTTGTATAAGAAGTGACCATGGAGGAATTTGAAAATGTATTAAGTTTGAGAGTTTTGTAGTAGAATAGAATTGAACATACCTTTCGGCTCCTAGAACTCCCCAACAAAATGGGGTTGTTGAAAGAAAGAAATAGAACCTTGCAAGAAATCAGGAAAAAGAACCATCCTTCATGAAAACAATTTGCCAGATTATTTTTTGGGCCGAGCGGTCAACACTTCATGTTATATGTTAAATAGTTTTGATAAGGCCCTCTTTTGAATAAAACCCCATATGAACTTTGGAAAACAAGAGCCCTAACATTAGTTATTTCAAAGTATTTGGGAGTAAATGTTTTATTTTAAATACAGAACTGACCTTGAAGAATTTTGATGCAAAATCTAATGTTGGGATATTTCTTGGATATTCTTCATCTAGTAAAGCTTATAGAGTTTTCAACAAAAAGACCATGGTAGTAGAAGAGTCCGTCCATGTAGTCTTTGATGAATCTAACGAGTCTCTTGAAAGAAGAGAGAGTGTTGATGATGATGTCAGTTTGGACTTCTCCATGAGAAGATTGCAAATTGATGATGGTGTTCGTCAACAAGAAGAGGAGATTGATTCAAAGAAGGAAGAGAAATCACCTTTGGCCTCTCCTCCACCTCCTCCAACCAGGCAAGGAGGAGAATCTAGTGGGACTTCAAAGAGTGAAATTTAAGCCAAAATCCATACAAGATCAAATTATAGGTAATCCATCAATTGGGTAAGAACTGGCGCTCCTCCTCTTGAAATATCTTGCAATAATTTTGTCTTTGTCTCTACTCAGGTGAGACCTAGGATTAGATTAATTATATAATGAATGAAGTGGAGTTATTGCTATGTAAGAAGAACTCAATCAATTTGAAAGAAATGAAGTTTTGGAGTTAGTACCTAGGCCAAATGATCAAAGTGTTATTGGTACTAAATGGGTGTATAGAAACAAAATGGATTAGTAGCTTGTCAATTAGAAATAAAGCAAGATTAGTGGCCCGAGTGTATAATCAACAAGAGGGAATTGACTATGAAGAGACCTTTGCTCCCGTAGCTAGATTAGAAGCCATAAGAATGTTGCTTGCTTTTGCTTGTGACAAAAATTTCATTTTATATCAAATGTGAAAAGTGCTTTTCTAAATGGTTTCATAAATGAGGAAGTATATGTTGAATAACCACCTGGGTTTGGAAGTTTTAATTTCCCCAACCATGTTTTCAAACTCAAAAAGGCACTTTATGGCTTGAAACAAGCTTCTAGAGCTTGGTATGAAAGGCTAACAAATTCCTATCTCACAGTGGTTTCAAAATGGGGCAAAAGCAGTACAACTCTCTTCATTAAACCAAAGGAAAATTACATGCTTATTGTTCAAATCTACGTTGATGATATTATCTTTGGTACTACTAATGTTTCACTTTGTGAAGAGTTTTCCAAGTCCATGCATAGTGAATTTGAGATGACCGTGATGGGAGAGCTCAACTTCTTCCTTGGTCTTCAAATCAAACAACTTGAGGAGGGCACCTTCATAAATCAAGCAAAGTACATAAGAGACCTCCTCAAGAAGTTCAAATTGGAAGAAGTGAAGGCTAAGAACACACCTATGGTCTAATCTGTCAAGCTTGACATAGATGAAAAGGTAAACTGATAACGAAACTAAATATAAATCGTGATTGGTTCTTTTTGTTGTACTTCTTAGTAATGGCTTGGATATCATGTATAGTGTATGCTTATGTGTTAGATTTCAATCATGTCCTAAATAATCTCATTTGAATGTGGTTAAAAGAATCTTTAGGTATTTGAAAGGCACTATTGATAGTGGTCTTTGATATCCAAAATGTGATAATTTTGAATTGATATGCTACTCGAATGCAGATTTTGGTGATTGCAAAATTGATAGAAAAAGCACTAGTGGAACGTGTCATTTAATAAGTCACTCACTTGTGTCTTGGCATAGCAAAGAGCAGATTCAATTGTCTTGTCAACGGCAAGAGCCGAATACATTGTCGTCGGGTTAGGATGTGCACAAGCACTTTTGATGAAACAAACACTCAATGACTTTGGTTTGACATATTCTCATGTTCCCATTAAGTGTGATAATATAAGTGTCATTAGCATATCAAAGAATCCCGTGCAACACTCTAGAACCAAGCATATAGAGATTAGACATCATTTCCTTAGAAATCATGCACAAAAAGGGGATATTACACTTGATTTTATTTAGAGTAGAGGATCAACTTGCAGATATTTTCACAAAACCCCTAAATGATTATCAATTTATCAATATTAGAAGACATATCAACACAAAAGTGAACTCTACAATAAGCTCATATAATGAATGCACTCACAATCTTAGTTTGAGAATTGATTCACAAGAAAATGATGGTTAAGAAGATATTCAACAAGTGTCTTAGTTGTTTAGTGATCCTCCATACTCTATTTATAGAGTGGGAACTGATTGCATTCCCAAGAACATAAAGCAAGTGACGATTATTATTAGTTGTTGTGTACTAAAGTTATCGTTTATAAATTTGTTGTAATCAGGCCATGGATGAATTAATTAAACCGTTTACCTAGCCGATCGTGTTGTACTCACGTACCTCTGGTCACTATTTATAATTCGTTGAAATATGATTGTTGCATTCAACGGTGGAGTTGTTTCACCACGATTGGTGACCATTTCCTCTTTTGGATTTTGGATGAGTGAGGTCTCTTTGTGAAAAAATGTTTAGCAGACAAGCTTAAATGTCGATATTGCTTGAAAAATCTTGTGTCTTAAAGCTCTTAACACCTTGTTTGAAATGCACTTTCAAAGGAGAGATCTTTATGTCTTAAGCTCCATGCTCTTTTTTTATGTTTCCAAAGGGGGAGAAAAATATGTATCTAGGAGGTATGTGGTAAAAAGAAAATGATATGTATCAAAAGGGAGAAAGATATGCATTTAGTGCTAAAAGAGAATGCCACATTTACATCATTTCTTGATGCTTGTCTTATGTATTGAATGCAAATTGCATATGCTTGAATTGGTTAAAATTTATCTTATGCAATTATTTTTAGACTATTGGTTTGAGGGGGAGATTTACTCCTCCTAGATAACCAAGGTTCGTCATCATCAAAAAGAGGGGGATTGTTAGCTCAAGGGTATCTCTAGTTGGGATTTTGATGATAACAAACCAAGGTTATTAGTTACTAATGGTTAAAGTTGAGTTAAGTGATAGGATGAAGTTGATCAAACATCAAATGAAGATAATACAAGCTAAAGATGACAAATGATGAAGTTGATTAAGCACTTGGAAGTGAAGTTTACTCAAATCAAAGAACCAATATGACAAGTAACCAAGATTTCAAGCTCAAGCATCAAGTGAAGATTTTGATAGTTTTTGAATCTATGTAAGGTGAATGCATTGGTGCACTTTAGGATATCATCATTAATCATGCATCACTCACAAACTTGGTTTTCAAATCCATAAATTGCATATCTTTTGAAAACTAGAGTTCAAGCATAAAACCTTAGACTTTATAATCCTAAAACGAACTTCAATGTTTATCTAAGCTTTAGAAGTGTTTTAAATGAACAAAACATAAATTTGAAACATTTAAAGGGGATACCAGTTGGATTCACCCCTTTGAGAGATCGATCGGTTGGCCATCCAGTTGTGGTATACCTAATGAACCGGTCGACCGGTTGGTGTCAACCGGAAGAAACGGTTGACCAGTTGTGAAACGGAAGAGGTGTGAGACTCAATCGGTTAGATGCAGTAGCTCATCCAAAATCCAGAAGAGGAAATGGTTGACCAGTTGTGTGAAACAATCGACTAGTTGAATGCAACAATCATATTTCAACGACTATAGAATAGTGACTAGTGCTTCATGCAAGCGGTTGGCCAGGTTGTGTGAAGCGGTCGACCGGTCGTCAGCGGTCGGATTACAACAGCTATAAAACGATAACTTTCATTACACAACAATTAGTGAACAAGAATCAGTCGACCAGTAGGCAGCTTAAATGCTACTGAGTTCCCACTCTATAAATAGAGTATCGAGGATCACTAAACAACTAAGACACTTGTTGAATATCTTCTTAACTTCTCTTGTGAATCAATTCTCAAACTAAGATTGTGAGTGCATTCATTATATGAGCTTATTGTAGAGTGCACTTTTGTGTTGATCAAAAGCTTGAGTTGTATTTGAAATATCTTGAGAGCTTAAAAGAGTGTCTCATTGTGCTTAAGTGAGAAAGCTTCAAGTGTATATAGCTTGAAGGAATTGCGAGGAGCCCATTTGAGTCAATATCCAAGTGTAATCAAGTTCGGGATTGGAGCTTAGAACTTCAAGTGTGTATAGCTTGAAGAGGTGCCCATTGGAGCCATAATCCAAGTGTAAAGAAAGAAGCTCGGGTTAAAGTTTGACACTAGTGGAACCCTCACCGATTGAAGGTTGAGGAGAAGTGGACATAGGCAGGTTGGTGCCCAAACCACTACTAAGTCGGGTTTTTGCTTTCTCTATCCTTATCTCTTTAATTTATTGTTATTGCATTTAAAATTCAAGAAGATTTATTATAGTTGTGTGCAAAATTTTGAAAACCAATTCATCTCCCCCTGGTAGTTGGAATTGCTTGTCATATTAGACTTTCAATTGCATCTGTAAAAGATATGTTTGTTTCCTAGGAATGCTAATTTTTTGAATTATCTAAATTTCTTTCATCATTTCAGAACCCAATTTTGAATCCTTATGGCTGATATGTGAAACTATTGCAATTTCTTGGAATCGAACACATGGTTAAAAAAAAGAAAGAAAGGAAAAGAATGAAAGAGAAGTAAACATATAGAAACAAAAATGAGAGAGGTTAAATTATAAATATTTTTGATTTTATATTTCAAAATTAGAGAAGATGGTGGTGTTCGAAGATGGAGAGTCAAAGATGGAGGAGAGGGGAGGATGAGAGGGTTGGTAAAAATGATTTTTTAAATTAAAAGATTTAGGAATCAATTAGACAGTGACATTTGGCAAGAGAGAGGAGAGAGAAGCTACGTATAGTTATTTTAACTTCCTTAGCCAGTTATCGGTGTCTCGGGACCAATACAATATGGGACCCCCTAAACCTGAGATTTTTCCTAGCTAAACAATAGGTGGGATTAATTAAAAAAAACCAACCAAACTATGTCAATTAACTTAAAAAAATCAAGTATTGATGGGGATAGAGCCCAGAGCGACTAGTGTCAGGTTTTTACTATGGAAAAAAGGAGTTGAATGCGCACCTTATTCATTTTCTCATCTATTACTATATTTGGATAACTTAATGAATCAATAATGATTCTAATCATCTCTCTTAATACAAATTATTTTTAAAAACATTTCAAAATAATTTAAGACCAAACTTTGGATAATATGACTCAATTTTAAAATTTTTAAATATTACTAATTATATATATATATATATATATATATATATATATATATATATATATATATATATATATATATATATATATATATATATATATATATATATATATATTATATAAAATAAACTTAAGTCAAGTCTTTTTAAAAATAAAAAAAATTAATTAAAAATTTAATTTTGATGAAATATGAATAGAAATATTATGATATAATTATAAATTGTATTTTTTTGTATAAGAATATGGATATCAACATCTTACAAAATCGTAATTGATTTATTTTATTCAAAATAAATAATAATGATACTAATTTGATTATTACTTTGATTTAAAAACTTTTTCTCTATCGTGACAAACAAACAATAGTATTAATATTTTAAAAATAATTTTGTTTTAAATCACATGTCTTTTTATTATTTTTTCAAAAAAATAAAAACAAAAGATTATTCTAAACAAGGTATAAAATGGGAATTATTCCTTTAATGAACATAAAATATTATTTTTTGTTGGGCTTTGACTTAGAATGACAACCCAAATTGAAGACCAAAGTGTCTGGCCTTAAGTGAATCAAATTTTTTGATCCAAACCCATGGAGAAGATCCATGGATAAAACCCAAATTAAGTGGGTGGTTGAAGTGTGTGGCTAGAAATTAGCCATAAATCCTATGGCCACAATCTCTTCATTTGTGTGGCTAAAATTTTTCTAGCAATGTGTGGCTACAATTCATCCTTAATTTGTGGTCATGGTTAATCTCTAAATGCTATAAATAGAGAGCATTTAGGTGTTTCTTATATCATCAACTCATTCTCCTCCTCTCCTAAGGAAAAATTGAAATCTTGGAATTCTCCTTAGTTCTCACTTATTTGGTTTTCTCCTAATTTATTTAGAGAGAAGTTGTGAGTATTTTCTCCTATTTCAAGATAGAGGTTCTTTTGTTCTCTCCTTGTATTTAGAGAGAAAGGTCTTTTGTAATTTTCTTTCATAGTGGAAGTTCTTCACCTCCTTGCCCGTGGATGTAGCCTAAATTGGTGAATCACGTAAAATTCTTTATGTGCTTTATCTTTTATTTTTCTCAGTTTCTCAATTCATATTATTGCTGCATCATCGCTTCCGCATTGTCGATCTCTTAACAAGTGGTATCAGAGCCAAGCTATTGTTTCTCTCAAGTCTTAGTATGCTGCGCGATTGCGTTATTGATCGATCTTCCACATCAAAAGACTTTTTTGAGATTATTGTCCCCAGGCTCAAATGCATTCATTGTTAAAGTGAGACATGGCGGCAAAGTACGAGATTGAGAAGTTGATAGGAAGTAATTTCTTCCTTATGGAAAATGAAGATGAGGCGCGATCTTGAGAAAGAATAAATACTAGAAGCAATTGGAAAAGTCGGAATCATTGATATTCAAAGAGTAGGAGAGAGATAAATGATAATGTTGTGGCTGACTTGCATTTGGCAATATCAAATGGCATATTGTCAAGCATGAATGAAAAGATGATAGCAGCAAAAATATGGGAGAGACTGACTAAGCTTTATGAAGCTAAGTCCCGGCACACCAAAATCTTCTTGAAAAGAAGACTCTACACTCTTCGAATGGTGGAATCCATGATAGTGACCGAACATCTCAATACCCTTAATACTCTTTTCACGACCACAGCGATGGGCATAATATGACGAGATTGATCGTGCGAAATTCCGCCAGAAATACGATTCTTGTCGACTCATCATAAATTTGACAAATAGTACTGCAGTTTTAACCTTCGACGATGTTGCAGTTGCAGTTCTGGAATAAGAAAGTTGGAGTAAAAACAAAAGAATCTAGACTAAGCTCTCATAAAAGTAGAAGCACAAACCATGATACAGGAAGATCAGCATAGCATTGACTGCGAGTGGGATTACCTATGACGGTGAAGTTAAGTAAGAGAAGAATCTCAAATGCTACCATTGTGGCAAGAAAGGGCATATCAAAAAGATATTTGGCGACTCATGAAGAAGAAAAGGAATGATCTTGAGACATCAAAAGCTCAAGAATGTATAGCAAGCAACTCAAATGATGGAGAAATCTTGTTCGATGAAGCGACATGATCTCTAGAATGAGGAAGCGACTCCACTTAATAAGCTGGTGGCGTTCGGGGCAACATGGCATATCACTTTTTGGAGATAATGGTTTCATCAATATCAACATATCTCTATAGGATCTGTGTTCATGGCCTTGGAGATTGTTGGCATTAGTACCATCAAGATAAATATGTATGATGGCATTTACTTTCCATCCGAGTACGTCGCAGCCGTAGGCTTGAAAAATTTATTTGTCATTGAGACAATTGGATAATCTCTGATGTAAAACCCATATTGAAAATGGGAACATGAAGATCATGAAAGGTGCACTTGTAGTAATGAAAGCATTGAAGATTGCTACAAATCTATACATGCTTAAACGGGAGACACTGGAGAAGGCACAAGTGGGTGTTGCTTCAGAAAAGACAAGAGAAGAATCAACAATGTTGTGGCATAAGAAGCTTGGCCACATGTCAGAATGAGGCTTGAAGATTCTTTATGAACATAGTTTGCTTCGTGGTCTCACAAAAGTATCATTACCCTTTTGTGAGCATTGTGTCACAAGTGAGCAGCATAGATTAAAGTTTGGTACATCCAATTCTAGAAGTGCAACAATTCTAGAATTAATTCACTCTGATGTTTGGCAAGTATCGGTAAAGTCCATAGGAGCAGGAACACATGCATATCGTGTTGAGAGTAAGGCTCAGAGATGTTTTGGGTGTATCAATCAGTGGAAGGAGCAGATAACAACTGATCTAGAGCATTTAAAATGTGGGTGGAACAGTGGAAGAAGAATCAGGTGCAGAAGGACAAACATTGGAAAAATACAAGTGAGGAATTTATTAACGCGCCAACAAGGAAGGTATCAAGAGGCAATTCATGGTGGCATATACTCCTTAACAAAATGGAGTAGCAGAGCGGATAAACAGAACCTTGTTGGAAAAAACAAGAGCAATGTTAAAGACAATGATAGCCAAATCCATTTAAATGACAGTCTGGCCCTGTATGTGATTAATCGATCTCCATCAACTGTAATCAATTTGAAGACACCAATGGAGATGTGGACTGGTAAGCTAGTTGATTATTCTCGGTTACATGTATTTGGAATCACATTGTGCATGTATACAATGACAGAAAGATCCAGTTGGATTTGAAATCCAGAAAGTGTATTTTCTTAGGGTATGTTGATGGAGTTAAGGGGTATCGCTTGTGAGACCCCACTGCCCACAAGGTTGTCATCGGTAGAGATGTGATATTTGCAAAAGACAAACTGCAAGAAACGGGAGATGATAGCACAACGAAGAAAGATTCAGAGACTATTATTGTTCAGTTGGAAAAGAATCATGAAAAAGAAGATTCTTACGAGAAGCTACACTAAAATGACCTAATGGAACTGAGTTTTGAAGTTAAGTAAAGTCGACCCGGTGAGATAAGACCACCATTTTGGCACTCAAAATATATATTTGTGCAAAACAATATTTGCATATTGTTTTACTAATAGAGGATGGAGAATCATCAACTTTCCATGAGGCTATTAAGAGCCCAAATAAATCCCTATGGATGACAGCAATGCAGGAGGAAATCGACCTTGAAGCGAAACAGACATGGGATCTTGTTTCGCTACCACAAGGGAGGAAGGCCATTGGGGAAGCAGGATGGGTTTACAAGATCATGTGATGCCAATAATCAAAGTGGAGCAATATGTTTGCAAGATTAGTGGTGAAAGTTGTGTGAAAGAGGAAAGTACAGAAACACAACAGATAAACACACCTCCTCTTGTTTAACAAGACGGATGATCTTAGACATGTGTGTGTTTGACACATCACAGAGTAGAGTGTGACAGCGTTTTCTTCAGAGTTTAGAGGAGTTTGCTGTGCCCGGCTGTAAAGTTGCTCAGAAAGAGCCAGGAGAACTCAGTTTGAGATGAACAAGTCTATATGGATCTCAAGAGAGACAGAGCAGTAGCTTTGAAGAGGACCTGATTCTCTATCATGATAGTTTGCTCAAATGATTCTGATCTGTACTCTTCAGAGGTGGATGTGAAGACTTCATTATTTTGTCGTTGTACGTGGACGAAATGTTGGTAGCAAGATACAACAAAGATCGAGTCCAAGAATTGAAGGCACAATTGGCTAGGGAATTCGATATGAAGGACTTAGGACCAACAAACAAGATTCTAGGGATGCAAATTCACCGAGACAGAGGTAATAGGAAGATTTGACTATCACAAAAGAATTATTTGAAGAAAGTCTTGAGGCACTTCAATATGAATGATTGTAAGCCCAGTTTCACACACTTCCTATTAATTTCAGTTTATCCTCAAATGTAAAGTCCTAACACTAAGCGAAGCGATGGAAATGTCTCGAGGATCGTATGCATCGATAGTGGAAAGTTTCAATGGTATTTATGGTTGTACAACGAGACATTGCGCCCCAGCAATAGGAAGCGGTTAGTTTATGCATGGCGGATCACAGTGAGGCTTGATAGGAGGTTGTAGAAGAAAAGAATTTTAGAGGTATATCGGAACCTCAAATGTTGCATTATGTTATGGGGATCGGATTTCACTATTAAGGTTATGTGGATTCAAATTTTTGCTAGTGACCTTAACAAAGAAAATCCACTTCGGGATGTAATATTTACAACACAACGGGGAGGAGCTGTAAGTTGGGTTTCAAAACTCCAAACAGTTGTGGCTACAACAAAAGCAGAGTACATGGCAGCTACACAAGCATGGGAAAATTTGTTTGGTTTCAAGGATATTGGAGCTGAGAGCACGTAAGAGAAGATTTTCTTGTTTTGTGACAGTCAAAGTGCCTTGCACATTGCAAGGAATCCAGCCTTTCATTCTATAACGAAAAATATTGGAGTTCAATATCACTTTGTCCGAGAAATAGTAGAAAAAGGTACCGTGGATATGCAAAAGATCCATACAATGAAAATCTAAGTAGAAACATTAAACCAATTAATGATGATAAATTTAATTTGTATGGTCCTCTTATGACTTGATAGAAACGTAAGCAACAAGAAGAATGTAGGAGGAAGAAATCACAAAGAAAATAGGAATTGAAGATTTAATTAAAAATCAAGTCTTCAAGTACAGGAGGTGTTGAGATTTGAGCTTAGAATGACACAGGTGAAGAGGCAAAGTGTTTTAGTTAAGTGAATCAAATTTTTTTTATCCAAGACCAAACTCATGGAGAAGATCCATGGATAAAACCCAAATTAAGTGGGTGGTTGAAGTGTGTGGCTAGAAATTAGTCATAAATTATGTGAAGTACGATCTCTTATTTGTGTAGGTAGATTTTTACATGATAATGTGCTTCTGACCGTCCTTAATTTGTGAGTCGTAGTTAATCTCAGAATCGCATAAAATGAGGAAAGCGTTTGAAATGTTTTATCTAAGTCAACTCATCCTCCATCCTGCCATAGGAAGGGTGAATCTTGGAATTCTCTTAGTTCCTCACTTATTTGGTTTTACTGGCAATTTGTTTAGAGAGAAAGTTGTGAAATATTTTCTCTATTTCAAGAGGAGGTTCTTTTATTACATCCTTGTATTTAGAAAGAAGGTCTTTTATAATTTTCTTTCATAGTAGAAGTTCTTCATTGCCTTCTTGTGGATGTGGCCTAAATTAGTAAATGCGTAAAATTCTCTCTTATGCTCTATTTTATTTTCTCAGTTTCTTAACTCATATTATTACTGCATCATCACTTCCGCATTATCGATCTCTTAACATTTTTTAATCATCATATTACGGCTATAACTTGAGAGAAATCCGGTAATCACCCAGGCCATACATGGCAGCATTAGAAATATTAATGTAGTCGAGATCGGGATTGCAAGCAAATAGACTAAATTAAAAAAAAAAAAAAAAAAACATTGAAGGGATCCAAGCGTGTGCACGAAATATAACTATGAAAATTAATTCAATATGCCTCCAATTATACCTTGATTTCTTGAAAAATCAAGGAAAGCCCGATTTATATTTAAATCTCTTAGTGCTTGTCGCTGGTGTACGCCCTAAAGCAGAACAAAAACTACCTCGACAACAAAAGAGACCGATCAATTCAATATCTATCTACTTGGCCATGATGTAAACAAGAGTATCATCAATTCAATATCTATATCAATTCCAATATCATCAATTCAATATTTATGAAACAAAAATTATCTTTAAAACTCGACATGTCATTTAGCTAGTGTTATTTGGAAAACAATTTTCAAACAAATTAAACAGAAAACATTTATAGAAAATATATATAGAAGTTATTACAATTGATTTTAAAAACAAAAAGGAAATATTTTAATTTATAAAAAAATATAAAATTAATATCGTTTTTATTTGTCCACCATCTAATACATGTACCTAATTAATAAAAAACATTAATGAACTCATTATTTGTGTATTAATTTTTAAAATAACACTTAAATATCTTTGTTTTTTATAAAAATTAGAAAAACTAATTTTATTTTAAAATTATAAAAAATTTAGAAAATGTGGCTTAATAAGATACAGCTCTTGATATGGGTAAAGAATAGCTAACTTTAGCAAAAATATATAAATAAAACAATTAGTTGTTAAGTTCAAACATAACAGGGATTACCGTTTACAAAGTTGTATCACTTCGTCCTAAAATTTGAAACTAAAAAAAATCTAAAATTCCCTTCGCCTAGAAAGACATTTGAATCTAACTTATATAGCAAATAAAATAAAATAAATAAATACGATTTTGGGATCTACGAGAGGATGATGATGACCTTTGAGAGGTGGTGTGGTGAACGGACCAGAGAGATAGGATGGGGTGAAAAACATTTGTTTTTTGTTCCAGGAGAGGAGACCGAGGAGAGAGATGGAATCTTGAGACAATTCTTTGGTTTTTTATCCATTTACTGTGAGCATTGAATAGAAATTTGGCTTGTGGCTTTAACCTTGTGCTTCCCCAACACGTTTTTACAAAGAAACTAACGAGAATTTCTTCTAGGTTTTCTATTAAAAATAACCACAATAACTTTCATAACCAAATGTTATATCATTTTTACAAAAGTTTCACCGCAAAACATTAGAATCAATATTATAAATACTTTTCTTAGTTAAATAATAATACTTAATATCAAAATAATTCATTTAAAAGAAATAAATATATAATTTTTAAAATAATCATAGAATTAGAGTTTTTGTATTTCAAAATTTGTATTTAGTAATAATGGTTTGAAAATTAATCTTAAAATAACATTCATCAATTGCTGCTTTAAAAATTAATCTTACAAAGTAAATTTATTGATAAATATGTTAACAGGATTAATTTTAAAAATGAAACTTAAAATCTAATTAATAAATATGTTTTAAGGTTAATTTTAAAATTATAATTAATGTACAGTTTGATCACAAAGACTAATTTTGTCATTTATTTAAAAATAAAAAAAGTTTATGTATTATTTAAAAAAAATGAATTGTTTTGATATTAAATTTAATTACCTACTGCCTACACATGTGAAAAATTGATTACCAGGGACACGAGTCAAGCTTCTAAGAGAAAGAGCAGGATAAGATATCAGACACTTGACCTAAGTAAGCAATAACAGCTACAGAAATAGAATAGTAGTATTACCCAAATTTTGAACCGTTGGATGAAGCCTGGAAGCTCAATTTATTATACCTTTCAGCAGCAGCGCGTTTTATTTTCTTATTCCTTTTTTCTTAGACCAACAGTAAGTGTCGACATGATGTTCTTAGGTAATAAATATTACGTACCCACTTTATCTCGTTACCTACCGATTTCTTTTTTATTAAGCGAAAGACATGAGTATTAGGACGAGCACGAACTTGACTTTTGTTTTGTCTTTTTTTTTTTTTAAATAAAACTAATTTTATTGATTCAAGTCAAGACTTTATTAAGAGAAAATTGATAAAAAGATATATAAATGAGTAATTTTATATCAATAATAATAAAAAAAAATTTATCCCTTATTCTTAAAAAAGGAGACTAAAAAAAATTAAGAGAAAATAAGGATAAGGTTGGGATTGACTTAATATTAGAAAAAATTAATATTAAAATCCTGAATTTTTATGACTTTTACATTTAAATTCATAACAAAAAATTTGATTTTTAAATATATTAACTTTTATGATTTTGTTTTTATATCTTAATTTTTATTTTTATTATAGTTATAATATCAAAGTGACATTGCCACGTGATATTGGTAATGATAGGTAGAGGTTCCATATCTTGTTGGAATATAAATACAAAATTTATAAAAATTGATATATTTAAATAACAATTTTTTTTCATAATTTAAATATAAAAATCATACAAATTCAAGATTTTAATAATAATTTTGTGACATAAGGAATGGATAAAATTACAGCTAAGGTATTATGTACGCGTTGACCCAATTTTGGGTCTTATTTTAATTTTATACCTTTTAGTAGCAATTGTTTTATTGTTTTTTATTTTACCAACGGCAGTGCCTTTGGGAAGCCAAGGGAGGGTTGCCATGTGCCTAAGGTAATAAATATTCTTTCTAGGTGATGTCTTATTTTAATAAGGATAGAAAGGAGTATTATGACAGGTGTTGGTGAATTATGAAGTGTGGTAGCTAGGCTGCAGGTTGATTAGTCATGGAGACTTAGAGGATATTTTTATTGGAAACTCGATTTTATTTAAAATAATTAAATACGAAGATTATGCATGTTTAGTTTTCAAAAATACGAGGGAGCACATTTTATTTGAAGTGTTTATAATTACTTTCCATCTTTTTTATGTTTCACGTTTTAGGAACTTTGGGTATGAAATTTCTATTGTGAATTACAAATAAAAATATATAACGATTGAATAGGTTATAGATAATAAAATTTTCAATTATGTCAATTTTATTTTTCTTTTATAGTTGTATGTTTTCTCTTTACCAACTTATTACTAGAGATGGTAAATGAGTAGTCCAACCCATTTCGAGTCAGCCTGTTCGGACCATGAGTCAAAACAAGTCGAGCTAATCCTACCATTTATATTCGCTTGGGCTTTAATATCCAAGCCCAACCCATAATGGATTACGGGCCAAAATCTTATAAAAATGTTAAAAAATAATTT
>JAEQBH010006352.1:0-192966 GCA_016808115.1 Tetrastigma voinierianum | reverse complement strand
TTTGTCATTTAGCTCATTAACATTCCAAAAAATAACCTTTGCGTCCTTCTATCCCCGTAGATTTGATATTCCTGCACTACCTCGGTCAGTCCATCACTCATTTACCATACCACTTATGGTACATGAGTACATGCTATCTGTGTTCTTCACGTGATCGAAAATCGATTCACTATGACCCGAACTGCGATGCCCTCGAAAAACGTGCGACTTCGACTGTCTTCAAGAAATTGCGAATTTACGTATAACTAGATTTCGCGAGACGATTCCAACTGCAACTGCTTCTTCATCCGAGATCTAGAGAATTAATTACGGATTTTTAACCGTAATTAAAATTTTGTAATCAAAATTACGTTTTTGTCCTTATTCCAGAAATTAGAATTTCTCGGGTCTTACATGTAGTGAGATGGGATATACCATGGATCACAAGGAAGGACCAAAAAGCTAGAAATTCGCCCATTTTATGTGTAAAAAGCAGATGTAATGGTGGTGGTGAAGCCTATAAACAAGGTTCTTGAAGGCGACAAAGGTTGAATAAACATCATATTTAATGATTTAATCCGTAAAGTCATATATACTTTGTGTAATGGCCAACAAAATAATAAAGTATTACTGAAACCAGAAAAGGCAATCGGGGATGTCCAAACATCGTAAAAGATGATCTCGGGCAGAGGAAGAGGTAATGTCATGTAGCAAAATGTAACTTGTGGCTTTTATTAATGTTGCAGGAGTTACAAGAGAAGGAACATAAATGTTCCTTGAGAAAAGAAATACTTAAGACACTAAGAAATTTACAAAGAATGGGCAAAGATGGGTGATCGAGATGACTATGCCACATGTAGATAGCGAAAGCAGGACCGACCGAGGAAGACAGAGCTAAAGTGAAAACTGGTGGGGTGGCTGATTAGGTCTGCAACCGAGTGACTTCGTGTGACATCCCGCACCTAAGAAAGAGTCAAAGAATAGACATTAATAGGGTTATTAGCACAAAGGGCCAAGACCGAAATAAGGTTCTTAGACATGATAGGCATGCAAAGACATTGGAAAAAGTAAAGGTGTAGGAGGTAAGGAGAAGGAGCCGATGTCAGGTACTGATAAACTCGAGCCATCACCAATGATAACAGCAGCAGAGGCAAGTGTATGGCCTGCGAAGAGTTAGAGTAGGAAGATTTCCAGTTACATGGGTGAGAGGCGCCCGAATCAACGACTCCAATCTCGAGGTACTAGAGCGGGTAATGGACTACAATTTGAGCTTAGGTGCAAATAAGGCCTGGGCGAGCTCGCAGGCATGGGCAGGGGGGAAAGCAAGGGGTCGGCGGAGAAATGATCGCACTACCGAGCGTAGAGTATGGTACTCACAAATTTGACAACGCCGAGGTAGGCCAGCTCGAGTTGGGTGATGGAGTGATGCCACGGAGACAATGGAGGAGTGATGGTCGAGGTAGCGGGCTAGCGCCGAAGCAGGCGGTGGACTCGATGCCGTGAGACAATAGAGGATGATGCCTGAGGTAGTGATGTTCCGAGGTAGTGGTTGGTGCCCGAAATGGTCGGTGGGGGCCGGGCCGATAATGCCCGAGCCAAGTCGTAAATTCCATGATTGTTGAGACCTGCTATGGTTCCCGCTACTGCTATGTGATTGACGATGGGAAGAAGGGCCATTTAAGGTAATCTAAGGCAAGGCGAGTAAGGCGAGCGGTGGGTCAAGAAACAAGAAGTTGCGCTGGGTCATAATTGCAGGTGCTAACAATTCCTAAAAACGCATGAGTTTCTTTGAACTTGTAAGGTGGATATGTTCGAGTAGGCAAGGCCAAGTCCATTCAAGACATAGATGGACAACTCATCAAAGTCAACATGGACATTCGTGAGAGCAAGAGAGTTAAACTTGTGTTTGACATCTTGCACATATGTTGTAATGGTCTGACACCTTACCGAGGGCTGTGCAAGACCTCGCGATGGATCATGATATGTCCCTCAAGAAGAGGCATGTCTTCGGTGAAAAAGAGTCCACGAGCCAAAGGGTGGAGGTAGAGATAAACTGCACTAGGGTGGCAGAGACCGATCCAATAATTGCATTAAGAACCAATTGGTCTTGTTGGAGCTAGAGATTATGATCCGAATTTGAGGAGGGAGAAGTAGCACCGGGTAGAGTTATCATCTCTGGAGACACGGTTTTGAGCCATCGATGAATCCAAGTAAATCATTCCTGAATAAGAGTAGATGTGCGACCGAGAGAAAGCCCACGCCGACAATTCGTACTATTAGTTTTAAAGGCTGAGCAATCGACATTGAAAACGATTAAGTTCCTAAGGCGATCAATCCGTTCTCAAGACTGGCTTGACGACGAGGAGGCATGATCGACATTGGTGGGAAGAAGATTCGTCAGACCATTGAGAATGATAAGGACTAACAAAGAAGTGAATCATTAGTGACGACTAAGCTAATGACGGCTAGGCTTTGTCAAGTGTTCTTACGACTTTGATACTCATACATAAAGATAATTTCTAATTATCGAGAGAGCCTGGATGATACAAATATACTAATATTAGTAAGGGCATAGCCGAAAAGCATAGAGACAATAAAATGAATCCTAAATATACTCTTGTCTTATAAAATTTTCAAAGAAAATCAAAGATAAATAAATCACTTAAAACTTAATTTTTAAAATTTCTAATTTTTATATTGATGCATTAAAATAAATAAAATGACTTTGAAGTAGCAAATAAACAATAATTCTTTAAATTAACTCTATTTTTATTTTATTTTTATTTTTTCTTTCCTTCTATTATTTATCTCTATTTTCTTTACATCAAATTTGCCAAAACCAAACATAGCCTACAATTTTTTTTTGTCCTTTCCCTTGAACAATATTTTTTTTTGACATCTATTCACTTTGTCTATTATATTATAATTTCATGTTCTTACAAAGATTAACCCGCTCTTTTCTCTTACTATTTGTCTTTTTCCTTGAACAAGTTTTACATTTATTGATTTTGGTATAATATGCTTGTAATATCAAGCCTTCTATAAGCACCAAACCTGAATCTTGGAAGTCCTTTCCCACCCAACCTGGATCTATTTACTTAGCGTCATGGGCAGATCACAACCAAATATATTGAGGAGGCAAAATTAAAAAAAAAAAAATTAGGTAAGAAAAAATTTAAATTTTTGAAATAAAAAATTAAAATATGTAAAATTTCATGAGACGAGTATATGATTGTATTTTTTCTTATTTGTAATACTACAAGTGTGAGCTGTAATCCAGCTCTTTTTTTTTTTTTCCTTTTTCGGATCAAGAAGTTTACTAAGCTTTTTTATTGAAGTTTTATGTTTGGAATTGACTTGATTATTTTAGTTATGGTTATAGATTTTATTTATGTATTTTGGTCCTTATTTTAGTTTTTCTTATCTATTTAGCTCTTTTATATATATATATAACTTAGTAAAAAAATTTTGATTTTCTTCTCGTGCAGAGTTAAGAGTATTATCAATATTTGCTCTTAAAACTCGAAATTACGACCTCCTCTATCTCTTAAACCAGGATTCAAGGCCTTGAACAAGATACTTAAAAGAAAAAGAAAAGCTAAGAAAATGCATTGGCACGAAGTTAATGAAAAAAAATAAGGTAATTAATAACATAAATTCTAACATTTTTAAACAAGTACCTCATTAAAAAATATGGACCTCGACCTCACAATTTTAATTAGGCCTGTGGAAGATACTTGAACCAGATGTACAATTTCACTAATAAATACATAAATGTCTGACCATTAATATATTCCATCACCATCCTACGGCTCATCAGGGGCGGATTTACCTTTTTGAAATTGTTTTTTCATTGTATTAAAAGCCATTTAAAATCAAGTGTTATATTTTTTGTTATTAAAATATTGTAAAATTTATTTTACTTAATCTTATTTTTATTGAGACAGAATCCTAACTCCGCTGCTACGATCGCTTAATTAAAATTTCGAATTTCGCTATCGGTGGAGACGATAAGATATCTCCACCAAATTTCGATTATATCGCATTTTTCCCCGAATTTTCGATTTTTCTTTTGCTTGGCTCCAAAAATCTCAAAAAATGCTTCTATAGCTTTCAACCCACTGTAATACCCGAAGCAAGACTTCTAGCCACCAAGCTTACTGATTGCAAATGCACTTCTGTACCAATTGTTTCATTAATCGTGACTTATTATATATACGTAAACTTTTATTATATTATCTTATTATTTATTTATTCATAATACCAATTATCCGATTATAATATTTTATTTTATTTTTATTTTACATTATAACTTATAATATTTTTAAATCAACACTGAAAAGAAAAATAAGTAAAAATAATATCATTTAAAATTTAAAATTATAATATATAATATTTGAATCTCTATTATCTACATAATATTTATAATAATAACAAAAACAAATAAATAATATCTTTAACATAATAATATATTAAATATAACATATTTAATTTTAATACCATTAACCATTTCGATTTTGAATTTACTCAATTAAGATACGAATAATTTATCATCATTTGGTAATTAAAATATGAAAATTTTTAATCGGAATCTTATATGCTTTTGCAAAAAATATCCACGCATTTGATATTTTATCGATTCCGATATTCAGAAATTCAATTACTAGACATATTCTCATATTGATCGATATTTTGATCCTATACTACCATGATAGGACTCACAACATAAATAGTTATCCCAAATTAATACAAATTTTTAAGAAAAATTATTAATGCTGAAAAATGTAATACATTTTGAGCTAGGTTAATTTCAAAAAATAATAACATAATGGTGTTAATTTAAAAAAAAACTCTAATGTCACAGATGATGACATCAACTTAAAAGAAATTTCAACCTCACAATCAATAACTATATGTAGCACGGTCGTCTTGGTTTCAACATTATTTTGGTTTTTATTTTTTTTTAAAAATAACCTATTTTATCTAAAAGTCCAACGTTAATGGTGACGATATAACACGTGTACGGTCGGATCAAAATCAGATTGAGCTGGGGGTAGTGACACGTGGAGCGGCGGCACTAGCAGAGAAGAGAGAGAGAGCGAGGGAACCAACCCACATGGGCTTAGGCAAATGGTGGCTCACGCGAGTCCTCCAGCGCGTGTACTTCTCTTCCCCTTCTCTTTTCACTTCACAAATATCTCACCGGAATTACTGGACAAGTCAAAACCTGAAAAGAAAATCCAGTTATTATTTTTATTGGCGAAACAAATTTTTAATAATAGAAAAAATTATGCCAGATTTTATCACTATGATTCTATTTAAAAGAAAGAAAGTAACCCATTTGTTAATTTTTATTAGATTGTTATGGGAGGATTTTTAAACAAAAATGTCATTTTTTATAGCAGTAAAAAAAACCATAAAAAAAGAACATATTTTTTTTCAAAATATGTTTTTTTCCTTATTTGAATCTTTCAAATTTTTTTTATAGCCGTTAAAAATGATATTTTTAGAATAAAAACTCTTTTACATGTGTGATAACTTAATATAAATTATTTTTAAATGAATTAACATACCTTGATTTCCCATTTTTCATGAGTTTTTTTTTATAAATAGAACTTGATAAAACATAGCATAATTTTCCCATAACAATAATACTATGAGAAATTGGATTAAAATAGAAAATTTCCAAAATATTTGCAAAAAGTGACCTAAGGCAAAAGTAATATTGAAAATTTATTTTTTGAAACAAAAATACCTTTTAAAGTTTAAAGATAAATTTGTCTTTCATACCTAGGTCATATGGTTAAACGCTCAATGTTTAAAAAATGTATGACATAGAAAAGAAGGAGTCTCGGGTTAGAGTCCCAATAAAAACAATTTACTACATTAAACTAAAGGTATTGGCGCTGACACTCCAAGAGTATCAAATTACACAAGACCAAGACTCAAATATTTTAATCATTTATACGGACTTTTAACAACTTATATTTTGAATTTATTAATTTATTACAAGTTTGAATTAATAATATTATTTTTAAACGTGTATCACAAATAATAATACACAAGACGCGAACTACTCGTTATTCAAAACAACGTAATAAAGAAGCCAGAATATTTGTTAAAAAACTGTTATTTTTATGTTCTATAAAATAAAGTTTATTTCGAAAAGTAAGGAGTTATTTGTTAAACAATTAATAAGAAAATATTTTGATAATAAAGAATTCTTTTCTATTTTTACGATAATAATTATAAAATAATTAATTAATTAACCTTATTTTTTGAATTGTTTTAGAAAATAACTATAAAAACATAAAAAAAAAATTACTAAAAATTATACACAAGTTAAAAGAATTTTTTTTAAAACATATTTAGAAATATTAATAACAAGTTAAAAATGTTTTAGAGTCCGTTTTTATAATTGTTTTAAAAAAATATTTCTATATTATAATTTAAAAAAATCTATTTAGAAATTTAATATTTTTTTATTTTTGTTTTAATATTTTAAAATTTATTCAAAAAAATGTTCTTGCTTAATGCTTTTTTTTTCAACTTTGTACAATTATTTTAAAAATAGTTCTTAAGAAATATGAAAATTTAAAAAATAAATTAATTTTTTTAAATACATTAATTTTTATCTTTTTAAGAAACAAAAAAATGAAGCCAATTTCTTATTGTTAAACATAGACCCTCTTTGGTTGAATTGATTAGGAGAGCTATCAAGAGTTGATAACTATGATTGGTAAAGACACTCACCTAATCAGCTATCGATAACTTATTAGAGCCCGAACAACTCCACCGAAAAACTACAAATTTAACTTTGTCTTAAACGCTCATATAAAAATATTATATTTTTCCATTTTATCATTATCTTCCTATTTACATAATTTTTTTTAAGAAATTGGTTATATAGAAAAAGATTTATGAGAAAAAGAAAAGAAATACATTGGTGAATATTTTTATTTACGTCAAAAACAATTATGTAAGCATAGAAAATAATTAAAGCAATAAACATACAAATTATTTTTTTAAATATATATTATGTTTTTATAAATAATTTTATAATTTTGAAATAATATATTTTTTTTTCAATAATTTTATTTAATAATTATCTTTAAATTAAAATTTTATCTTTAATTATTTTATGTAATAAATATTTTAAACAAAAAATTGTTTTAATTTATTTATGATAATGATACGTATTCAAAATTCATTTTTAATTCGATATTAATTTTTTAATTTTAATTTTATTATTTAATATGATGACATCATATTTCAAAATAAACTCTACTTCAAAATGATTTTTGTATGACATGATTTATAAATATATTGATATTGATTAATGACCTGATTATTAATATATGACATCATAATAAAAAAAATAGATTTCTAATTATTTAAAAAACAATTTGTTAGAGATTTTATTATACTTTAGTTTTTATTAATATTTTGATATGATGAAAATATAGAAGAACCAAATTAAATAAAATGTGAACAAAGTATATGGTTATAGATAGGAAAAGAAAGATTCTTTTAGGATATGGTCTTAGGTTATGCTAGGTTATGCTTGTACAAGAAAATTCGAGAATCCAGCTTAAGTCTTCACTTGTCTAAGGCCTTTACTTCTTCGGAATTTTGTTTGAGCCATGCTCTCATAAATATATATTTTATATTTATTAGAAAATTATGCTCTCATAATTAATATGGGGGTGGTGGGGGGCCTTGCTCTCTTTTGGAAGCAAAGGAATGTTGTTAGCCTGTTAGGATATTCCAAAAATCACATAGACGTGGAAGTGCATATGGAAGGTTTAGGTACATGGCGACTCATCGGTTTTGCCTATAATTATGGTGATATTTTTATAATTTTGGCATGTTCAAGGTTATTATAAATACATTCCTATGTAATCTTATTTGCTTATTATAATAAAAGTTTTAGCCGTCATTATTATGGATTTAGGCACATTATTGAACCACATGAATATGTTTGGTTTAATTTTCTCTTTTCATTTTTCTTTGATTTACTAAAGATTTATCGTGACGAATCACAACACGATACTGTATTTTGACGTGCTAACTGAGTTGTACTTAATTTTTCATTCATCATGTATTGTTTAGAAAAGTTGCCAAAAAATCAAAAGGAAAAAGTCATTTGGATATGTGAAGAATGTTCTAAGGCTAATCCAAACCCATGTAGAAAAAGTGAAGGCATTCGTTTGAGAATGGAGCAAGCTAAGGGAGAAATAGCTAGGAAAAAGCAAGAGGGTATGTAGTTTCGCTTGATGGAAATAAGCTAATAAACTGATCTAGATATCCACGGTTAACAATATATATATATATATATATATATATATATATATATATATATATATATATATATATATATATATATATTATCCGAGGGGTAGCTCAGTTAGTCTAAAGCATTAGGGTTTTAACCCAATGGTCATCAATTCGAGTACCCTTAGGGTCACTAGAGGTTTACTCGACCGTTAACTAATAGGGCCCCGTGAAATTAATCGAGGTACGCTCAAGATGGCCGGAATATTCACGATTATAAAATAAAAAAATACTGTAACAAAACATGAAATATATTTTATTAACCTTATTTTTTGTTTATCATCTTCTTATCAGGGGTTGCTTTAGTATCAAATATGGGAAACATGAAACCACAATTGAACTTACGGCCTGATGATGCCTTTTCAAACTTTGAATCGGCCGAGCTATGAGGGGGCGCTGGGCCTGGACCAATCCACCGTGGTCGGACCGGTAGGCTCTGGCTGGATCAGTTCCGGCCGGAGATAGGACGCTGGGTCACGATTCGCGTCGGCTTTGAAGGTGGCACTCCTCCGCAAAACAAGAAGAAGGGTCGGCAGGGCTACTGCGGGTCAGCCTGATGCCTAAGTCGCTTTCGAGAGAAAAGAGACCGCTAGAGGCGCGAATGTATCTCGTATGACAGCATGAGTATTGGCATTGGCGCGCTTTTGGCGACCTTCACCAATACGCAGAAATTGCATTTATAGTAGATGCTTAACCAAATGGGTGGTGACTAGGATCTGCCTCTACTGATGAGATATTTTTGTTATTATCGGCATTCATTTGGTAAAGGATATAGAAAGAGCAAATTTTTATTCGGGGATAATCTTCCTTCCTATTTGGGGATCTGATTTGATTTATGGAATAATATATTATCAGGATTATTCTATTTTCACTCATGGAGACTTCCATAATCGGTCTTTGGGCTGTTGGACCTCATTCCGGGCTGGGCACCAAAAGGCTTGAATACCGCAATAAGTATACCTCTCCTTGTGGCTTAAATAATGGGCCCGAATGTTTGTCACATTTCTTTCTCGTGGCCTGGCTAATAGGTCTGTGAGCCTTTATTTTCAGACTTATCACGGCCCATTCACGACAATGTGCCTTGCTCTCTGTGTTATGCCTACAGTTAGAGAATAAAAGGTACATGTTAAGGTGCAAATTCAGGTTTGAAAATGCTTGGACTCAAAGAAGGCGAATGTCAGAATAAAATAAACAATAGTTGGAGGGCCACAATAGACTAGGGTTAGAATATCGTGCATCAAATAGCCGGGTGCTCTAATCATTGGAGCACTGGGTGTTAAAGAAGTGCTTTAAAGACAATCACCTTTAGCACTTATAGTACTATTTATATTAATTAATAAAAGGCTTTTTCATTGATTTGATATTCATTTCTTATATGAATTAATAGTGATCCTAAATCGATTTAATGAAGTCCTTGATACATAACATAGCATGAAGAAAATCATGATAATGAGATTGATATCATGTGTAAATTATGTTAGTATCTAAATTATTTTACTAATCATAGGATCAACAAGAAGGAACATTGCTAATTAGAATAGATTAGTACATGTTATATTCCTTAATTGGATTAAGTAGTGGATCTCATAAATCGTAAGCATGAGATGATTAACTGCATTACTGTGCGGATGTCATAAGAGTAATCGCATATCGATCGACACCATTATGAACCCAGAACCGGTTTGATCATAATCGTTCTTGCACCGGCCAAATGTTAGGTTACACCTCACGGCCACAACGACCCCTGCATTAACGACTAACCAAAGTAGAGAGAACCCCTACTCGAGAGCGTCACCGCTTCTAACCCGGTCGAACTCTCGCTGTTCAAACGTTGGAATACTAGTAGAAAACTGGACTTCCTTCTCCTTTTTCTTTTCCTTTCTTTCTCCTTTCTTGCTATCTTTCCCCAATCGAACTCCTTGGTCTAGGTAGGACACCTTCTTAATCCAAATTGACACATGGCAATCACTCATGCCATGTGTTTCATGCTAATCCCACTCCCCCACTCAATTCATGCAGAAGGATAAGAATATGACACTCGCTTTCCATGTGCCAAGTGCTCACTTGTTTGGTGCTGCAGGCATGTGTCTCGTGCTTATGTCGCTTAAGGCTTGGCCAACTTTATCTCAAAATATGTGAAATTCCAACTGTCTCGGAATTCGATGTAATTCAACTGTGTATCTAGATTTCACGAGACGAACTCAACGGTATAGTCTGTGTCGTTATCCGAGAACTAGCAAAATTCCTAGGCTTGCACCTCAGATCAGATCCAGAATTCATCACTGTGGTCTCACAATGGGAAAATAGTATTCAGGTGGAGGTGATTCAAACTCATCATCAATTCATTCATATGCACATTCAAACCCTTGGAGGGGATTTGTGGGTGCTTTCAATGGTTTGTGGGAGCCCTAAACATCACTTGAGAAAGTCGTTACGGCACACTCTCAACCATAACACTCTGAACCCTTCTAAACTATGGATGACAACAGGAGATTTCAATGTAGTGGAACAAGCAGATGGTACTTCGAAAATAGGGAATATGGATAGTAGAAGATGTACGAATTTCACAAATTGAATTTCAGAAATGCAACTCACTGACATGGGTTTTAATGGTCCTCAGTTTACTTGGACTATAGGAAACTCGGCCAGGACTTCCAAAGGAGCGAGATTGGATAGGGGTCTTTGCAATGCATTTTGGTGTCTAGATTTGAATGGGCCACAGTCACCATCTTCCCAAAATTAATCCAGATCACACTCCACTTCTTATCCATCTGTGAGGGAGACAAGCACACCTTCCCGTAGTTTGATTTTAAATTACAGCCTGGTTGACTCACCCGGCAATTAAGGAAGTAGAAGTCGGTCTGTTTTGAAATCCCATGATCCCCTCGGGAGAAAACATTAAAGCAAAGTGGGCTGCAGGGCTATCAGGATTGGAACAAAGATTGCTGGTACATCTTTAAAATAAGAAAAGACTATGTTCAAAGATTTTCATTAATGTGAGCTTTATTAATAAAAATTAACTGAATTATGTTTGGTCTAATAAAGTGAGATATATGGATTCTTATTAGTTTAATATGGGGCTGGCTGGTGTGGGCTGAGTACGGCCTGACCCGTAACGAGAGGACCTGTGGTCAGAACTCTATAAATAAAAAGCTCAAGTCCCTCCCTAACCCTAAGGATTCGTTATTCAATACTCATACAGATTCAGAGAGAAAACTTTTCTCTAACTCGTGAGTGGCGCCTCTATTAAGCCAAAGAAGTCATAACTGGGATAAGGGAGAAGATCTTGAGAGACCCATTTTGCAGATCTTCATTGATTCCGTGATTTACAAACTATGGATTCCAGGTAAAATCAGTATGCAATTTTCAGCCTCTATTATTATGCTTTGTATTCTAACCGTAGATCAAGGAAGCATTAATCGTGGTCCTACGCTTGATATCGAGCCAACTATGGATGAATTCAAAACATATGAATTGGAATATTTTGCAGCTGGGGTTTTATTCAAATCAGGTTTCGTCCCGGCTTAAACTTTCTTCAAATCAAAACTTGAATTTTATTGTATTTGGAATCTACCATCAAGACGAAGACGGGTGGGTGGCATCGTCACCGAGGAGGCCTGACACGCCTCACGCGCCACACGCGCCGCCACGCATTACACGCACGCGCTGGCGAAAGACACGCCACGATCGGAACCCTTCGTTTGTCGACTACCACCCATTCATTACGACCGCCGACCGTTCAAGCACGATGTGACGCCATAACGCCATCTTGACTGTTTCCGAAATGAATCTCGATTTGACCCGACCCGGTCAATGGCCGACCCGAATTTTGACCCGACCCGGTCAACGCCCGACCCGATTTTTGACCACCCGGCCAACGCTCAATTCAATTTTGGACTGTATCCGATGACGTCATGCTGACCCGGCCCGATGACGTCATGCTGACGTCATCCGGACCGGATCTTGACCCGATCGGACCTCCGCGCCTTCCGACGGCCCGTGCGTGCGCGTCCGACATCCGTTTTGGACGATCTTGGTACCGACGCGCTCATATCGAGATGCTCTACAATGTGGTATATTTATTTTACATGTTTGAAGCTGTTACAGATTCAAAATACGTGAAGAACTCATGTACAATATTTTTTAGGTATTTTTGCATGTTTTCTTGTATTTCTATGATTTTGGAAATATGTATGATAGCTCATATGTATATCACCACATAAGGACTATGTAGAGTGTAATCTAATATTGATTATTAATGAATTAAACAATATAATTTAGTATGACATGTAATGTAAAAGACATCTGCTTTTATCGTCTGCATTACATATATATATATTGAATGTGATACATAAAGCGAGAACCCTCTGGTATGAGAGATTTTCAAGATTCAATTTGCTAGACCGCCAAAGTGGCACACTTGATTGGCCTGAGAAACATCACCTATATCAGGGTGGGATGTCTCCTGCTTATCATGATCATACTCCCAAAGGAGGTGATCCTATGTTAGTTCATGGAGGATACATGTATAGCATGGAAATGGAGAAATGACTCCATCTTAGTGGTTCATACACCCCAAAGGTGGTGATTTCACTAAAGATTAGAATATGTTCTCATGGCCGCTTGTCATGTGGAGAGTGCAACCGGGATGTCATATTTTCACTAAAGGTGATTATGTGATGATGTATGTAATTCAGATAAGTATTCACATGATGCCAGATCAGAGTTGTTTTGTTTTGTTTTCACTAATTTTTCAGAACGGAAATTCCATTTCAATTGAGGTCCTTACTGGATTGAACTTTAAGAAATGGAAAGAGGATTTTCTATTTGAATGGAGCCAAGGCGGATGTTCACATTTCTCTTAAGAAAAGATTTAAGCAGATATTACAAACCCACCCAAAAGATTGAAGCCGTAGAAACTGACTATGCAACTCGGGAAAGGAGCACCGGATTGCTTACTGACAATGAAGAAATCCATTCAAGAACACTTTAAAAAGTGGCTTACCACTTGGATCAGAATGCTAAGGAAATGATGGCACTATAGAGGCTAGAAATCGACTTCATCTAATGCCGAGGTTGGAACACTTCTTCAAAAACTCTTCAACATGAAGTATGATGGCACTGGCCAAGTTAGAGATTATGTCCTGAGGATGGCAGACCTAAAGATCTAAGCTTTAAGCTCTTAATGCTACCTATCTCGATGCTTGCATTCAGCATCAAGCCCTAAACACCCTTCCACCTGATTTTGGGATTATAAAGACAAATTACAATTCCCAAGATGAGACTTGGTCAATTAATGACTTGATAGCAAGGGTGGTGGCGTAAGAGAAACTTAAGAAGGAGAAAGAGCATATGGCCTTATATGCCGCTAGTTCCCATAAAAATAAGAAGTTCAAAAGTCGTATCATGGGGAAGGTACTAAGAAACCACCGGCCACCGACAATATGGGTCCAAAGAAGACATTCTCTGAAAAAGATGGTGATCAGCTTGTAAGAAGAAAGGTCACATGAAAAAGGAGGTGCAAAATTTGAAGCTTGATGTCCAAACGTGGGCTTACAGTAATGATTCTTTAACACTTGTTTGTGAATCCAACCTATCCACCATCCAGCTTCGTGGCTCGATAGTGAGCAACTAATCATGCTAAGGCGCTACCATACAGGGATTCATAAACCGGAGGAAGCCAAATAAGGATGAATCAAAACTCACTATGGGAAACAACGAGAAGGCAGATGTCATGTTCGTGGGAGATGTAATCTTAATTCTAGATTCTGGTTTTAAATTGATGTTGAAAGACACCTTTATGTAATTCCTTCCTTTAGACGAATTCGAAGGCTCAGATCGGTTCGATTTATATGGATTGATCTGAAATCGTTATTGCTTTTATCTAAAGGTATTATGTTACATATCAGAATGATTGCAGATTAGTTTTCTATCTCCCAATGACATACGCTTATACCCAAATAAAATGTTGTTTCTAAGAGACCATTAATTAAGGAAGAGTCTTATGCATTGTGGGCATTAAACGGCTCGCCATATCTCTAAGGATAGAGAAAGGTCGAGAAGATCAACCCGCTTCACTCTTAAAATGACGAGATATGACCGTTGTAGAGGTAAAATGACCAAGATAAGAAAGAAAAACCGAGTCCGAGGTTCTTAATTATTGATGTCATTCACACCGATATAAGGGACCTATACGACAACCTTGTGTAGAAATTTTTATTTCATCACATTTTATTGATGACTATTCTTGATATGGTTATTTTGTACTTGATTAAAGAAAAGGCTGAGTCTCTTGGACAGTTCAAGATTTTTTCGGACTCCGGGTCGAAACATTTGGGAAAAGTCATAAAGGTTGTTCAGATCCGACCGAGGTGGAGAGTATTATGGCAAGCATGCATGGCGCCGATGTGCCTTAAGGGGCCATCGCCAAATACTTAGAGGATTCGGATAGTGGCACGGGCTACTATGCCTGGGAGTCCCTGCAAAATGGTGAAGCCGGAAGGCGCAATCACACTTCATGGAAATGGTGCGAGGCAGGGATTAGCAGACAAATTTACTGCTTTCGGTGGGTGAGTTGAAACAGCCTTTGCACATTCTTGAATCGTGGTACTCACAAAAAAGCCTGCTTTCATTGACTCCCTTTTGAGTTACACCGGGCGCAAGCCTAGCTTAAACCATCTTTAAGGTCTGGGATGTCCCGCAGAAGTTAGTTGTATAATCCAACATTAAGTAAGTCGGGACTCAACCACTTACTTTGTATCTTACCCTAACATTCGAAGGGATGACTGGTCTATAATCCCAATGGAGGCACAAGAATTGTGGGAAATCGCGTATAGCCAAGTTTTTTTGGAGCTTGGATGTGGTCACATAGCTGTCACAGACTATTGAGGATAATAGTACGGATAATATGGTATCTTTTATCTCCCATACAAATAATCAGGGGAACTCCTACACACCATATATCAACCCGCACTGAGATCCCTCGTTGTCAGACAATTCCTAAATGAAGTTCATCAAGGCTCTCAGGTGCAGGATGTGGCTATTACTACTCCAGTAAGGAGATCCACTAAGGAGAGACGATCAACTATACCATCGGACTATTTAGTCTATATAGGAGAGCAAGACTACGATATTCGCCTGGTGGATCGATCCAACTTATGATAGTTGTCATTCCCGCCAAAACTGTGGTTGGATGCAATGAGAGATGAACTCAATCTATGAGGCATAATGGAGTTTGGGAACTAGTTGAATTACCCATACCACACGCATTGGCCGCAAATGTATGTATAAGACTAAAAGGGACCCTAAAGGAAGATTGAGAAGCTTAAAGCCGCACCGGTAGCAAAGGTTTCACTCGAGAAAAGGAGACTATGAAGCAACCTTTTCTCCAGTCTCTTCTAAAGATTCTTTCAGAGTGACTGCGGCATTAGTTGCCTATTTCGATATGGAATTACACCGATGGATGTTAAAACCGCTTTCAATGGAGACCTTACCGAAGAAGTCTATATGATGCAACCCGGTTTTGTGGCAAATGATTCAAAGATAATTCTGTGGTCGTAGACTGAAAGTCTATTTATGGTCTCGCAAGCTTCAGACAATGGTACGTAGTGCTCTATAATGGTTGTTGTTTCCATATGGTTTTGTTGGAGAACACAAAGAGATCAAATGTATATACTGCAAGGTCATGAGGAAATTCATTTTCCTAATACTCTATGTAGATGATATCCTGCTTGCAAGTAGTGACCTTGGTTTACTGCATGAGACAAAGCGGATGTTGTCAAAGAACTTTGATATGAAGGACCTTGGTGAGGCGTCTTTTGTCCTGGGCATTGAGATTCACAGGAATCGTTCTCGCGACTATTGGGTTTATCTTAGAAGGCATATGTTGGATCGATTTTTAGAAAGATTCAACATGCAATAAATGTGCTCATGAATTGCTCCTGTCTGTAAAGGTGGTGATAGTTGAGTCTCGCTACAATGTCCTCATTCGATATCAGAAAGCCCAAATGAAGAATGTAATTCTTCAGTGCTAGTGCACTTGGAGTATTATGTATGCTCAAGTATGCACTAGGGCTAGATATTGCTTTGCAACAGACTTCTAGGCAGATATCACCAAATCCGTGACATGATCATTGGGTTGCCGCTAAGAAGGTTATGAGGTACTCTAAAGAGGACAAAGACTATATGCCGATTTACAAACATGATCAGACCTACGCCTAGTCATATCTTGATTCGTACTTCTACGGGTCAGCCGTGGATGAAAAGAAATCAACAACAGTTACATCTTTGCTATCAGGAGGTGCAAGATCATGGAAAAGTGAGAAATAAATCAATCAGATCCTCTACCATGCAAGCGGAGTTTGTAGCATGCTTCAAGAACTACTGTGCAATTTGGCTCCGAAACTCCTCATAAGGAGTTAACCAGATTTGATTTTGTAGGATAGGCCCATACAGCTTGTATTAGACACAACTCAAGAGTGTTGCTTATTAACAGAGGTCTCAAGGGGTCTAAGCACATGGAGGCTTCGGCACTGACTATAAAGGAAAAAGTTCAAAAACGGTGACATCAGTGTTGGAGCACATTTCAACAGATGATATGATTGCAGATCCGCTTAACTAAAGGCCTTCGCCTTGTAGATTGATCGACATGTCATTAATATGGGCTTAGGAGTATCATGGATCGAGCATCAGAAATTAGTGGGAGCTGTTAGTTTATGTTGCTCTTATGAAGGTTGAATCCGATTTCATTACATTTTAGATACTGAATTTCAGATTAACTCTTTTGCATTCACAAGGTATTTGTGGAATGTAGATTTATCAAGTTGAGTACAAATAATTGCTGAAAACTTCGAGGCATTGTATAAACTTTGGAGCATGTAATTATGGGGCATTCTTGCATTAGCCTTAATAATATGTCTTGTTTCGCATAAAGTAAAAGTTACCTATCAAGGTAACACATAAGGTGTTCGCTGAACCATGATGGATATTCTCTCGTGACACACTAGGCTTCGTGACACTTAAGGAGAGAGAATGGACTAACAAAATGGATAACACATGAAGTATCACCATTATGAGGTATTGTCCATTTAACACACTACCATATTGAATCCATATCGCAAAGTTGAAAGCACTCGTGACCATGGAAGGGACTCGCGTGAGTACATGCAATTACCACCATGATTCAGCTGTTCTAGACTTTATGGGAGGATTTATCATTAAGAATAATCTCTAGACCAATATGAGGTGCGCATACGCTTTGTTTCAATTAATATCGCCAAGTGAGAATGTAAGATTTTCTATTAATGTGGGCTTTATTAATAGAAATTAACTCGAATTATGTTCGTCCATTGTGCCGAGATATGATTCTTATTAGTTTAATATGGGGCTGGCTAGTGTGGGCTGAGTACGGCCCGACCCGTAATGAGAGGGCCCGTGGTCAGAACTCTATAAATAAGCTCAAGTCCCTCCCCTAACCCTAAGGATAATGCTTATTCAACACTAAGACACAGATTCAGAGAGAAACTTTTCTAACTCCCGAGTGGCGCCTCATTAAGCCAAAGGTCATAAATCCGGGATAAGGAGAAGATCTCTGAGATCGCACTGTATCTTCATTGATTCCGCATCAAGCAAACCATGGATTCCAAATCATGTATGCAATTTTCTGATTCCCTATTATTATGCGCTTTGTATTCTAACCGTGGTGATCATGAAGCATTAATCGGTCCTATGCAGGCTATCGATTGGAACAAAAAGATTGCTTGGTACATCTTAAAATAAGAAAAGACTACGGGCAAGGATTGTTGGAGTTCAAAAACATTTATGGAGCATATCTAATTATTTGTTGAAACTGAATGGAAACTTTAGAAAGACCTGAAACAGATAGTTCTAAGGCAAGAAGAACTGGCTATGGTTTCAAAGGTCACGAGAGGATTGATAACTCTAGGGATAGGAATACCAAATTTTATCATGGCTCCAGTGTTGTTCGAAAAGGCAAATATAGTATCGAACCTCTCAAATCGCCAAATGACGAATGGATTACAGACTTTGATATGCATGAGAATATGGTGCAGGGATATTATAAAAAAGTGTTTACAGAGGATGACAGAATGAGGGGTGAGACTACCACCCATTGTCTTAGTGGTCCCACGGTTTCATCCATCCATCTCCACAGGATCCCCCAACCCTTTACAAAGGAAGAAATTAGAGCAACAATGTTCGGGACATGGGCCTCTTTCTTTAAGTCCCTTTGGCCCGATGGTATGCATGCAGGTTTTTATCAAATACATGTGGGAAGTGCTGTGGGTGATAAGAATGTGCTGTTTATTCTAGATTTCTTTGAGTCGAGAACCTTGGTAAATGATACTATTTTGACTCTCATCCCTAAGATTCCAAATTCAGAATCAACATCCCGGCTTCGACCAGTCAGTTTATGCAATGTGGGGTACAAAATTATCACAAATACTATAGAAAACAGACTCAAGGAGTTAATGGATCAATTGGTGGCTCCTAATCAAAGCAACTTTGTCCCAGGCAGGTAGATTGTTGATAATGTCATTGTTTACCAGGAAGTGCTTCACTCTATGCCCAAAAAAAAAAAAAAAAAGGGAAAAGGAATTACGACTTTAAGATTGATTTTGAGAAAGACTGTGACACATCTTTTTGGGGTTTATCAGGATTAATTTCCTGACAAAAGTTAGGTTTGCCAATGGAATGGGTAAGCAATGTTATGAGTTGCATTGAAAACTGACCATGTCAATTATTTTGAATGGTGAAAGCCGGGTTCAGGCCTTCTGGCACTCCGTCAAGGTGATGTTATATCCCCTTAGATTTTTGTTCTTTGCATGGAGAGACTTGGCAATATTATTCATAAGGTAGTCTACTCTAGTACGTGGAAATTCATTCAGTTATCCCGTAATGGTCCTTCGATTTCTCATCTTTTCTTTGTAGATGACCTGATCTTGTTTGCAGAAGCTTCCCAAGATCAAATGAGAGTTATTATGCAGTGCTTAGATCTTTTCTACACCAATTGGGGACAAAAAGTTAGCCTTTAAAAGTCTAATATATGTTTTTATTGTGGTGTAAATATGAAGAAGGTTAAAAGAATTTATGAGATGGCAGGGATTCCCATATCTAAGAGTCTGGGTGAAGTATTTGGCACACCCTCTATCCATAGCAAGGTCACTCATTCTCGATATGCCTATCACCGCATCAAGTTGGATATAGTGAATGAAATGGATGACATTTAATGAATAATTAATTTCGGAATTCTAAGAGTTTCACTGAATAACTCTTTGTTCATAATTCTATGGATTTCAGTTATATGGAATAATTGACACTCAATAAATGAGATTAATGACATTCAATGAATAATTAATTTCGGAATTCTAAGGGTTTGGGAAGCCAAAAGGTTTGGCATTCCAAAAGGTCAAGTCTCTCCTTTATATAAAGGTTGTCGGGGTATTTCAGGAAGAACAGTCAAAAAAAGAGGTCATCGAGTCTCGAGTTTTCCTTCCTTCGTCCTTTTGTCGATGATAGTGCAAACACATCATCAGTTCGCCGGAGTGGCGACAAAGTGTTTTTGTTTAATTATCTGACAATCTGCTTTATCCTCGGGAGATAGACGCCTTGAATCTTTCAAAGCACCAACTGAAGGCGAATTTGTCTTAAGGAAATTGTTGACTTCACAAGACTCCGGTTGTTTCTCCAACTTGGTTATATTCTCCTCTTTTCTTATTGATTTAATTTATTTTTGCAAGCTCGAATAACCATTATTTTGCAGCATTAAGTTTATATTGCTTGGAATGTCCAACCATTTGGTTTATGATTTCCCAGGTTTCTACAACAAGTAGATATTTTGGTTTTATTTATTCTTTCTTACACAGACAACATACAGTAGACAGAACAGCAGCAAGGCTTTCCAGTTGGAAAACTTTCTTCCTATCCTTTGTAGGAAGAGTGACATTAGACAAATCAGTCCTTACCACAATCTCCATCTATATCATGCAATTTACTCTCCTTCCCAGGAGTTTGTAGTAAAATAGACCTAATGGTTAGGAAGTTTATATAAAGTAATACGGATGACAACAAAAAAATCTGTCTTTAGAATTGTGACATCTATCACAGCAAGGACCATGGTGGTCTAGGTGTTAGAGGGATGAGATGCATGAATGTGTTCTTGGTGGCAAAGCTGGGATGGAGGTTGTGCTCTGTGAAAATCGAAGTCTTTGGACTCTCATGTGTTGGTGAGTAAATTTATCAGGCAAGATGCTAGTGAGGCTAACGAGCTCTGCTAGGGTCTTGATTGTCGTGATGGTTTCTTACCGTGAAAATCAACGTATAATTTTATTTATCGTTTCCTCTAGTTCCCTAAGAACCCGATATGAGGAAGGATCTAGAAACTTAATGTCCCTCAGAGAGTAAAGACGTTGGTGTGGGCTCTCCAACATGGAAGAGTCATGACATATGCGAAACGTTGTCGCCGTGGATTAACCTCTAAGTCCCATTGCAAGGCGTGTCAAGGATTCCCCGAAGACTTGGATCATGTTTTCCGCTTCTATGAGAAATATATAATAGTCTGGAGGAGTTTTATAAATGAAACTGAAAAGAGAAAGCTGTAAGGACTTTCACCCAGGATTTGATGACTTTGGAACTTGAGCAATAAGGGAACTGAAGTCTCAAAACAGCATGGTGCAAAATCAGTTTTGCTATCACCCTTTGGTGGCTATGGAGATGGCGGAACGCTTTTGTCTTTAACAAAGAGGAACCAGCATTATGGGATAAAATTAGAGTTATAAAAAATTATTCAACTAAGGTGCACACGGCCATGGAGAACTCTAGAATTACAAAGGGGCCGCGGTGACTACTTATATCAGTGGAATGACACACCGCCTTGAGGGCTGGATCACTCTCAATGCTAGTGGTTGTGTCAAGAACGAGTCGATGGCTGCTGAGGAGGAGGAGTTTTGAGGATAGTAAAGGCGATTGATTCAGGCTACAAATTAAGACTGTTCCATGAGGAAGTAGAGGTCAGGGCGCTCTGCCATGGCTTTGTCACCTGATATGGTTTCGGGTCCCTAGTTGTTGAAACATATTCTAAGCTAGTTTATGCTTGGCTCACGGAGACGAATAACAGTAGTAATAAGTGTGGGTACCATGGGTTTTGGCCCAGATCCTCCATTCAACAGACTCCATCCTATAGGTCATCGGCCCAAACAATTTCCATCGTCTAAAACTAAAGCCTTTCCTCTCCATAGAGGGCTCAATCTCAGTGAATCTAATCATCCTCATTTACAAGTCGCGCCTAAACATACTTAACCAAATGAACGAGACATACGCCTAAAAGCAATCTTTCGCCTAAGCATTATCTTTAAGAAGGTACCGAACACCTCCCTTATCTTAAACAAATAACCACCAATGAGTCACACACGTAACCTTCTTGATGGTGGTCAAACGCAGAAAATAAGGGCAGTTTGGTTATATAAAGAGAAGAATAGGTCATAAAACACGAACAAAGCGCCACCTTCCCTTTCCGTTTCGGAAGAGAATCACCTACTTCCCATATAAAGCGGACAACGGCCCTCCTCCATAAAGATAGAGGGGGTGACACCGTAGAAGGTAAGATACTCTTGACTGAAAATACAGATTGATTTCTCTCTCTAGATCTCAAGACCTGACTTTGGCATCGGAGGAGGCGATTTGTTTAATTCATCGCCGTTTCGCTTATTTTGCGTACATGCTAGCTAGTTAACAAGCTCACGATCCAAAGGATCTTAAAATTCAGGAGACTACGATAAGAACACAACTCTTATCCATGAAGGAAATAGAGTGACTGATTTCCTAGCTAATAAGTCCCTAGAGCTCAACTGTGGTGAGATGAAGATTTGGCACACTCCAAGATATGATGGGGATATGTTGGCCAAGGAGGGGGTCATGCACCCACTCAACTATGCCCCTAGGTTGCAACCATCATTCTTGATAAAACAACATTTTAACATATTTATAAAAATTAAAATATTAAGGAAATAATTTTAAAAGTTTTTGAAAATAAAATAAATACCACGAGAAAAAATCCATCCTCATTTATACATGTTAAATATATAATATATGAAAATCAACATCATCATAAATTTGAGATAATTATATTTTTAAACAAAAAACAATATCCTATCTACCAAAAAAAGAAATCAAATTTTCATTTTATTTAAATTTTGAGAAAATAAAATTTTTAAAATGCATGTGCTTTTATTTAATTAGCATGATTGACTACAAAGTCTCATGTTCTTATTTTAAGGGTTTGAAAATATGGCTTTAATAGAAAAAACATTAAATAAAACATTAAAATTCAAATATTTTGATTTTTCTATTCAATCAAAAATTCAAAATTTATAAATGAGTCATGAAAGTTAAACCAACTGTCTAAAGTAATTACTTTAAAAAAACCAATAAAACAAAAGAGTATAACGTTGATGCATGGAATAACTAACAATGATGTTTTCTTTCTTTTACTTTTTTCCATTATTTTTCTTTTATAATGCATACATCGGAGGGGCTTACTTGTTGTGCCTTTATTACGTCAGGATACAGAGAACTTTCTACATTTGGAAAGTGTTTTAGGAGGCCTGCAGTGCTAATTGTTGGGTTTCAATTGTTAACTGTTTTGTAGTTTACTCGGATTGCATCTTGGGCCTTGACTTAAAAGATGGTGTACTCTTTCGTCTGCTAGTTCCCACATATATGAAAATAACTTATTATTCACCTTAAATCTATTTTTATTTTTGTATAACCTTAGGTGTCCGGACCTGCTTAATTTTTATAACCTACGCACCTCGGGCGACTTAAACCTACATCATTGAGGAGAAAATTGAAAGTCTAATCACTGAGCTGTCCTTAGGTTATTTTAATCCATTTTTTTCCTCTTTATTTTCCCTCTTAATTTTATTTTTCCCTTCCTATATTTGATTTTCAAAAAATTCTGAGGCAATATGTGTAATAAAAAAATAAAAATAAAAAGTAGAAGAAAAATGCAAGGAAAATAGTTTTGATAATTTGAACAATTTTAAATATCTTCAAATTTAGTTCATTCATTTTGTCATATAATATAATAAACCTGCTTCATTGGTGATTTGAACATTTAGACCCCTCCTCTTCCTATGGCGAACCCTCCCTATGTTTTGGCCTTTTTGGAGCATTGTTGTAAGGGTTAGCAAGAGAGTTTTCGATCTCAATCATCGTCCCAAGTGTCAATTTAGCACATTAACTATTTTTTTGTTATTTATTCAACTATGGTTGAGTTGTCAACTTAGCCTAACTAATTTTTGTCATTTTACTTTGTAGTATTTCTAACTAATAATTTTACCTCTTATTTTTCATATGAAAAGAAAAAATCAAATTGTTTGATAAAATTGGTATTAGTGAAATAAAATATAAAAAAATTAAATTAAATTAAAAACATATTTAAGCTCAATATTTTATTTTTACACACTTCTTTTAAGTCATTTTATGTATTTATCTGTATAAGTATTAAATATTTTTAAAACATATAATATGTTGAATAAATTTTAATTTTTGATTTTTTCTTTGTGAAAAGCAGTAAATATTAAAAACAATTCTTAACTTTATATTTTTTAAAATCAAATATAAAAATAAGTAAATATGAATAAGACCTTTAAATTATAGTATGGTAATTATAACTAGTTTCTTGCAAAAAAAAATTTTTAATTTATCACTCTATTGCATGTCATGGTTTCCACATGTTCGTAAGTAGGACCTATAATTTATTTTATTTTATTTTTAAAAAGTGTCCTCTGAGCATTACTAATAGGTTAGAAGGACAAAAATTATTGATTTTAAATACAATAAAAGTAGTTTACATGCCTATCTCAATTGATAAAGCATTCAAAGTTTAAAAAAACAAAATATCCAAGCATAGCGCAGGGTCCAAGTTAATGATGGGATTCGAATAATTTACTACATTGTTACAAAGTGCTAATTATTAAAAATAAAAATAAAAATGCTACAAGAGTAAAAATGGATAAAAAAAAAAATCAATTGAGGAGCTGGAATTTGGATACTTGAGTCATAGTTGAGGTTAAAAATGACAAAAAAATTAATTAAGGGATGAGTTTGACTGAGATGCCCCGCCTTTAAACGGCCAACGCCGAATCATTTGAGTTAGGCATGCGATTCATAGTTAAGATAAGAAAATGCCTCTTAACCCTTGCTAGAAAGATGACAATAAGAAAAATAAATGAAAATAAAAATAGATTGAGATCTATTTAGTTTTTGGAAGGTATTAAGGAAAAAAAATTATATCTAATCTTATATTGATGAGGTAAAATAAATGCAATAAGTTTGAAATAAAATAAAAATATTTATCAACATTTAAGTTTTTGAAGTTTTTTCCATATGGATGCTGCATTTACTTGCTTTCCCCTATAAACATGCTTCATGCAAACATACAACCTATAAAAATCAAATATAATTAAAGATCGTTAGAAATTTATGTATTTCAAAATTATTTGATTTTCTATGAAAGAATTTAAGTTTTTTTTTTAAAGATGCATTTTATTTAGTAAATATCCATCCTTAGAAAGCACAACAGATAAGAAAGAGGGAGGGATAGTGTCCCAATCCCCTAGACCAGACTCAAAACCCACTGCCCTTGCAAACACATGCATGGGCAGCAATATTCGCTTATCTCCATACAAACTCAAACGAGCTAAGTGATAACTCAACCAATAAAGCTTTTCAATCCTGACTAATTAAGCCTACGCTGTTGAGGTAGCTAGCTAGACGACCCTTTGAGAGCTGACACCAGCAACAAACAGTCTGTTTCCACCTTAACGAGGCTATACCCCATCGTTTTGAGCCAAGATAAGGCCTCTTTGCAACATAGCACCTCAGCTTCAAAAGCGTCCTTATTACCATGTAGTTGCCCATTTTACGCCTTGATCATATTCCTAGCCTCGTCGTGTAGGGGATGAAGTTACACCTAACTATCGGATATAGATGGAAAGATCAAGCCGGTAGATCGAGTTACATTTTATGTGGCCATGTTCAGGAGGGTGCTATTGATTTTACATACAAGAAAAGCCTTAGCTTGGTTAAAAAACACTAAACCCAAGCCACACATGGACTTTAGGGCCCTTAAGGGTGTGGAGGCCCAAATAGCTATTATATTTAGGCGTATAATCTATAACAGACAAGATAATACAACCCTAATTCCCAGATACCATTTTATTAGGTATAGGATTATTTTGTAAAATTCTTGAAGACTATGAAGAACGTAGAAGAGAAGAAAATGAAGAACCCTCATGAGAACACTGCACACGCGAGGATCGGCTTATGCTTGTTACTGAGGCTACAAACATCCAAATGACAAACGGGCCACCAGGGTTAGAAGCCGCCAGGCGAAAGAGACGACACAGACAGGCCTCAAAATGAATCACCAATTGCATCGATCCCCATGCACTCCCCACAAGCTTACAGATCGTGGGCTTTACGCGACCTCCACTCAGCCGCGGCGTGAGAGCCGCCGCGGGAGGGTTTCAATACGATTTTGCACTTCCTCCTTCAGATACACTGCGCTTTCTATGGGTGGCTCCGCTCGGGTGGCAAAAGACACCGAATGATGGCTTTGACGGCTAAGGTTTCATGTCAGGTGTTTAGAGTTTCGGGTTTTAACTCAAATTCTTCAATTTCGGCTTCTAAGCCTGCAAATTAAACCCAAATGGGACGGGCTGACCAAAAGCCGATGGATTAATAATAAAGGTTCTAGTATTAGCTGGGCTTGTGATTTTTTTCTTTTCTTTTCTTAGGAAACCATGGATCGGGGCCTTCTTTTTTTTTTTTAACTCATATATTATTTTTTTATATTCATGGATGATTGAATTATATTTGGTAACATGTTTTAGAAGTTGTGATAACATGACATATAGACTTGTGGGTGGTGTCATATTATCTTGCATCAATGAGACATATGTGCATAATTAAATTTTGTTTTTTTTAAAATCTAGATAAATATAATTATGAAAATTCCTTTACTTTTTGTGGGTCCAAATAATAAATGGTCAGTGTGAAGCCCCATCGATAATCATGACTGCTTTATTGAATTGGACTCACAATTTTAAAATCTTAATTAGATTGACCGTCCACCATCGGCAACTCTTAGAGATTAAAAGAATTTTTTAAATTAAACAATGACTAAAACCACAATAATTTTATTAACCTCCAATAAGGCTCTAATAATATTATTATGGGTCATGAAACAATGATTGAAACGAAAGTATTATTTAGAAGGTTCTATCTAAGAAGATTGCAAGTAGTCCGGTAAGTGGCCTTCCAATTTTTTTGGGACTTGACTTGGGCTTCGGGATACTATTCATTTTATGATCAAGTTTAGCTTGTTATAAAATGTCTTGGCCCACCGTGAGCTTAGTAGTTATTAGTGTCCATAATGAATAAATTTTTTTCAGAAAATGACATCTTTCTTCTCTAGCTATGATTTTGAATCAAACCATTAAATGGAAATAACTTTGAAGATTGGAAACGAACTTATACATCGCTCGATTATGAGAAAATCAAGTTTGTCTCAGATACCCCTGCCACTATCCCGAAGTTGGTGCTAATGTGATATAACAAAATAGAACATGCGATTTAGAGAATGCAACACTTTAATTCGATGTTATATTCTTGCCAAGGTGGGTTATTAGAGGCAATAATAACACCTCTCGATATGGAGAGAAAATGCTCCAGACTCGAAGGGATGTTTGCTAAAGCACGCTTTCTCGGTGCATGCTTCACAATACGGGATTTGATTAACACACATATGATCAAAGTGGCGTGAAGGTTCATTGTTTGGCAATGATTTCACATATTAGTTGAGCGGAAGTGATGGGGGCAAAACTTCAAAAGGAGATGAAGATAAATCTCATCTTGCAATCACTGCCTAAACATTTCAATCAGTTCAAAGTCAATTACAATATGCATAAGACGGATCTGACTCCAGTTTAATTGATGCATGAGCTTGAGAGTGCTGAACAGTCTCTTAAAGAGCCAGACAATATCAATTTTACGGAGGGTTATGGCAACCCAGCGGAAACCTAAGGGTGGAAACAGTTAACAAGAAAGAAGGCAAGGATACCAAGCATTAAATCGACAAGAATGAAGAAGCCGAAAGGCAAGTGCTTCAAGTGCGGATAGAAAGGACACTGGAAACAGAATTGCCCAAAGGCCACCAAAAAGCCGTATGGGTGATTTACTTGTTGTTGAGGCTTGTTTAGTGGAGAATTTTAGCGATAAAATGGATCATTGATTCAGAGCCACTAATCATGTTTGGTTACTCGCGTTGGTTCCAACATAGCACATCTATCAAGAAGGACAAAGATACTTGGAAACTTAGGAACTGTGGAGCTAATTCTCAGAAAGGCCATAGGACTAGTTTTTATTTTTGGAGAATAATGTGACTTTATGTTTAGAAGATTGTTTATTTGTTTCGGATTTCAAGAGGAATTTGGTTTCGCGCTTGTTTAGTCGAACACACACATTAATTCTCGCTCAATAAGAAGTAAATCTTTTTTATTTGTTCCTGATCTTATAAATAATCTTATTTTTAAGTCCCTTGTCCTATGATATAAAATGTCATTGAAATTGTTGAAAATGAACATAATCACCTTGCTAAGAAAAGGAAAGTATCAAATGAAACTTACCTTTGGCATTTGCGATTAGATCATATTAATCCTAATAGGATACATGATTTGGTGAAAAGTGGGATTTTAAATTCCCTAGCATTTGAACCTATACCAATGTGTGAATCCTGTTTGGAGGGTAAAATTACCAAGAGGCCCTTCAAGGCCAAAGGATATCGCGCAACCAAACCGCTGGAATTGGTGCATACTGATGTATGCGGCCCAATGCATGTTCAAGCCATAGGTGGGTATGAGTATTTTGTCACTTTACAGATGACTACTCAAGATATGGCTTTGTTTACTCACGCACATAAAAGTCTCAAACTTTTGATAAATTTCGAGAATATAAGGTTGAGGCAGAAAACAATTAGGTGTCCATATCAAACAGCTGATCTCGACCAAAGGGAATACTCTATCTCGAGAGCTTAAGTTTTACTTAACTCAAGAGGGATAGTTTCACAACTCCGTCCCCCTGAATCACCTCAAGAAATGGAGTTGAAGAAAGGAGAAATATAACTTCCTAGACATGGTGAGATCGATGCTTAGTTATTCATCTCTACCTATATCGCTGGGGATATGCCTAGAGACTACTACATACTTATTGAACTTGATTCCTTCTAAGTCGGGTTTCAAGACACCCACCTACTGTGGAACGGCAAGCCTAATTTGATCGTATCTCGGTGCTTCTACGCGATATCTTGAGTAGGAACCATGTTGGAATTCAGATCAAGTATAGTTTCGTTTATTGGATACCCTGTGAAACGAGAGGTGGACTTTTTATAGTTCCTTAGAGAATAAAGTTAGTGAGCACTAATGCAAAATTCTTCGAGGAAGACTATAAACAATTTCAAGCTCATGAGGTAAGGGTAATTCTCGAGAGCTTGACTCAGCCTCAAGAATTGCCTAAACCACCTGAATTTGGACTATTGTGCCATTGTTTCCAGTATGTTCAACAGAGGGAAATGAAAATATAATTAAGGTGAACAAGCACGAGGAACCAGTAGAATAAATTGTAGATATACAAGTGGAACCAAAACCCAGAAAATCAAATTCAAAATGATCAAGAGGATCTTCCTGTAGAACCACAACAACCAGTGGAGCTTCGGCGTAGTGGGAGAATTTACATGCGTTTAATGAACATATCTCTTATCGGGCTTAATCAAAGACGGTTACAACCATTGATAGCTTAAGAGAGGATCCCCATAAATTGGCAAAGAAGCACTGAGGATGTTGATGCACGTGAGTGGCTCAAAGCAAGGATCGGTGAGATGGAGTCTATGTATTTCTAACTCAGCTCCAGTCTTCAGAGGAACCTAAAGGGCAAAACCTAGGGTGAGGATCTACAAGAGAAAAAGACGACCAGATGGGAAGGTAGAAACCTTCAAAGCTAGATTGGTGGCAAAAGGTTATACCCAAAAAGAGGGGATAGATTATGAAGAAACATTTTCGCCAATAGCCATGCTTAAATCCATCCGGATTCTTTTAGCTGTAGCTACAAGTCTAGATTATGAGATTTGGCAGATGGATGTCAAAACAACATTTTTAAATGGCAGTTTAGAAGAGGACATCTACATGCAGCAACCAGAAGGGTTCATAGTTAGAGGGCAAGAACACATGGCATGTAAGTTGCAAAGGTCCATTTATGGACTAAAGCAAGCATCCAGAACATGGAACATCAGGTTTGATCAGTTTGCTAACTTTATATGGTTTTGAGAAAAGTCCCAATGAACCTTGTGTTTACAAAAGGATCCAAGGTACAAAAAGTAGTTTCTAGTCCTTTACGATGATTTGCATTAATCGAAACGCATATAGAGGTGTTATCAAGTGTAAAAGGATGGTCAAAGAAAGCAATTTGATATGAAAGATTTCGAGAAGCCAACTATATTCTTGAATCAAACTTCTATGAGACCGAAGAATAAGGTGTCAACATTATCTCAAGCTTTATATATGTATAAAATTCTTAAATTTAGGGTTCAAAGATGGAAAATCCTAAGAATGAAACTTACCCTTCGTATGGAGCATCTTCTAAGGAGCAATCACCAAAAACTCCTGAGCAGAAAGAACTATGAGTAGGATACCTTTGGGTTTCTATAGTGAGGTAGTCTCATGGCGTCGCGTTATGTATTAGGGCCGTATATCCGCTATGCAAAGGAATAGTTAGTCAGTATCAATCCGATCCAGGAGAAGAACATTGGATTGCAGTGAAGCATATTCTCAAATATCTAAGGAGAACAAGAGATTATATGCTAGTATATTCTAGTGGAAGTCTGGAAACTATTGGTTATACAGACTCAGATTTCCAAGACACTACCTGTCGAGTTTTCGAGAAACATGTAGATTATATGGGTGTTAAGAGTCTACCAGACTTGTTTTAAGGCAAGTGAGAGTTTATTTGTGTTTTTTTTAGAACAAGACAGATGTGTTATTATATTTTCTGAAGTTTAATTTAATACAATATGAGGTATTCTTCATATTATTGTAAAGTAATAATCGATATTTTATGTGAGGAATGTCCGGATTAATTGTAGAGTATATATGATCATAAGGAATACGCTCATAGAAGATATGATCATAGGTTCTCATAATTAATGAATAGTGATCACGCTATTAAAACAAAGTTGGGCGCTTTATTAATCGCAATATTTTATGAAATAACTGCCTGGTTATTATAAAATATTGGTGCAAATTATGCTTGCATTGGATAGGATCAAAGTGAGATTTATTTAAAGTTAAATTTCTGTAAAGAAAATAAATCTCAAGCAATATTTCCGTTATTATTCTTCCCTCAATCTCGAAGTTTATTATAGATAGGTATTTAAATGATTATTGTTCTTTCGAGTTGTCAATATGAGGTTACTTAACGACCAATATCTTGATGATTCGAGCAAGATTATTTAATTGCCGGTATTTATGAAATAAACAATATGGAATTTGTAAGAAATATCATCTTACAGGTTGTTCACTTCATGTTATGAAGTCGGCCAATGCATTTTATCCACAGAAACCGATAAATCAAGAGAATAAATACTGATTGATTGATAGAAAACTTATCAATTCAGTTTATTGATATTTACAAAGGGAGAAAAAATAATAATATTTAATACATAATTTATCAAATTATGGGCTTTAGTGAATAGTTAATTAAATTAGATAATTGCTTGGCAATTATGAGCTTTGATTATTATAACTGAATCTTCAAATTAGCCAGATAAATGGTGGAGCATGATATCATAGCTTACAAGAAAGAACCCTGACTTGTTTTTATAGCAAGTGAGATTGTGGATTTTTGCCAGGCACAAATCCAAGTCAGTTTAAAAAACACTAAATTGGGTTCACAGACTGGGCCCTGTAAGGCGTGGAGGCCCAAATGGCAATTAAGCACTTGACTCAGACCTATAACAAAGTAAAGATAATACAACCCTAAAGATGAATCTGAATTTAATATAGAGAATAGACAGAAAATCTTTCTTAGTTATTCAAGCTCACATCACCCATCACCCTATGGATAATGTAATATCTACTGCTTCATGCTATACTTCGAACCATGCGTACGATCCGACCTACTATATTAGCTTTTTAAGAATTAAACTTAATATCTCTAAATCACTGACAACGATTCTAAATACCGCTGATTATTCCTACAAAAAGCCAATTTTTAGGTTCATGGGCTCTACCGGAGCTGATGTTATGACTCCTTGTCAACTGCACCGGCTGCCATTGTGAAAGGGTTTGATAGCCTAAGCAAAAATTCGAGCCTACCGTACTCCTCTTTGCAGCCAGATGATGGAGTTTCTATTTTCCACAGAGTCTACTACACTACGACAATCACCTGGGACCTCTCCTTTGTTTCTCCTACTTTTGTCTCAGCCCACCATTCCCAAAATTGCATGGCTTCTTTTGCTATGGGAAGTTTGAAGTCATTGGCCTTCATAATTTTCCACACCTCCTCTGCACTTGGTTAGTGAACCATGGCATGAAACCACCTCAACAACTCTTGGAAAATCGAATTATCACTTGGCAACCTTCTCCCAACAGCATCTGCATCAGTTGGTGCAGAAGTCACAGTCGCCAAATGAAGATCCGTACCTTCCCTGACACCTTCAAGTTCCAACTCCTTTCAATTGATGGTGACTGCAATGTAGGCTGTCTTTGTACACTCTAGAGCCTTGTATGTTCCTATAATTACTTTTAATTGTGAAGGCTCCGGTCTCTTTCATGGCACCATAGGCAGTTATCATCACACGGGCCTGCCCAACGATATACGCTGGATCAAGCGACTGATCCCGCTCCTTAAACAGTGCCCTTAACAGCCCCCACATCCCATCTCATGCTATCATCTGACTTCAAGTAAGCCCACATCTGTTCCTCCAGCCCCTCTCCATCGATGGAGATGTCACATAGGGATTCTCTACATTTGTAGCCACGGGTCGTTCCACCTTAATATGAAACTTATACTAACTTCTTCAGCCTCACCCTATGCTCCTTAAAATGTTGAGCTGAAGTATGTAGACTTCTCCATATAAGGCTAGGGGCTTGAGTATTATTCACTTTTTGAATGAATCAATGTGGTTGGGAAATTTGTCTTGTAGATCTGAGCCACAGAATCTATGTAAGAATTCTCCAAACCTGTTTCCCACCATAGCAAGATTGAAAATTTGTAGCCCTTAAATCCCAAGCCCCTTCATAGAAGACATAAGCACCCCAAGCTGTCCAGCAAATACTGTCCTCTTCAGTTTGTCCCTCCCCACTAATATGAATTCACTATTATTTCCAAATCTTGCAGAGAGATAAGGGAAGTAAAAATACATTCATCACAAAGTTTGGTATAGCATGTACCACTGATTTTAGTAGGATCTCCTTCCCGACTCTAGACAGAGCTTTCTTGTGCTACCCTCTAATTCTTCTCCAAGCTTTTTCTTTAATGTATGCGAACACCTCCTTATTTTTCGACCAATAAAAGCATGGAGGCCTAAGTACCTTTATTCCCGGCCTGCTCAATTGACACCCAAGACACTACACATTTCAAATTTTAGATATTCCTCTACATTTGGGCTGTGCGGGAATCATACAGCAGAAGCCAGGAATCGCATAGTTAAATACAATGTATGATAGATATATTTTCATCACCCATTACTAACTCAAGTAATGCAAATCTCTAGAATCCATGTGACTTGCTATTTCATCGACAGATTCGTGTGGGCGCACTCGATCACAAAAGAAACTATAATCTAAACACTCAAACCTAAGGCTTCTGCTTCTCTCAAGGTGTTTTTTTTTCTCCTAAGATTCTCAATCTCTAAAATAATATGTAAAAACTTAAAACACTGGAGGCTAGTGTTATTGTGATGATGTAGATCGTTAACCCTAATCCTCTAGGTTTTATATCACTCCTACCCAATAAACGCCTTTCTCAGATCTTAATAATCAGTTAAATGGGCTCTATCATCTAATGAGCTAGTCAGGGATCCTATGGCCCATTATTAATTAAGGCTCTTTGATCAACGGCTCATTGCTTCATATCAAATCAAGCCAGTAAATCTTACGCTTCCAATAAATACTTTCAAGACCAAGGCTTCAACATATCGTAATATCATCTACGTAAAGTACCAAAGTAATTACCATACTATTCCTTGAGTTTTCTTATACACACATGGTTCATCGTGACTTTTTCTCAAATCCATAATTTGATAACTTGATCAAACTTGATGTTCCATGACTCGGATGCTTGCTTAAGCCCATAAATGTATTCCATGCAACTTGCAAACCATGTGTCTCGACCTAAGGCTATGAACCCTTTCTCTTGCTGTCGCATATAGATATCCTCTCTAGCTTCCATCTAGAGGGGATGGGAACCCGACACTAATGTGCTCAGGAATTAATTAATTAAATGATAACATTAACTGCTAATAATGGCAAAAGTCAGTTGAAGATCCATTTTCCAAACTGTGATCGTAGAGTCAGCAAGTATAGCTAAGAGAATCGACAGATGAAAGCATGGCTACTGGCGAAAAAGTTTCATCATAATCTATGCCCTCTTTTTGCAACTCTTTGCCACCAATCTAGCTTTGAAGGCTCTTAACCTCCCATCCGTCCTCTCTTTCTCTTGTAGATCCAATTTATACCAATTGGTTTTAATTTCTTTAGGTGCTTCTACAAGAGACCAAACTGAAGTTAGAACCCAGATTCCATCTCACGGTCCATTGCCTTTTTCCACTCTCTTCGCATCAACATCCTCCAATGCCTTCGTATGTGGTAGGGTCGCCATCGGGGATTATCCAAAACGACTTGATAAGTCTCTCATAACAAGGCAGCACTCTCGCAGGTTTACGACGGGGCCTCCACTACAGTTTGTCGATTGGTCATTAGACATGTACGTATGATCCAAGTTTTCATGCTTGTGTGGGATTTTCAATAATCTCTTCATTATGTTCTTGTTCTTGAGTTTTTAATCTGGTCCCCGAGCTATTTCCTGTGGTTTGTTCACCTTCGGTACATTTTGTACATTTTCCCTCTTGAACATCAAGAAACAGGGGTGGAAAATCAGAGTTTCAGGGTGGATCTCGAATCGAGTCAAGCTCTTCAAGAACCACTTTACTCTTAGGTTTAAAATTGTTCATATAATCCTCTTTCTAAGAAGTAAAATAGAGTACTACTATCACCTTTTTTCCTTTGGATTATAGAATATTCCACCTCTCGCTCCCTTTAGGTATTGGTCAACATACATATTTCGCTCGAGATTCCAACTTTTGCTGTTTTTCTGCATCAAGACGTGTCGAGCACCCTGTAAACTTAATATGGAGTCTGGAGCGGGGTTTGCGCCTTTCCATAATTCAGGTGTCTTGAAAACAAGATTAGACGAACTAAATTTAGTATGTATGCAAAATTAAGCTTTCTAAGGCATATCCCCGCAACTTATCTCGGCACGATGAATAACTGCACTGCACTTCACCATATCTAAAAGTGGTTCTATTTCTCCTTTCAGAGACTCCATTTTATTCGAGTATGCTCCGTAGAGATGATAATCAGATATTATCCCCTCTGAGCCAAGTAAGACTTGGAACTCCGCACAAGTATTCACCGCCTGGGCCGATCAAAGTCGCTTGATACGACACCCAATCAAGGCCTCAGCCTTATACTCGAAATTTATCAAAAGCTTCCAGACTTATGGCGATTAGGTAAATAACTATATCTTGAGTAGTCACTTCAAAGAAATGATAAAATACTCATAACGCCTCGGGCTTGAACACTCATTGGTCCACATACACGTTGTGCGCCAATTCCAAATCGTATAGTGGCACGATTTTCGCCTTGAAAAAGCCTCTTTGTCACTTTACCTTTCTAAACATGATTCATATTGGCATAGGTTCAAAGATCAAGGAATTTAAAATTCCACTTTAAATCAAACCATGAATTTACTAGAACACATGACCCAATCAGAATATGCCACATATAGGTTTCATTTGAAACCTTCCTTTTCTTAGATAAAGGAAATTGCTCATCATTAGTATTTTCACAGCATTAATACCATAGACATAGGAGTAAAAAGATATACCATTTATCAATAATCCGGAACAAATAAAAAGTGTTATAACTTTATTGAAACTGAACTAAAACTACACCGTTAAACCATGTTTAACTAAACAACTACAAACCAAATTCTCTTAAAACTGAACAAATAAACAAATTGGATAAACATAAAGTCTTATTATTAAAACATAACTCCAATTAGTCCTACGCCATTACGGAGACATATTCCAAGCCTCCCAACTTCAAGCTTCTTGTCCTTTATCGAGCGACGCTTGTTTGAACCATCAGAAAGAGTAACAAACATGGTTAGTGGCTCCTGAATCAATGATCTATTTATCATTGCAATTTCCACCAAACAAGCCTCAACAACATTTATACTACAACGCATACCTGGTTTCGGGGCAACTTTCTTCCAAAGGACCTTCCGTCCGCACTTGAAGCACTTGCTCGGCTTCTTTCCATTGCAAACTGGGTTTGATAGCTGGACCTGTTTCTTCGCTTTTGTTCTTTCCGCCTTTAGCTCCCTTTAGGTTTTCAAGAACTTTCAAAGATGATAAGCACTTCCCGCTTCACTGAGAGACCTTTCACACTCTCAAGCTCATGGCATAAGTTCGAATAATGAAGTAGTTTCATTGCTCATTATAATTCATTTCGAACCCACCAAAGCTTATCGGGTAGAGATTCAGGATCATGTCAATCTTCATCTCTTGATCCAACTTAAATTTCATCATCTCCGTAGTACCGATGTGCCCCATCATTCTTAGATAGGTTGTCCCAAGACATTTCCTCCCAAATAAGGACGAGTGTTCACAGCGCCTCCTATGGTCGCTTGTCTAGCAAGATCGCTACTTTTAGCAAACATCCCATCTGCAGAGTCCGAATTTATTTCTTACCACACTCTCCAAATCATTAATTTCCAAGCTGCAGATGTTCTCGCAATGCAGAAGAATATAAATTTCATGAAATAAGGTTTCAGATGTTTGCTCGTTGTCAACTGCAAATTGCTTCTAGTTTCCTCCGAAGCATTAGCGCGGCTCCCGGTTTCTGAGTTGTTGTAATGAATTTTATCTTCAAAATCAGATAATGTAAAGCATCAAGCTCATAGGTCGTAGCTTTTATTTCCATCCAATGGCTTTTGACTCAAAAATTGTATAGAGGATTACAGGATGCCATTTTCTCGAAGAAAAAAGCACATATATTAACATAATCCACACAACAAACATACAAATATGCATCCCTTTAAACTACTTATTATTAATGTTTATTGCAACAATAATTTAGTTTCCATTACAAATACTTACTAGCTGGGCAAGACATTTGTAATAAACTAAACTTTGAACATGGTATGTCTAGTGTCCTACTAAGTTAGCTCCCAGGAAAGGTGAGGTGGGTCTCAGACTCCTTAAAAACCTACCTCCTTAAACAGAGCCTTCCTAGATAACACTAACACACACCATTCAAAATTGATTTAAAAAAAAAAACAACCATTGTTTCAATATTCTTTTCAGCTTTAGTAATACTTACGCAGTCTCAAGTATGACGGTTATTAATATTATTAAAATTGAAATGTAATAAATCCATTAATTTAATTTCAAAATTATCTTTAATATCTAAGCATTATCGACTTGGGCCATACAACCTTATTAAAATTTTGAAATTATTTTAGGATCCAACTAATGTAACCGGCCATGCTTATCCTCATGGGGTATCACATAACCATTTTATTGCTGGACTTTAATGGAGCCTCGCAGGCTCGGGAATTAATTAAATTAATTTTTAACCTTCACCCATTCAATATTTTTATTATCAATTAATTAGGGTTTTCCATAATAATATTATCTAGATAAAACAAATATTATTATGCACATGTATATATCAATGATGCAATTATATATAACTACCTATTCTTAAATGGCATGTTACTAATGATATCACATGTTATATCCATATAATTTAAACAATTATAAATATAGAATTAATATGCCCTAATCCATGGTTTCTAGAAAGAAAAATTACAGTCTAATAGGGCCAAGAAGCCCAACTTGGATATCTAGCCCGTACTCTTCTTTCTTCAGGTCTTGTAAGTCCATAGGTGCGGATTGTAAAGTTAGGAATTGGTTTTTATTGTTTTTGGCCCAAAAACACAAAACCCTAACATGTCCCCTATTGAACCCGAGCACCAAAACGGCTCGCCGACCGCCACACAAAAACTCGGATTGTCACGAAATTTTACAGGAGGTAGAGCACTATCTGAGGAACCACCCTACAAAAAAATCAGCCCATTCTCTCGACAATGCAAATACTCTTTACATTTTTTTTTTTTCTTTTAATAAATCCGAATTTACATATTAAAAATTAAAAAAATAAAATTGCAGGAAAAATAAATAAATAAATAAATCAAGGAGGAAACCTAATCTTATGATTAGCCTCCTTGTTACATCCCCCAAAAAAAATATACAAGCAAAAACTACCATGGATTAAGGCCAAACCAAATCATTCATTCATAATACAAAAATTATAAATAACATAAATAATAGAATCCTAGGTGTCATATATCTAATATACATCACATATACATGGGAAATAAAATTATGGACTCAATCTATCACACACCGATTCAACCATGCTCTGATACCAATTGCAGGAATCATACAACGGCCGTGAATCGCACGCTAAATACAATTGTACGATATATATATTTCACCACACTAACCTATAAAGAGTGCAGAAAATCTCTTCTGTAATCTACAAACACCTTCCTAAGCTATTCTCTACTCGATAAACTGAAGGCATGGGCGACTCGATCACAAAAAGAAACCAGAAGGTTAATCAAAATACTCGAAAACCTTACGCCTCATTTCTCTCAAGGTGTTTTTTTGGCTTCACCGAGATTCCCAATCTCTAAAATATTTAAACTTAAAACCCCGGGAGGCTAGTAAGGCAGTATTTATATACCGCTAACCCTAATCCTCCTAGGTTTTATAACACCTGGGCCCAATAAATAGGTCTTTTTGTATATTAATAACGCTTAAATAGCCCGCCATCTAACGAATACCAGGATCCCATGCACCCATTATTAATTGGGCGCTCGATCAATCTGGCCTAGATCGTCAGAAAGATAAATCCAACAGGTCAACATCGCAAAGACTTGTCAAATCTCTAATCCCACCCCAAAGCTTTTTCATACACTTAAGGCAGTTTTTTATGTAATTACATTACAATAAAGATGCTTTAAAGAAAAGATAACTGTCATCAGCAAATAAAAGATGAGAGACAGATGGTGGCCCCCGCGCAACTTTGCACTCCAGAATCATCTTCTTATTTTCCATATCATGCAACAAAGCAGATAATCCTTCCTCACATAAAATAAAGAGGTAAGGGGAGAGTGGGTCATCTTATCGGAGACCTCTTTCTGGGAAAATAGGACCAACCTCTTGGCCATCGTGCACCACCTTGTAACTCACTGAGCTTACACGCCACATGATAATGTCCACCTAGCCCACTTGAAAACCCATTTTGAGCATGATATTGCGTAGGAACCCCCATTCAACTCTATCATAAGCTTTTGACATGTCTGTCTTCAACGCTGTCCCAACACCCCCGCTCCCTTGCCTTTTTTGTCTTAGATAGTGACACACCTCAAACGCGATCATGATGTTGTCAGTGATAACCCGCCCTGGAATGAAAGCACCCTGATTCTCTGATATGACTGTAGGCAAAACTGTCTTCAATCTGTTCGCCAGGACTTTAGACACAATTTTGTACAACACATTACAGAGAGCTATCCTGCTAGAGTCTAGGGTCTTTTCTTCTTGGGGATCAAGACCAGGTTTGTAGCATTCAGCTCCTGAGGGAAATCCCCATTATCAAGAAACCCCAAGCAGGCTGAGGTTACCTTTTCCCCCACAACATCCCAAAAGGCCTGGTAGAACCCAGGATTCATTCCATCCGGCCTAGGTGCTTTGTCCAGGTTGCATCTCTAATCTCCTGAGCTTCGAATGTCTTGTTGAGAAACCCGTTATGTTCTGGAGTCACCTTGCTATCTATAAGACCCAAAATCATGTCTGCCTCACTGCCCTAGGACTTATACAACTCCGCAAAATGTTCTAAAATTAATTGATGTAACCCGTTATTCCTTGACCTCCAGACCCCATTTTTATCTTTCAGATGGGTAATAGCATTCTTTCTAGCCCGCGCGGAAGTGAAACGATGGAAGAACTTTGTATTAGAATCCCCCTCTTCGAGCAAGAATTGTTTTGCTCTTTGTCTCCAGTAAACCTCTTGCTGCACAAGGAGTTGGTTAAGCTTCGTTCTTGCTTCTTTTACCACATCTGCAGCATACAAATCATATCACGGTTTGAAATTTTTGATTGTCTCTCGACACCTCTTTAGCTTATATGAGTAGGATTTCCTTTGTGTTCTGCTCCAGCTTTGTAACCGGTTTGAACACTCTGAAATTTGCTCAGACACCCTTCGATCCTTTGAAGCCTCCCAACTCTCTATAACAACCCTCATGCATTCTGCTTCCCTTATCCATGCATTTTTAAATCTGAATTTGAAGCAATCTCTGATCTGATTATCACCCAAAACTAGAAGAATGGCCAAGTATCTATAGGCTATATTCTATTGAGAGCGTATTCTCGGAAATAGCTGACTCATCGAAGATTAGCTATACTTATCTAAACTCTTCCTCCACCCCATTATGCTGGCGGAGATTCTCCCACTTAAAGTGATGACCAACCACCCAATTCTTGGAGTTCGCAAAATTCCTAAGAAGCCAAAGCCCGGATAAGGGTGCAGCGGATGGCAAGCACCACCTTTCTTATCTGAATGAGAAAGATCGTTCAAATCCCCGATGCAAACCCAAGGCAGATCTAACTTCATCTTTTGATGTTTAAGTAATTGCCACGACTCCCATCTCCTTGACCGATCTGGAATGCCATAAAACCCTGTCAACCTCCATTTGGGCCCCTCGCCCTACCCCGAAACCCAACATCTATGAAAGTTTTTGAAAAACCCAATAGATTTACCATATCCTTCTCCTTCCATAAGAAAGCCAAGCCCCCTTCATTATTTATACCTTCTACGTAAAAGAGCCCTTCATACCTCAGTTTCCTTTTTATTCCTTCTAATTTTCACTTCCATAAGAAAAATCACACTAGGCAAGAATCTGGACATTATGTCCTGCAAGGAAAGAACTGTTAGTGGGTTGCCCAGCCCACGACAGTTCCAACTTAGGAAATTCATAGCTGAAAGTGGGTCTGAGCATCAGATACCTCCTTTGACATTCCTTCAGCAACCTCCTCGCCCACTAATTCTGTCTGTAGAAACTCCTTCGAACAGCTAGCCTCAAAAACCACCCCCTCCATTTTCTTTCTACGTCTTTTGTTTTCCATAACTGTGATTCCTTTCTCCTCCATCTCTTATGCCATATTAGGGAAGTTACTGTTAAAGAAGTGCTCTAAAGGCAATCGCCATTAACACTTATTGTACACGCAACATGTTATTTAATATGTAAGGCTTCTTCATTAATTCGGTATTCATACGTTGAATTGATACAAATCTTTAATCGAATTAATGAAGTCCATGATACATAACATAGCAGGAAAAAAATCATGATGGGATCATGATAATAAGATTCTTATCATATGCAATTATGTTAGTGTCTAAATTATCCCTAGTCATAGGATTAACAAGACTGAACATTGTTGATCCGGACAGACTAGCACGCGTCATACTTCTTGATTGGATCAAGCAGCAGATCTTATAAACTGCGGTCAAGAGTTGATCAAAGTTAGCGTATGGATGCTTGCTAAGAATAGTTGAGTACATCGGAGACCTATAATGAGACAATCATATGGATCATCTATTTAAATGTAGATGATTGTCTCATCATAGCAATGGTGCAAGTATCCTTAGACTTGAGGTACTCAAAGATATCTTAAATGTTGATCCTGTACTTTGACCTCAATCCACGCCGCTTCAGGGTCGTCATCGATGAGGATTGGGCAGGGCTTTGAGGTGTCTAGAAAATTGAGCAGCCAACAAAGAATTCACCCCAATGTAGGAGAGTACTTAAGGCCCCTTGTTGGAATCATTACTCGGGAATCTCTAGCCATAGTAAAAAATGCCTTGAGGAGTGTCTTCAAGTACATAAAGGTAGAGTGATGAATCAGGGGACAAGATCAAATATCACTTGGGCTAGGTGTGGCATAGTCAGTCTAGTGGGAGCTACACATTGTCCATGCTCTAAACCAAGTAGGGTATAGTTTGATGAAAGGACAAATTACCTGTGATTTGTCTATGGAAGGGTATGCAATGTGACCACCGACCTTCCACACTGGGGGTCATGATGTCATAGATACCAATCTCGACTTGCTTAATCTAAATTGGCCGAATCAAGTGGCCAACATAACCTAACTCAGATCTGTACACACACTTAGAAGAGTGCTACTGACATAAAAATGATTCGATGTGATCCAAATATGAGGGAGTTAATTCTCATGAATGAAATGTACGGATTAGTGGAATTTCGGTTCGTAAAGCCAGCTACTTAAAGATGAGATAATAGGTTTAAGCCAGACTCGGCTTTGGGGCCAGGTGAGAACTGTTGTATTTTAATTTTGTGGATTAGTATTAATCAATTATTAAGATTTGTTTATTGGATTATTAACTAATATAAATTATGTATTATTATTATATTCTGTAACTGATATAGCACTTGACTAATCGATACGTAACTAATGATACGTAACTGACGTATTGATAGTCTATGATGGGCTGGACTATCCATGAGTACCTATTTATGAGGTCCCTACTCATCCGATGTTGTTTCTCCGACTTCCCATCTGGGCCAGACAGGGTTTTCACCTTTTTTGGCATATCGAGCAGAGAGCAAACATCTCCCTCTCTCTATCTCTCGGGCCAACAACAAATCACTTTCTCTGAGAAACTATGTGGATCCTACTTTGGTGCCGTGTACATGGTTTGAGTCTCACTTCGTATATGTGTGTATGAACATGCTATATTGCGATTCACATAAGTTTTTTCTATCAATTGGTATCGAGCCAACTTATAACTAATTATGGTTGTTCATCCGTATGAACCCTAGCTAATTTGTGTTGATTGAGATTTACTTGTTTTATGTGAAATTTTCACTTCCAGGGTTTTGTTAATCTCACATATGAGTCTCTATTTTGGATATGTTCTGGAATCAAAAGGTTTGGGATTATATTGTTCAGATTTATGACCCTATTTTCGTCAAATTGCTAAAATAAAAAAATAAAAAAACAAAAACAAAAAAAGGAGGTGTCCGAAACCCACGTGGATATACAAACCCTCGTTGTTTTTCCTTCGATCTACATTCTGGGTGATATTTCGTAAATTTAAACCTTAAATCATATCACAAAAATGTTAAGAAATTCAGAGTTCGTAAAACCGCGCGGGAGATGAACCGATTTAGTTGTCAGACTCTCGCTCTCGGGCCCAAATATGCTTTTTTGGTTGGTTAAATTGATGTATTTGTGGATTATGCAATTGTATATTGATCTCATCAAAGAACTATGATATATATTATTTTTGGGTATAATTATGATCTTGCCTATCGTGAGCATAATTATGCAAAACATTGTAGAAATTAAATAATTTAAATTCTTTTAGAATTTTAATTGAATTCATATGAATGTTTGCACTAAAAATAATTATACCCTATCGGAGGCAGTTATTAGTGTAATTTGTTATTAATGCAAGAAAATTATTTATTCGTAAAACTTGCAAACAAATTATGTTTCGAGCACCTATCTAGACAATTATGACATGAGATCATGTATACATTGTATAATTTATATTTTTATTGTGATTCAAAAACTTGAAAGATCCATGTGCAAGCAGAAACCACAAGAATACCAATGAAACCAGAACTAATGACGGTGAACCCACATGTGTCATTGTGTTTGATTGTACTAAATAGCTTTCCTCTACTGTACAGCCTCATTGCCTATGCACTGGACTTCACAAAACTCGAATTTTGGACCAATTGGCGAGGATGGGAAAGAGTCTCTGGATCTATATTTGGCTATCACCAATATGGTAGTTGTGTTAAACCTTTGAATGAGACAAAACAGGTGCTGAATAATCTTTTTGATATGAAAGACCTTGGTGATGCCTTCTTTGTCCTAGGCATCCAGATTCATCATGATAGGTCTAAAGGCATTCTTGGATTGTCTCAAAGAGGATATATTGAAAAAGTCCTCAAACGGTTTAACATGCATTCTTGTTCCTCATGTGTTGCACCCATTCAAAAGGAGCAGCTCTAAATCTCAATGTCCCCGTAATGAAAATGAGAGAGCCGAAATGGAAAAGGTCCCATATAAGCTCCGCTTGTCATGTACCGATGTATGCTCGCTTGTATTCGGCCCGGAGCATGCTTTTTGCCGTTAATGCTTTAGGAGATACTTGAGTAATCTTAGGTTTGAATCATTGGAAAGTCGTGAAAGGTCATGAGGTACTTGCAAGGTACCAAGGACTATATGTCGACTTTCTATAAAGTCCGATCAACTCGAGGTCACCGGGCTATTCGACTCGATTTTTGCAGTTGCCTGGGATGACGAAAATCTACTTCTGGTTTTATTTTTATGATGACAGGAGGAGCTGTTTCTTGGAAAAGTGTTAAACAAACACTTACAGCTACCTCAACTATGGAAGCAGAGTATGTCGCTTGTTATGAGGCTACTTGTCAGTTTTCATGTGGGCTAAAGAAATTGATTTCGCTTTTCATATTGTCGAGAGCATATCCAAGCCAATTCTTGTTATATATTGTGACAATATACTGTCGTGACATTTCCTCTCAAAACAGAGTGCTACTCAGCTTCAAAGCACTTTGATATAAAATAATTAAGCCATCGAGAGAAAGTTCGTGAATTTCTGCACTTATTGAATATACCGCATAGACATATGTTAGCATCCACTAACCAAAGGCTCTACCTATGTGGAGTTTATCAAATGTCATGTAACCTATATGGGTTTGGTTGTCTTTTGATATTTCAAGTTAGTGGGAGTCTCGAATTTATGCATTTATTTGCTTTGAATTTGCTTCGAGGTATGTATTGAATGACATGTCAATAATATCATCATATTCTCCGATGTAAAGATCGGTGATGCTCGACCATTTGTTTGAGAAATGCATATTTTGTTTTATTCACTACGCAGTTTCTTTATTCATAATCTCTTTTACATGAACATGAAGCCATAATGTGTGTATAACATTTTTTCCTATCTATAAGATGTCTCGCACGTTGAAGGCTTTATATATATATATTTTATTATTGGTTGTTATGTGTTGTCATAATTGATATATATATATATATATATATATATATATATATATATATATATATATATATATATATATATATATATATATATATATATATATATATATATATTTATTATTCAAGTTACGCTTTTTTGGCCATAATCGATATTTTATCATAGTTATAATAATCCTTATTCCTAATAATTGACTAATACTATCCAAGTGGGAGAATGTTGTATTTTAATTTTGTGGATTAGTATTAATCAATTATTAAGATTTGTTTATTGGATTATTAACTAATATCAATTATGTATTATTATTATATTATGTAACTGATATAGCACTTGACTAATCGATACGTAATCGACGAAGCACGTAACCCGACGTATTGATGTTTCCATGATGTGGGTCGGATTATCCATGAGTACCTATTTACGAAGCGTCCCTACTCTCATCCGATAAGAGCCTCCCTGACTTCCCCATCTAGCAGAGATTAGGGTTTTCACCTTTTGGCATATCAGATAGAGAGCAGTCATCTCCTCTCTCTCTCTCTCTCGCTTTCAAATGTGCCAGCCTCACTTTCAGAACCATGCATCCTACTTTGCTGTGCATGGTTTGAGTCCCACTCCCGATATGTGGTGTATGAACATGCTATATTGCGTATCTACATAAGTTTTTTTCTATCAATAACTCGCCATAACGCATGGGGATGTGTGGACCTATCATCGCTTAGAGTGAGGGGCATTTCAGTCATTTCATAGGATAGGGTTTCCCTATATAAGGAAACTTATGGAAACCCTAATGAGATTGATGCTCTTTTTAGACAAAAAGAGAGTCCATGAGAAAAAGCCATGTGTGCGTTCTCTCATATCAAAAGAAGGTGTTCTAGAGATTGAGAGACCCGGGTTTTTGGCTTCCTCTTCGGATCGGGACTTGGTTAGCACCGAGATCGAGTTTTTGGCTCCACTCTTCGTGTGGATACCGTTAGAGGTGAACCTAGGACTCGTTCGCCTGGCCTAAAGTCGCCTCGACCACTAGCCTTGCTGGAACCGACAAAAGGTAATCATACACCCTTCTCTTTGATGTAAAACCTATTGGCGTTACCAGGGTCCTTAGACGGTTTTATGAATTTTTTTTTTTTTTTTGTATTTTCACAAGCATCGGTAAGCGTTACACCACGAAACCCTTCCGCTACTGGCCAATGATTTGTAGCTATGCAAGCTGGGTCGACATTTGCCTCATTCAACACCCCAGAATCTCTCTTGATTGCACTCTCTGCTGCTACACCCCCGCCTTTCCCCTCCATCTCGTCCTTTCTCCTTTCATCCTCCCTTACCATATTGGTAGCTCGGTCAAAATGATTGAGCGTGATTTGCAGTGCATCAGCCGGTAGGCTTGATGAAGGGTTCTGAAGCCACTTATCTCCAACACCGTTCCTCGAAGATCAAACCTGCACGCGCAACCAAGCACCATACATGTAGTCCTTAGTAGGATTGTGCGCATCAAAAGCCTTCTCACAGAAATTTTCTGAATGTCCTAACACTCCGCAAAAATAACAAAAAGTCGGCAACCTCTAGTACCTGAAATGAATCCACAGCCACTCCTCACCTACTTTTTTTACCTTCATCCTCCGCTTCAATGGTTTCTTGACATCTAAGGAAATTCGGACTCACATGTGCATCCTCTAGCTTCCGTTGAAGTTCTTTGGATCAGACTCAACAAACTCTCCAATGAAGTTCCCTATATCCTGAATGACTCTCTCCGAGTGGAGGCCCCACGGTAGATCAAATATTTGGACCCAGAAGTCTACTTTGTCCAAAGTTATCACTTTCGGATCCATACTTGGTGTAATCTGCTTGACTAGCAAGAGGTTTCAGTTGAACATCCAAGGTCCCCCTTTTACCACTCTCTCTATATCCCGTGCATGATAAAACTAAAAGATAAAAAGGTTTGGCTTGATGTCTATTGTTTTTTGACATATATGCAAATCCACATCCCACATCGGTTGTGGAGTGGATTTGCTTCCCCTTTTCTTGTTATAAAAGGGCCCCCTCCTCTTCTCTAAATCACACCTCTTCCCATCACTTAAGGTTATTTGTAGTATTACCCAATTGTTTTTGGGTATTTACTTTCTTAGGAAATTGATTTGTGGTTTTAAGTTTGTACTTTCATCAGTGGGAGTTGTTCGTCGGCGCCCGAGGACGAGGCTATTGCCAACCTCTTAAATTTTCCGGTGTTCTTTATTTGTTACCGCTATTACTATTTTAGCCGCCATTATTTTCAGATCTCGTAGATTTGGCTTGCATATGTCCGCCGAATAGTAACATTTGTGTATTTGGGAAAACTAACTCTGGATTTTCCCAACAATTGCACGTAGCTGTCTCGCCGAGTATGCTCTGCGGGTTGCAAAGTGTTATCCGATCTTCCACATCGTAAAAGGTTCCTTTGGGCTTTTGGCATTTCGCTTCTATAGTTTCGAGTATGCTCAGAAGGCAGCTTTATCTGATCTTCCACATCATAAAAGATTCTATTGAGATATTGACATTCCGGGCAAAGGATGTCTATTTGTTGTAGAAATGTCGAATTTGAATCCAAAGGCACCATCAACCTCTACACCGAAAGGATTCTCATCAAGATCAATGGTGACTAGTACCAAATTTGATGTGGAGAAATTTGATGGCACCAATAACTTTGGCATGTGGCAGTGTGAGGTGCAGGATGTTCTTTTCCAACAGGAGCTTGAAAGCACTAGAAGAAAGTAGACCAGAAGATGTTGATGAGAAAGATTGGACAAGAATCAATCGTTTAGCATGTGGTACGATTCGATTGTGTCTCTCCAAGGAGCTGAAATATCCATTTATGAGGGAGACGTCCCAAGCAAGCCAGTAAGGAGATGCAAGACAAGTTCATGAAGAAGAGCACAGAGAACAAGCTCTATACGAGAACGGTTGTACCGTCTAAAGATAAACCAAAATTAATTATGAATGATCACATCACCGCATTTGATTCATTAGTAATTGATTTATTGAATCTAGATGAGAAAGTAAGTGATGTTGATAAGGCTTTGATATTGTTAGCTTCCCTTCCTGATGAATATGAACATCTTATTGTTAGTATGTTGACTGGGAAGGAAACAATAACCTTTAAAGAAGTAACTACTGCTCTGTATTCTAATGAGATCAGAAAAAAAGATAAATTAGAACACAGGAGCTCAGCCGGTGAAGCCCACACTGTTCGAGGTCATAATCAAAGCCGAAACCGAGGGAGAAGGGGAAGATCTCAGTCAAAAGGAAAACTTGCAAAAGATGAATGTGCCTTTTGTCACGAAAAAGGGCATTGGAAGAAAGACTGTCCGTTCGCAAAGAAAGGAAAGGGTGTATCTGCCATGTTTCGGGTCAAGATGATAAGGTCGATTTAATCGGTTTCAGGTGTCACGTTGACTAGCACCATGAATGGCTGTGTGATTCAAATTTCGCCATTCCATATGTGTTTCGGGAAAGGAGTGGTTCTTCAACTTTACAGAACTTGATGGTGGTGTTGTTTATCTCGCGCATAAATCAACCTTGCAAGATAGCCGGACGGCTCAATTAGCTCAAGAATCATGATGGGTCAACCAGGTGTCGATGTGATGTTCTGCACATTCGAAACTTGAAAAATCTCATTTCCTTTGGGAACCTTGAGTCAAAAGGTTTCACTATCATTATGCAAAATGGGATTCCGAAGTTGTTTCAGAGCACTTGTGGTGATGAAAGGTATCAGAGAAACAACTCGACTTTATCAAGGCAAAGACAAAGAAATGTGACAAAGCAGCAAAGAGTATCGAGGCGCATGGTGAAGAAATTGAGATGTCCAGGTTGCTATGGCACATGAGACTTGGGAAGATGGAGAGAAATTCGCAAACGCCGGGCTATGCAAGGATTATTGAAAGGTGCAAAGACTTGCAAGCCTGGATTTCGCAGCAATGTGTCTCTCGGGAAAGCAAAAGAGGGTGAAGTTCCGCAATCGTTAATCCATAATACTAAGGTATATCGATTATATTCACAATGCACGAGGGGACCAACCAAGATCTAAGCCTGGGAGGTAAACATTACTGTTACATTTGTTGATGACTTTTCCAAGAGTTTGGGTGTATAACTAAATCCAAAGGTGAGGTGTTTGAAACATTTCTCAGATGGAAGAAAAATTATGGAGAAACTGCATGTGAGAAGCATTAAAGTACTAACTGACATGGTACGTATCATCGAAATGATCAATTTTCGATATTCTGTAAGAAGGAAGGCATATCTCGGCACTTTACAGTTAGAGATACACTGCAGCAAAATGGGGTGGCAGAACGCATGAATCGAACCTTGCTGGAGAGTTCGTGTATGTCATTCAACGCCGGGTTCGGGCAAACAGTTCTGGGCTGAGGTTGTTATGTATGCAAGTCATCTCAATAACCGTCTACCATCAGCTGCACTAAATGGAAAAACACCCTTGGAGGTATGGTCTGGAAAACTTGCAAATGATTATGATACTTTACGTGTGTTTGGTTCCACTGCTTATTATCATGTAAAGGAATCTAAGTTGGATCCAAGGGCTAAAAAGGCATTGCTTATGGGAGTTACCTCGTGTCAGGATACCGACTCGTGTCTATCTTCAAGAAAATTATTTCTAGCAGATGTTACTTTTGATGAATCCGCCATGTCAAGAAGGTAACAAAGATGAAACGTCGAGAACACTTTCACAGCCGTAGGAAGACTTCCGTAGGAGAGGGTGTACTAAACAAAGTGGAGTTTCAGACAACTCCAGCTAAACCAGTTGAAGACCAGCAGACAGATCATGAAGCAGATGTTGAAGAGGAAGAGGTTTCAAACGAAGAACCTCGCACAATGATTTACCACCGCCATCAAGCGCCAAGAAGATTAGTGAAACCCGCTTCTGCTTTGAAGATATGGTGGCTTATGCATTTCCAGTGGTAGTTTGATTGCGTCGTTGAGCGCATTTGGAGGCGTTGCAGTTTTTTGTTAAAGAGAAGTTTCGAGATGGGATTCGCATATTTGTCAAGGTGGAGATTTGTTGTTTTTTGACATATATGCAAATCCACATCCCACATCGGTTGTGGAGTGGATTTGCTTCCCTTTCTTATTAGTGTGCGCGGGCCCCTTCCTCTTCTCTCTCTCTAAATCACACCTCTTCCCATCACTTAAGGTTATTTGTAGTATTACCTAATTGTTTTGGGTATTTACTTTTTGCCTCGCTTTCTAGGAAATTGATTTGTGGTCTTAAGTTTGTAATTCTTTTATTAGTGGGAGAAATTCACAGTGCCCGAGGACGAGGCTATCACAACTCCTCAGAAATTTTCCGGTGTTCTTTATTTATTATTATTTTCTCGCTATTACTATTTTAGTCAGTTATTTTGTATTAGCGATTTGTCTCTAGATTTCCGTCGAATAGTAACATTTGTGTATTTGGGGAAAACTAACCCGGATTTTCCCAACAATGTCCCTAAACTTACACCCTCTACCGGTCTCCACACCGATGCTAGCATTGTCTTCAATCGCCTAATAGTTAACTGGTTTGTCAATTAGGAATCTCCCCTCCAAACACCAGTCTTGTATCAGTTGCTTCTCTTCCTCTTTTCCATCCACCTTAACTTTGAAAATATATAAAAATAATCTATTAACTTTGAAAATATTTTTTTTAATATTTTCTTTTCTTCTAATCTTTATATATATATTTTTGTAATTTTTTGGGAATCAAGCATCACTTTAAAAACCAAACGATGAATTTGTTTTATTATTATTTTATTTTGACATCCATTCATTTTGTTTTTTTTACATTTACTCACTTTACATTTTGCTACTCCGGAAAACTATGATATTTTAATAATTTTACGTAACTTTTTTTCCTATTAAAATAATAATATAAAATTTAGAAAATGATGAGAAGTGATGATACCTAAAAAACATGCGTATAGGCCCAGAACGCAGACCCAAGAGACAAACCACCAACAAGGCTTAAGGTGGGCTTAGGGGGCAGACATCCCATGACGACATCCCGATCACTTCTGAGGCACGAGCCTCGATTGGGAACTAAGCTCGCCCCTTCGGATATATAGGTATCATGGATGGTCCGCCATCCACCAAACGAGGCATATAAAAGGGAAGTATCTAGTCTCCATGATCCTCTCTCCACTAATTGAGGAAGTTTATGACTTTACGATCACTAGCCCTCAATTATCCTTTAATATTCAGTTGACAATAAGGAAAAAGGGATTCCCTACCCAATTGGGAAGCAACCATATCGCCGTCTAACAAGAAAAGTCATCGTGATCACCCATGATAAATATCGAACAATTCCACCGAAGAAAGGTACGCAATCACAAAACCATCAATAGTTGATCTCTGTTTTTCTCCTCTAAAGAAACTGACTTAGGCATCGGAGAGGCGGTCGGCATTCCTCCGTCGGACCACCCTTTCTGTGCAAGTTGTATATCGATCCAGCCCAACGGATCAGCCAAACGACTCCAACAAGCTCCAGCCCAGTATCGATAGAAGCAACACCATTAGTTTGACGCCGTCTGTGGGAACGACTGTTCCTTTACAAATTAACTGATTTCTCAATGACTAATGGTATCGACTCGAAACATGAGTAGGAGTCACGCCAATCCCCCGAGGACGCAAGACCAACAGGACGACGTTGACAGCAGACAACCAGGAGACGCTCTCGGAGCTCTTCACGCCGCTAGCAACGAGATGGAGGCACTCTGTCTCGTCAATCAGCGTCTACTAAGGGAGTTGGCGGAACTCACCAGACAGGTGCAACACCCACAGGAGGCACAACAAGCCTGTGAAGGCTGCAATACCCCATTCCATAGGAGGAACAGCAACACCTCGGCGCCCCCCCGAGACGTTGACGGAGGAGGAGAAAATAGCTGACCAGTACGATCCTACACCCCGAGAGGGTCGCAAATGAGGGATGCCCGGCGTGGTCGACGAGGTGATGAGCCAACCCCCATCGCCAGGGAAGTGAACAATCTTGTGCTGCAATGCCTGACATCTAATAAAGAGTCCCACATGAAGGAGGTCAGAAAAGGTCGAGCCCCCTGCTCCATGGAATGCTCGTATAGCAAACCTATATGGAGGTCAGTCTGTAGATAATGCCAATGCTCAAGGAAGTGGTGCAGGGTTGATTCTAACCTCCCCGGATGGGATCGACGTGGAATATGCACTCAGATTCGGGTTCTAAACCTCCAATAACGAAGCCGAATATGTAGCTGTCATTGTCGGGCTTAACCTCGCCCACTTCAGGGAGGTTGATCAACTAAAGGTATGCAGGGATTCCTAATTGGTGGTGAAGCAAATAGAAGATTCCTACGAAGCGAGGGGTGCAAAAAATGATCATGTACCTCAAAAAGGTACGTGAACTGCTCAAAAAATTCGTAGGGGTTCAGGTCAGATATGTCGCAAGGGTAGAAAATCTACGTGCGATGCCCCGCAGTTAGCAATCTGCATCACAGGAAGACCTAGATAGGCGGATACCAGTCAAGCACCTCCCGAAGCCCTCAATAAACATCAACAGCGAAGAAATTTTCCTAGTGATAACTGCGCCAAGCTGAATGAACCCCATCTAAGACTACTACTGCTAAACGGACATCATTGCCGATCCGGCTGAGGCATCTAAACAAAGAGAAAGGTCAGCTAGATTCGCTCTTTTGCGGGGGACCCTTTATAAACGAGGTTTTTCTGCACCCCTCCTCAAATACATAGGAAAGGAAGGTGTACGTACTTAGAGAGGTGCACAAAGGCGTCTATGGCAACCATATCGGAGCTTGGACCTTGGCAGGAAAAACCCTGAGGCAAGGCTACTATTGGCCCACGATGCTCAAAGACGCCACAGAACTGGTCAGAAAATACAAAATCTGTCAAGAGCACGCCAAGATCTTCTACCTCCCATCCAAGCCACTGACCTCGATCATAAGCCCCTGGCCTTTTCAACAGTAGGGTTTAGACATACTAGGGCCCCTACCCGTTGGGATGGGCCAGTGAAAGTTCACCATTGTAGGAGTAGACTACTTCACCAAGTGGGCAGAGGCCGAGCCATTAACAACAATCACCGAGCAAAAGGTACGTAACTTTGTTTGGCGTTCCATAATATGCAGGTTTGGAATCCCAAAAGCATTAGTATCTGATAATGGAAAGTAGTTCGACAACCTGAAATTCAAAAACTTTTGCGCCGAGCTCGGAATCAAGAATTACTATTCATCATGAACTCATCCATGATCCAACGGATAAATTTGAAGTCACTATGGGACTCGAGGCAACATTGAAGACTAAGAGTGGGGAAAACTTAAAGGAAGAATGGGTAGAATACCTCCACGGTACTATGGGCGTACAAAACTACATGCGAAATCACCTTTCGAGAAACCGTTAAGCGTAGCATTTGGCAGAAATGGTAGCCTTGTCGAGGTTGGGCTTTCGAGTCACCTAAGGTCCCGAGGTTCGCAGCAGCAGAGCCTGATGAGAGTCTCTCCGCTTAAACCTTGATCTCTTGGAGGAGAAGCGAGGCAAGCTTTGAAAGCGGCTCTAGGGCCTGGCGAAGAGCAACAAGGTACTATGATCAAGAGTCGGGCCCTAGTTTAAACCGCGACCTAGTGCTTTCAAAAAAACTCCACACTTGACAAGGAAATACCCCTCGAAAGGAAATTGAGACCCTAGCTGGGAGGGACCACTATATCGTATCATGGATAATCGACACAGCCGCTATGAGCTTCAAACGGAAGAGGAAAAGACCTTGCATCCTCACAAGATCACGAGCACCTCAAGCGATTTTACCCATAAACCTCATATTATCTGGCAAAGTGCAACGGTTACACTTCGTTCAAATAGTTTTTGTGTTTATTTTAGAAACACCTACTCGTAAATCATAAAGAAAGAACCAGGGAGCTCGGTTTAACAGAAATCCACGGGGCTCGGAAGGGCCCAGAGGGTTACATGAAACATCAGACGAGTATACGTGTTTCCAAAAGATTTTACTTTTATTTCAGAAAATTACAATTAGCAAAACCGCTCTCTACATCTCAGAAAATTACAATCAGCAAAATCGTTCTCTACATCTCAAAAAATTACAATCAACAAACAACCACTCAAGGCAAAAACCCCTGAGAGAAAGCGGAGCGGGAAGAAAGGGGGAGGAGAGGTATAACATAAGAGCGGGACTTGAAGCATTCCCTCAACTGCTGGCCCCCTCGAACGTGTTCCTTGACCCAACTCCATCAAATGGCAGGACTAGGGAACAACACAACTCCAGGTAAGGCGAGGATTAAGGAACAACACAACTCCGACAAATGAGCGAAACAAAACGAAACCAAGCGTCGGCTATGACCACGAAGCGGACTTTGCGCGGTGCGATCAAATCCTGAAGCTTCATCGCATGTTGAACTCAGGCCCGGTGAGAGGCAGGGAAGGAAAAGCGAGGCGCGTATAACATACACCCTTGAAGGAAGGCGGTTATCTATAAAAAAGCTTGGACACCTTGGGTCACGCAGTTTGTTCCGATTCTCCATAGACTGGCATTAAAACTACGCACACTTTCCTAAGGGAAGGAAGACAAAAAATCCTAGAAGCTCGAATATTAAAGAGCCACGTAGCTCAGTTCGTCAAGAGTCATGTAGCTTAGTTCAAAAGAGCTATAGAGCTCAGTTTTTAAGAGCCTAGTAGCTCAGAAGGCCGCGTAGCCCTGACCTCAATAAGAACTCAAGAGCTCGGATATTAAAAAGCCACATAACTTAGAGTCAGGAGCCCCGTGTAGCTCGGTTAAAGAAAGAGCTATGGGCTTGATTTTAGAGCCTGGCTGGCTGAAGAATTTGCGTGCTAACACTGATATCAGCAGACTAGGAGCTGAGATGTTAAAGAGCCACGTATTTCCCGGTTCGTCGAAGTCACGTGGCTCGGTTTATGGAACTGGTAACTCGATTTGCTAAGAGCCACGTAGCTCAGTTCGTCAAGAGTCACGTAGTTCAGTTCGTCAAAAGCCACGTAGCTCAGTTAAATAAGAGCTCAGTAGCTCAGTTTGTTAAAAGCCACGTAGCTCGGGCGCTAGGCGCCTGGCCCGGCTCGGTTATTAAAGGGCATTTTGAGTGCCCGGAAGCCTCGCGACCCATGTTTTAAAATCACGAGTGGTAGAGACGAAGGTCAGAAAGGGTATAAAGGCAAATATCCGCATATCGACAAAAATCAGGGTCAGCATTACAGAAGTCCAAGGCTCAAAGCTCAAAGTTAGCAGAATGAGTAGAAACTACAGGGAAAAGCCTAAATGTCTGAAGGAAGACTCTGAGTAGCCTTAGTTACCCGAACATCCAAACCATGTAAGTTAAAAGGTGAAGTCCCAGCGATCGAGGTAGGAGAGTCGGCCTTTGCAGGAGCCTCAATCTCAGGTTCACTAGGGAAAGGAATAGAGCTGGGGGCATCTGGAAACACCACGGGGTCCGCTTCGTCGTTAGAGTCAGATTCTTCTACCTCCCCCTCAATAAGAACTTGGAAGTTATCCAAAATCGGGAAAACCTTAGTAGCCTTGCGCCGAGAAAAGCAACCCTTTCGGGAGGCCCACAAGGTACGGGGCCTCGTCTCTCCAGCTAAACGCCGTCGCACTATTAGTGACCAAGGCCTCTTACCTCTGAAGATCTCCACGAAGCCCATGGCATTCCTCAGTTAGGCGCTCCACGGAGCTCATGGCCTTAGAAGCCTCTTGGCTGACTTGGCTTAATATCGTGGCTTTGATGCGTAGCTCGTCTTGGACCACGTGTAGCTCGTCCACTGACCTACATAATATCCCTTACCACCCATGGCTTGTCCACCCGACTACGTGCTCATCTGGCCCAGCCTTAGCTCGCCTCGAGCCTTCTTTTCTTTATCTTCAGCTCGTACTTTCGCGGTCGTGGGTTGCTTCAGGTCGGATTCATTCTTCACGGCATCCTCAGAAAGGCGTTGCATCCGAGCTAGAAGGTCGGCCTTCTCGGAGGTCAGGGAGGCAACCTTGACTTTATACACTTTCTTTACTCTAACGATTGCCCTCTCCAGATTCAGCTCATGCCGGGCTTTTCTGTATATTGCTCTATCTGAAAGCGAGATAAAATTAATGGATGAGTTTGAAACAATAATTAAGAATTGAACAAATAAAGGCGTCCGAACATACGGTGGCCACTCCCTGAAGCGATAAGGCTAGAGCCTCCTCACTTGATTATAACATCCCATGTACCAGGTCGAGTCCCTAGGATGGACGATCCAAGTACCCCGGTGGCTGCCTCCTGGCTTGACGAGTCTCATGTCTCTTATCATCCAGAGATGCTTCCTCCCCTTTCCCTCAGACGCCCTGGAAGGAAGCTCGGCGCTTTGCGCCAAGGGGCTCCAAACAGATATAGGCAGGATATCCAGAGGAGGCTCGTCGGTCCTCCCAGGAGGACTCTTGGCTACCGCGGCATGGGGAGAGCGAAGCTGTGGACCTGTCACCTCTGACACCTCAGCTATAGGATAAGGCGTGTGACCTCTCGCCCAGAACTACCCTGGAGGACACCCCTAACTTCGGGACCTTACCTCGAGCCGCATGGCTGCTCTCAGGGGCAACGGGGACCTTGCGCTTGGCACTTCTTTTCTTCTTCGCAGCTTCAGCTCGGGCTTGAATAACCGGCTATGTGAGGAAGATTGAATGGCCTCAGCGGAGGAGTAGAAGATTTCACACGAAGGCTCAGGTCGAAGATTTCTCACTAGAAGGCTCGGAGGGTCGAGAAGGTTTCGCACCAGAAGGCCCGGGAATATTCGATCTAATAAGCACGGAATACGTCCGCGGGCTACATTTAACCAACTTCCGCTCCACCTCTTCATCCTCAGAGCTGAGACTAGGGCAAATACCTGAAGGCCGCACAACCAAAGCAAAGTTAGAAACACCTCATGACTTTTGAAGGCTAAACCCAATTAACGCGAATGGAAACTCACGCAGGTTCTCAAGGGCATTCTAAATGGTTGGAATGACGAGCATTCTAAACGGTCGGAATGCCGAGCATATCTTCTCGGTCAGCAGGATTATACTCCCAATTACGACCACTGACGAAAAAATAACGTTCCTTCCAATGTTTGTGGGAGGACAGAAAATTCGAGATGATCAGCTTGGCATTTATGCATTTGGAAATGTACAAAAAGCCCTCTGCGGCCTCCTTCACACTAAAGAAGTCCAGAAGCAAAGCTATGCTGGGAACCCCGAGACCTTTATCCATAAAGACGACCGGAGAAGCTGTAGCCTGAAATACTGAAATTGGGAAAGTTGGGACGAGACGATTGTTAAAATCTTTGTAAGGCAACTTGATAAAGGGATGCGAGAGGAAGCGAGGTCGTTCGAAGAGTAGCTAAAGAAACAAACCCATCTTAGCTTGGATGATGTAAGAAGTGAGAAAATCAAGGCACCAAACATGAACACCAGAGGGGGGCTTGTAGCAAGCGGCGAAGGTGTTTCCCAAAAAGGGCTTGATTCGATTAAAGCCCATTGCTTCGGCATTTTGCATAGCAGCCCTCAAGTAGTCAGAACCGCCAGGGTACCTGATCTCACTGACCTTGTTTTTGCCTTTGCTAGACGGGGAAGGAGGTCCCGCTAAAGGGACCGGTCGATGCTTGATGGTACCGGATGACCGGACCCTTCACATGCCTTACTAGCTCCAGTTTCCTCGGCCAGGCCTTATCACGTAAACCGAGGAAAACGATTGGGCCTAGAGGAAGTACACATGATTGGGCAAGTATAAGAGAGGTCAAACAAATGATAAAGAGGCAGAATCCTAGCCAAACTTGCCCTAATAACCTTAAAGTCAAAACACTAACTCCTCACGGCTAAAATTCGTTGGACAGAATTCCAGCCAAAAAAGTGAGGAAGAGGAGACGAACAATGACCACCAGGGACCCACGAAATCCAGAACAAGAAAAGGTAAACATGGGAAGAAGAAGAAAAACGTACCAAACTAGGGAAGAGAACAAAAGAGCGACCCCAGCGAGAGAATAGCGAAACCAGAGCGTCGTGAGCGATGATTAAAGAAGTTTTGAGAAAGAAAAATTTGAGACTATAGAGAAGGGTTTGAAGAACAGGGGAATGCGGTTCAAATAACCGTGGGGTGCTTCTAAAAACACTAGAAACATCAATCGAAATGGGCACGAAAATTGAGAAAAGCCATCATCATCGCAGAACGTTTGACAGTGACAAAGCCCTGATTAGGCATCCTTGATTATACGATGGAATCCACGCCCGATCGAAAGCGGTGTGCCTTGCAAAGCTTGCTTGACGAAGTTAGGGTGCAAGCGATGATGCTAAAAGCGTGCGTATGGGCCTAGACGCAGAACTGGGAGTGAGCCGCAGCCGAGGTAAAGGTGGGCTTAGAGCGACGGCCAGTAGCGACATCCGTCATACGGCGCGAGTCAAGTTGGGAACTAAGCCCGCTGATTTGTGCCGCAAGTAGGTGTGCCGGAATCAACAAAATTTATAATCCTAATTCCTCCTACTGTCGTAGCATAGCTATTGCAGTATGGTGGTTCTAGGGTCGAACACATGGATGAGTTTTCCTCGTGTAAATGATGTGCAGTTAAGTTAAAAAATGGTGAATTCAATTTGAATTTGAGGTTTTAGTAAAAACAGTGAGAGTTGGTGATTTATAGACTGAAAATAAAATGAAGTAAAATATGAAAAAGAACTCCTTGAAGCATCGGGCTACCTAGTTGAGTCTAAGACAAATATGAAGGTTCTCGAGGTCCTTTTCCTCGCGTTAGGGAGGATGACCTATAGTCATTTCGAGCTGGATGCTATTTTATTATCAAAACTGAGACCCCCAATAATTTTCTTTTGAAATATGGCATTTAATGAGAATAAATGCTCCCAGGGCCCAGTAAGAGCATATCCATAAATCTACCACATAGTAACTAATAGAGAATGGCTAACAGGATGTCGGTGGATCACAGCAATAAACACCTTGAACCCAAAGAAACACCAAATACAGGTTAATCAAGGTATTTTTAAGCGGTTTAACCTAGAGTGAGAGATAGAAGCATAAATGAACATAAATGTTGGCATTAAAAACGTGAGAACCGTCAGTTTACCTCAGTTTTAAAGCCCAGTAGCCCTTCTCTTCAAGGATGGAGGGGGTTTAGCTAACCATCCCTTGAGTTGTCATCCTCAAGGGGTGTTTGGCAATCGAGAAAATAAAAGAAAAGCAAAGAAAATGAAAGAAAAAGGAAAGCATTGGGAAAGCTTACCTAGTGCTTTGTATTTCACCTAGCCAAAATTCCACCAAAAAAATCGATCCCCCTCTCTACAAAAGTTTGAGCTTATATAAAGCTCTCATAAGAAAAATACAAAAATACCCTCAATTCACACTTGTACACATGAAGGGCAAAAAAGGAAGAAATCAAAAAGGGATACAGGAAAGTCAAAATGTCAAAGCAGCATGAACAGTGGCGCATGAAGGAATTTTCGCACTGTGGTGCGAAATTCTCTGCTTCTGCTTTCTCTACTTCTGCTCCTTCTTTCCTTCTGATTCTAATCTGCAATGTTGAGTTCGACTCGAATTCTTCGTGCTTGGACCGACTCAACAATCTTGGCATTAATAGCTTGCAAACAAAATTAGCCATAAAATGCGATCAGTAGAATGACAGGGACCTTAATGTGCAAATTGGATTAATTACGCTGATTAGTACACAAAGCGCTCAAAACCTTAAATAAACAGGGTTCAAAATAGCACTTTTTGAGCACTAATCACACCCCCAACCTACACATTGCTAGTCCCTTAGCAATGAAAGAAAGAAAGAAAGAAAGAACATACAAAACGATAACAAAATGATGTTCATAAAAAAAATGGTATTTCAAAAAGGTTGAATGAGTAATGCCTAACCCTCAATGAGAATCACTGAAACCTTGCCCAATAACCATCTTGAGATAATGAATGCCATACATAATTGAGTATCAAAAGAGCCTCCTTCTTGGTGAATCAACCAGAGACTTCCACCAAAACCTAAGTGTTTGTTTGATCAGTTTTCAACAATAAAGCGCTACGCGCACTCTCCCCGACCAAACTCGCCTCCACCTAGGACATTAACCAACCTAAATAGATCAGGACCCACTCGTATTCCACAACTCTTTTTGCGTTGCTTAGGGGTTCAATCTTTGAGAATCAACTTCACCAAAGTCCATGTAGCGAGGATCCCACCATTGACTCTGACCCGATTAAGGCTTAGGGCAGCCGAGTCATAAGGGTCTTTGCGACCATAACTCTTGAGGTTTCACCGGACTCAGGATAGTTTAGAAACTCCAGCACCTGGCTCGCTAAACTCCACCCATCCACCCGTGTAGCGAGCACTAAGTCGGTGGCTCCCAACCAGTTGGCTTAGGGCACCGGGCTTTGAAGGCTTTTGCCATATACCCCTTGGACCGTGCTCGGGTTTCAAGGCAAAGCGTTGCAATTTTCTTCTTTTTCTTTTTCTTTTCTTTTTCATTTTGGAAGACACATTGACCTTCTTTTCCTGGGGGTTCTTAACCTATTGAAGGTAGTAAATGAAACTAGGCTAGGCTTTTGCAAGGCTTAGGAGGTTAGACAAATTTTCAGCTTATTGATGAAACCTAATGTGCACTATGTGTGGTTAGCTAAAGGTGGAAGGAAAGGGTTGAAAACAATGAGATTTCAACTAATCATCCACTTAATCAAGCATGGAACTAATCTAACATCAATAGAATTGGACAGTGTTTCAATTTTTCAAACTGCAGGCTAGGCAAAACACAAAAAAAATGGGGCAATTTTGAAAACTGAAAGTGTAGGCTGTATAGTATGTATATAAAAATAAATGGCTATATTTTCAGCTTTTCAAAAACAACTAACAGCTTCACAAACAAAACAAACAACTATGTAAGAAACTAAATATCAAGTCATTAAACTTAACAAAATAGACTTGCTCAAAAACATAAAACAACACTTCCTTCCTTAACTCCTCCCCCGACCAATTCCAACATTGTCCCTCAATGTGGCTATGGGATGGAAATTTAAGGGGAGGAAGTTATACACCTCACTTGATGAAATATTCTCGTTTTAGATAGGAGACTTACTTAAGCTTTCCGACACCTTATTCACCCCGTTTAGGCTTCAAATGAACAAGTTAGGAGAAGAAAAGAAAAAAAAAATGACCAGTTGGAGAATTTTGAAAATTACACGTTCATCATAATTTTAAAAGTGTTATTTCTGGCTATATTTGGATTCTACACTCTCTAAGCTTTCCAACGGTACCAAAATTACTCAAAACGGAGTTCGGATGGGAAAGTTATGGGCGAAACAAAATGGAGTTGTTGTTCAGTGAGAAAATTCGCAAGCATGTGCAAAAATTTTGCACCCTGTGAAACTGATTTTCCACCTTTTTTTTTTTTTTTTTTTGTTCTTGTATCCTGCATCCTCTCCTTCAAAAATTTGACAAAAACTGCAAAAATAAACACATAAAAATTTAAGAAAAAAAATGCTGAAAAATTAAAAATAGGCTGAAAACAAAAATTAACTTAAAAATAAAGATAATCTAAAAAGAAAAATTAAATAAATCACAAACAAAACTTAAAGTAAAGCAAATAAAAGTCTAACAAAAATTGGAGTGGCTTCTAATTTAATGTAGAAACCACTCCTTTCGGAGATAGTCATACGGTTCATGGAGGGTCGGAGGAGAAGTCCCTGCGTGTATCTGGCTGTGAGGGTGAGTTGCGGCGAGTTGAGTTCTGCCCCTCTTTGTTTAAGCACTACGCCTTACATGGCGGGTGATTAGGAATTGATTGAGGCCTTTGGATTCTCCATCAGACTCTTCATTGTTCTTCATCAATTCCTCTTGCAGTTTGTGAACACTGTGTTTTCCTGCACTTGGCCTAATCAGGCAGACCTCATCTGGCTCTCGTTCTTCCATTGATTTGTGCTTGTTGCTTAGGTGGAAGATGTTGAGTTCCAATGTCATGTTGCCAAATGTGATTTGCATGACCCCATTCCGGTAATTGATAATGGCATTTGATGTGGCCAAAAATGGCCTCCCAAGTATGATGGGCACATGGTTAGTGCCTTCATCATGACTCAGAGTATCGGAACAACGAGTCTCTTGGATGATGAGATTTGTCCACTTTCTGAGCGTCTTCAGCGCTGCCCTTGGGAATTTTTCATTTGATCGATCATTCTGAATGGGAGTGATGTTGGTAGGCTTTAACTCTCAGAGCCCGGAGTTGTATACAGCGGGTATGGTAGCAAGTTGACAACGGCCCCAGATCGACGGTGCCTTGTCCACCACAAGTTCCCCATGTTCCGAATGGTGGGATCACGGATCCTTATGCCGCTCAGGGTTCTCTGCTGGATGATGGAGCTTACCTGCTCAGTTAAGAAGGCTATTTTATCCACATTTAATCCTCTCTTTAATGAGCCACCAGGTCCTTCAAAAATTTGGCATATGTTGGAACCTGCCTAATCATGTTTAGCAGTGGGATATTGACCTTCACTTGCCTTAGCACATCTAAAATTCCAATATGATTGGAGGCCTTTTTCTTACTTTTTAATGCTTGAGGAAATGGAGGAGGCATACTCTTCTTCATGGAATCTTCTTTTATAATTATCCGCTCCACTTCCTTTTCTTCCTTGGTCTCCTCAACAGGTTTAGGCACTGGCTGCTCAACTTTTTTACCACTTCTCAAAGTGGTAATGGCCTTTACTTCATCCATTATGGGGGCAGGTTCACTGGCAAAGGCTATCTCATGGACTCCCCTCGGATTGGGCTGAGTTTGGGCAGGGAATTTTCCTTTCTCTTGTACCTCCAGCAAATTGGTAATCCTAGTGATGGAGTATTGAAGATTATCTATTTTCTTATTGAGATCACTTTGGAGCCCATCAATCTTTTTGTTCAGGGTGCTTTCCACAGTATCAATTCTCTGAGCCAATTGTACATTGATTCCCATTTGCTCTTCCACAAAATCACCTACCACCTTGCTCAAATTTAAAATAGCTTGTTCAACAGGGGATGAGGATGGCGGTGGCTATGGTTGAGTTGAGGAACCAAACTGTTGTTTGTATGAGGCGTATAAGCGAGGGGGTTGGCTGAAGTTAGGGTGGTTCCTCCAATTGGGATTATATGTATTGCTATATGGGGCATTGGGTGGAGGTTTGCTTTAACCAACAAAATTGGCCTGATCAGGGAACATCTCTCTTACTGCTGGAATGGTAGGACAACTGCTTCCGAGTTGGTGACAAATGAAGCATAAGCAGCTGTGGGGACTGATCCAGCTGCTGGGCCTCGTGTAGTCTTTCCTTCCGGTTCTTCCACCCTCTTAGCCAAGGTGGATAGCTTTGCCTTCATCTCCATATCCTCTAGGGTGAGTACACGCACCTCCCTACGATTCTTTGTGGGGCCTCACATCTGTCTGTCTCCTGGGTTAGGCTCGTCCACGTACTTTGGAAGTTTTAGCCATAGCGAAATCCATGGCTTCGTCTGGATTCTTGCTTAGGAAGTCCCCTCCACACATAGTCTCCAATAATTGCTTCATAGTGGGGGACATTCCATCATAAAAATGGTTGACCAACATCTAAGTATCGAAACATGGTGAGGACGAGGCGATGGTCTGATACCTTTCCCGGCCTTGGTAAAGCGTCTCATTGATGACATGAGTTTGCAAAGGTATAGATCTGCCTTTTCAAACTGTTGGTTCTGTGCATGGAAAAAAATTTCTTTAGGAATTCAGCCTGCATCTTTGTCTAATTTCGTATTGTCCTTGGCCTTAGGGAGTTGAGCCAAATCTTGGCCTTGTCCTTAAGGGTTAAAGGAAAGGCTTTCAAGTTCAACAGCTCTATATCGGTTGCAGCCTCCTTGAAAGTTGTGCAAACTTCCTCAAAATCTCTTATGTATGGATTTTCATTTTCCATACCATGGAAAGTTGGTAGTAGGGCACCCGGATAAGGCTGACGGTCATCCTCGCGGGAGGTACAATACATGAGGGTGAACACACTCTTAGTGGGTGTATATGGTCCCTCATTGACCTGTAGGCATTAGGATTTCTTTGGACCCCTTGTTGGCTCTACTGTTCTTCGAGTGGGGGCTCCATCTGTTCAGTGTTTAGGCTCACTTCACAACCACACTCCTATTAGGACTTTGGTTCTCTCTAATCTGCTTGCCGTGTTCCTATCCCAGGATTGCATAAAGTCTTATGAAAACAACCTGAACCTGACACAAAACAAAAGCAAATTTTACCCTAGAAATGTTACTATTAGCTAAAAAAATAAACAAGAAATTTGAGTATGGACAGTATAAAAATTAAATCAACCTAGCAGTGAACTGCTAGGGGGAATAAAAGTAAAAGCAAAAAGTTTTTGGGATTCACCAATACTTGTGATGAGGATCACAAGTTCAACAGCTTCTCACTTGCACTAACGCACCATCCGACCTTTGGTATCATTTTGATTCGATGCGCGAGTAAATTGTGCGAAATCGACAAAATTTATAATCCTAATTCACTCCCTACTGTAGTAGTATAGTTCTTTACTGATATGGTGGTTAAGGGTCGAACATAGGGATGGGTTTTTTTTCATGTAAATGATGTGCAGTTAAGTTCAAAAATGGTGAATTCAATTTGGATTTGGGGTTTTAGTAAAAACAGTGAGAGTTGGTGATTTATAGACTGAAAATAAAATGAAGTAAAATATGAAAAAGAACTCCTTGAAGCATCGGGCTACTGGGTTGAGGTCCTAAGGCAAATGAAAGGTTCTCGGGTCCTTTTCCTCGCGTTGGGGAGGTTGACTTATAGTCATTTCCAGAACCGGATCTTCATTTGACTATCAAAACTGAACCCTAATAATTTTTCTTTTTGAAATATGGCATTTAATGAGCATAAATGCTCCCAGACAGTAAGAGCATATCCACTTAAATACCTTTTTATAGTAACTAATGAAAGTGACTAACCGGATGTATCGGTGGATCTAGCAATAAACATCCACTTGAACCCAAAAAAGCTTACCAAATACAGGGTTAATGTGAGAACATTTTTAAGCGGTTTAACTGCAGAGTGAGAGATAGGAAGCCGTAGATAAATGCGGCAGTAAACGTGAGCAGGTGTTCAGTTTACCTCAGGTTTAAAGCCCCGGTAGCCTCTCTTGAGGATGGAGAGTTTAGCCAACCATCCCTTGAGTTGTCATCCTCAAGGGGTGTTTGGCAGCCGAGAAAATAAAAGAAAAGCAAAGAAAATGAAAGAAAAAGGAAAGCAGCGGGAAAGCTTACCTAGTGCTCTGTATTTCACCTAGCCAAAATTCCACCAAAAAATCGATCCCCCTCACTACAAGGTTTGAGCTTATATAAAGCTCTCATAAGAAAAATACAAAAATCACGCCGATTGCGACATACGCATGAAGGGCAAAAAGGAAGAAATCAAAAAGGGATACGGGAAAGTCAAAATGTCAAAGCGACATGAGCAGTGGCGCATGGAAGGATTTTAAATCATGGTGCGAAATTTCGCCTTTGTGGTCTGAAATTCTCAAACTTCTTCTTTCTACGCCTTACGCTCCTTCTTTCCTTCTGATTCCGATCTGCAATATTGAGTTCGACTCGAATTTTTGTGCTTGGACCGACTCAACAATCTTGGCATTAATAGCTTGCAAAAACTACAAAATTAATACAAAATGCAATAAGTAGAATATGAGTTAATATGCAAATTCGGGTTAATTACGATTAATTAAAAGTCTTTCAAAACCTTAAATAAACGAGGGTTCAAAATAGCAGCTTTTGGCGTAATCAGCGGCTTCATCGAATATATAGGTAACATGGATGGTCGCCCGTCGCCAAGCGAACGTATAAAGGGAAGTCACCGATGCTTTATGATCCGCTCTCCACAGTTAGGAGGAAGGATCTCTTCTGATCGCGGTTCGCAATTATCGCTTTTAATATTCAGTTGATGATAAGGAAATAGGGATTCCCTACCCAATTGAGGAACAACCATATTGCCGTTTAACGAGGAAAGTACGTCGTGATCACGAATTTATAAATAGAGCAATTCTCACCCAGAAGAAAGATGCGCAATCACCGATGACAATAATTGATCTTTGTTTTTCTCGCCGAAAGCTACTTTGGAAATTGCTCGGAGGCCGGTCGGCTTCCGTCGGACCACCTTTTAAATGCCGGGTTGTCACGTCGAATTTGGCTTGCGGATCGGCCCAGCGACTCAAACAAGATCCGGCTCGATATCGATAGAAACCAGCGCCATCAAAGGATTCGAATTAACATTAAAATTTAAGAGGATAAAAGTTAAAAAGAAGTGGTTACCGGACATTCTTATCGGTCGTTTATTTAATAAAACTCTTTTCGGGTGTCCCACTAATAACCTTAAATTTAATAAAATAATTTTATAAATTTATTTAAGGAATATAAAACGGCTTATCTCTAAGACTATTAGGTTAGAACCCAATTTTGAAAATTTAACTATTTATCAAAATTGATGTGATAAAAATATCTTTATTATTTTCTTATAAAAATATTCATCTCTTGCAACTTGTAAAAAAAGCATTCACATACAAAATAGACTTTTTTTTCAAGAATGAAACGTATCATCTTTGGAGTTATTTAATTAATAAGGGTTTTAAAAGACCGATTTTAGATATTGAAAAAAAAAAAAAATCCAATTTTAGATATTTGGAACATATTTGGTTTCTATTTTTAAAAACTAATATTGAGAATAATTTTAAAAAATATAAAAAATATTATTTTGTTGTTATTTGAATTTAGTATTTAGGAATCAAACGTGTTCTTGATTCTTTTTATTTTTAAAACAAAAAACAATTTTAAAAAACTGTAACTCTTCATCTAATTTGGCCTTCATTTAGAAAAAAAAAATACTCTTATATTATTTTTTTATAAAAATAATCTTTATTTTAAAACATGCATATAAAAATATAAAATAGATCTCAAGTTTCAGTATGAATGAAACGTATCATCTTTGGAGTTATTTTATTAATAAGGGTTTTAAAAGACCGATTTTAGATATTTCTAAAAAAAAAAATCCAATTTTATATATTTGGAACATGTTTAGTTTCTATTTTTAAAAACTAATATTGAGAATACTTTTTAAAAATACAAAAACACTATTTTGTTGTTATTTGAATTTAGCATTTAGGAATCAAACTTGTTCTTGATTATTTTTACTTTTTAGAACAAAAAACAAATTTTAAAAACTATAACTTTTAATCAAATTTTGCCTTCATTTAAAGAAAAATACTCTTATATTATTTTCTTATAAAAATAATCTTTATTTTAAAACATGCATATAAAAATATAAAATAGATCTCGAGTTTCAGTATCAATGAAACTTATCATCTTTGGAGTTATTTTATTAATAAGGGTTTTAAAAGACCGATTTTAGATATTTCGAAAAAAAAAAAAATTCCAAGTTTAGAACATATTTTGTTTTTATTTTTAAAAACTAATATTAAGAATAATTTTTGAAAATATAAAAATATTATTTTGTTGTTATTTGAATTTAGTATTTAGGAATCAAACTTGTTCTTGATTCTTTTTATTTTTTAAAACAAAAAACAAATTTAGAAAACTATAACTCTTCATCAAATTTGGCCTTCATTTAGAGAAAAATACTTTTATATTATTTCCTTATAAAATAATCTCTATTTTAAGCTTGTGCGTATAAAAATATAAAATAGATCTCGAGTTTCAGTATCAATGAAGTTATCATCTTTGGAGTTATTTTATTAATAAGGGTTTTAAAAGACCGATTTTAGATATTTCGACAAAAAAATTCCAATTTTAGATATTTGGAACATATTTGTTTTTTATTTTTAAAAACTAATATTGAGAATAATTTTTGAAAATACAAAAATACTATTTTGTTGTTATTTGAATTTAGCATTTAGGAATCAAACTTGTTTTTGATTCTTTTTAATTTTTAAAACAAAAAATAATTTTAAAAAACTATAACTCTTCATCAAATTTGGCCTTTTAATTTTTGAAAATATAAAAATACTATTTTGTTGTTATTTGAATTTAGCATTTAGGAATCAAACTTGTTTTTTGATTCTTTTTATTTTAAAACCAAAAGTAATTTTTAAAGTATAACTCTTCATCAGAATTTGGCCTTTATTTGAAAAAATATACTTATATTATTTTTTATAAAAATAATCCCTTATTTTAAAACATGCATATAAAATATGAAATAGATCTCGAGGTTTAGGTATCAATGAAACTTATCATCTTCAGGTTATTTTTATTAAGGGTTTAAGACCGATTTTAGATATTTTGAAAAACAAAAATCCAATTTTATATATTCGGAACATGTTTGGTTTTTATTTTTAAAAACTAATATTGAGAACACTTTTTAAAAATACAAAAAACACTATTTTGTTCTTATTTGAATTTAGCATTTAGAAATCAAACTTGTTCTTGATTCTTTTTATTTTTTAGAACAAATTTTTTTTTTCAAAAACTATAACTCTTCATCAAATTTGGCCTTCATTTAGAGAAAAATACTTTTATATTATTTTCTTATAAAAATAATCTTTATTTTAAAACCTGCATATGGAAATATAAAATAGATCTCGAGTTTCAGTATCAATGAAACTTATCATCTTTGGAGTTATTTTATTAATAAGGGTTTTAAAGACCGATTTTAGATATTTCGAAAAAAAAAATTCCAAGTTTAGAACATATTTTGTTTTATTTTAAAAACTAATAAAGAATAATTTTGAAAATATAAAAATACTATTTTGTTGTTATTTGAATTTAGTATTTAGGAATCAAACTTGTTTTTGATTCTTTTTATTTTTTAGAATAAAAAATAATTTTAAAAAACTATAACTCTTCATCAAATTTGGCCTTCATTTAGAGAAAAATACTTTTATATTATTTCCTTATAAAAATAATCTTTATATTAATACATGCATATAAAAATATAAAATAGATCTTGAGTTTAAGTAGGAAGAGATTACTATATTTTAAGAAAGTAATTAGTTATAAAAAAAGAAAAAAAAAGATATTTATGTCCCATATAGATTATTTATTGAAAAAAACATTAACCAAATATTCTTATCTTAAATAAGTGGAGATATAAGCAGTTACTTTATTTTATTTTTTGAAATAAAATTATGATAAGCAGTTTTGAAGTCATAGGAGAGGGAGAGGGAGAGGGAGAGGGAGAGGGGGGCAGTAATCATGGTGAAAAATGGGTGGCTGATGTTGATGAGTGATGAGAGAGAAGAAAAGAGTGAGAAAGAGCGCGTGGGCTTTGAAACTCGTAAAACCAGCAGTGACTCTCTCTCTCTAGACTCTCTTTCTCTCTCTCTCTCTCTCTCAATATATTGAGGTTTTGCACTCGCTTCTCTCTTTTCTCCTTTTTGATTCGCGTGTAACCTCCGAGGAAAAACCTGCTTGTTGTGAAGGTCTGAAGAACCACACGACCACACTGAATGAATGCACACAGAGAAGATTAGAGAAGAGGAGAGAAGAGAAGAGAAGAGAGATTCATCACTGCTTCTACTTCCTCTCCCTTGACCAATTTTGTCTGAATGCTTGGTTCTTCTGAAATCAATCTCGTTGGATGCACAGAGAGATCTTGTCCCTTCTACAATGCTCACTTTGTAGAGAGACAAGGTACAGCGACATCACAAGCCTAATCATTTCTTTTTCTGCTAATTCTATGATTCCCTCCCTGGACCATTCTTTTTCTTTTTTCGCTTTTGATCGATACCTATTCCCAAATATATAGTGTTAGATTTTCATTTTTTGTAACCTCTTCGTCCGCCTCCTTTATTCCCTTCCGAATTATTTTTTTCTTCGAATCTTTGAATTTCTCAGAATTCGAACTAGGGTTTCCTTTTCTAGTGCTTGATGTTTGTGTTCCTTGATCTTTTTTAGGGTTTCGTGGAATCGTTACTGGGTAGTTCTCGATTTTGGGAATTGTTGAGTAATTAGGGTTACGATCAGAGCTGGATTGAAGAACCAAGTATAGTCCAGACTCTTGATTTCGGAAGTAAAGGTCGGGAGCTTTGGTTGCTGCGAGGTTGGATTTTGTGACATTGAATTTGCATAGGTTGATGGTTGAACATTCTTGTTTCTGGCATGGAAGAGGACTGTAGCCGTGGAATTGTGTAGACAGTGATCGGCAATCCGAATTGCTTGTTTTTGGCTGAGGTTATCTGGATTTTTTCTGGTTTCAGGTGGTTGATCTTTCAGTAGGGGATGCTTTTAGTATTGGGTTGTGGTTGTACGAGGGAGGTGATGGTTCTTTATTGGCCTACAAGGCAACACAATCGATCGGATTTTACTGGACCATTTTTGTTTCTCAGAAAACATTTTGGGTTTGAGCAGAATCCGTAACCCAAGTATTTTTGAAGTAATTCCTGCATCTCGGTTCATTGAGCTTGTTTAGTGTAGTATACTACAGCAAGTTGGATCCAACTCCTATCTGTGGTGAGCAGTTCTTCGTGGAAAGGAGGATTAAGGTGATCGGTAATTTTTCCAGAGGTTGTGCATAAGGAGGATTGAGGTTGTTGGTTTTTTAACAGATAATCCTTAGTTCTGTGCGGGAGCTTTAGTTTTGAAACAAATATTGGACAAATTGGACTGACCTGTTTCAACATCTGCGGCAAAGGAAAGTTAAATTTGGTGGCTTAGAAATTGACTGATAGCTTTATGGAGGATTTTTGAAGCTGGAAATGAATGCGGGGACATGGTGCATGGACAGGAGCATAGTTGCTGGTCCGTTCCCTTCTTGGAACAGTACTTCTGGAAAGTAATTCAAGTCATTGTATGTGTGGAAGGTCCTAGTTTTCTGTATTCAAGATTTCTGTGCAATGTCTCGCTGCTTTCCGTTTCCGCCTCCAGGGTATGAAAAAAGGGCTAGAACAGATGAGGCAGACTTGCTAAAAAAGGTTAATCTGTTTTCTTAAATTTACTGCTTTTCGTAATTAGCAAGCATTCATTTATGAATTCCAGGATGTTCCATGGATTTGAATTCCGTTGTGCATTATACCTAATTAGAAATGAGCCATATGGTTTTCATTTCCATGGAACATTAAGGAGCCTCTTAATCTTTCAAGGCCTTTGAGCCTTACATTGCGATTGTGAATATGACATAACTTTTTATCATTGTTTCAACTCAATATCTGACTGGTTGAAATGGCAGAGCATCATTTCTGTTCTGATGTAAAATATTTGGGATGTCCCCTTTACCTATTAACATTTCCTGTTTTCTTTTGTTCTCTTATCCTGTGTGATAGGCTGCATTATTGGATTTTAGTTGCAAAAATTATGAATCTATGATCACAGAGTTTCTTTCTGATTTTGACTGAAGCTATACTGGCTGGAAATTTAGATGTAAAACTAAGTAGCACGTCTTTTTCTTTTATATGAATGTGTTGGTGTTTTTTTTTTGTTATGTTTTTCCAATAACTCATATTTCTTTTGGATCACACACTTGGGGTCAGGTCCTCTAAACCAAAGTTAGATGCTTGAATACTTGTGGTGTGGGTTGGTTACTAATAACTAGCCAAAGGCAATTTGTAACCTGATGATTAGATGACCTTAAGAACTGAATTTTCACTTATGACAGAATTTTCTCCAAGCTTAGAGATTATGGTTCTCTGAGGGGAAAAAGTGATGCATAGTAGCTATCAGTAGGTAGCCTAATTAAGGCAACATTCAAACTGCCTTTTTGTAAGATCCAGAGTTGAAATTTTGCTTAGGAATTTAGACACACACAATCATGTTATTTTTGTAGGATATTGTTTTAGACCTAAACCTAGTTGATGATCATTAATTGGTAAATGATTTTGCCTATAAAGAAAAAAGGGTAAATGATTTTAGAAGAGTCATTGCCCAGTTTCCTTTTTGAGTCCTAATATGCTGAAAGGCTTGTCTTTGTAAGCTATATAAGGTTTCCAGTTTATCATTTTGAATTACAATCCGATAGAAGAAGGTTCTTCTGGAATGGATGATACAAAATCATTTCTCTAAAAAAATTCTTAAGAGAAAAATTGTTTCCTCCACAATTCCATATTCAGAGGTTAGGTAGGAGGAAAAAATTCCCTTATGAATGCCTCTTACTTGTGTGCATGGGAGTTTAAACGGTTATATAGAATTCTCAAGAGGAGAAATGGTTTTGAAATCATTTTACTTAGAGATATGGAACAAGAGATAGGAGATCTACAAATACCTCTGGTGTACGCATGAGAGTTTAAACTTTTGTTATCTGGTATCACTTAGGAGGGTGAAATGGTTATCTTATTTAGACTACTGGTCTATTTTTTTAACATGAGTGCCTTATGAACATGTATGTTTATTTTAAATAAAATGCTCTCTGAGTTAGTCTGCACCATGCTACTGATTTAACTTTTTTCTATTTGGCCGGACTCTTATAATGACGCATTCATAGTTTTCAAAGGCACACTTTAGGTGTAAAATTTTCCAAAGGCTTAGGTGCAAGCAACCCAAGGTGCGTGCCCAAGTTAAGTGTTGTGCAACCTAATGTGCATGTCAATTTTATAAACCATTATCCAAAAATTCAGTCCACTAGACCAAATGAATTAAGCTTTCAAGCATGTAAAAGAATTATCCAACAAAAAAACTAATGCAGTCATATAAAATTTCAACATATATTCCCAGATTTAAGGAATCTATATTTTAGATTCCTTGAATCTAAAACATAGATTGGGGTTATTGGGTATCCCACCTATTGCTTCACTGCCCCTCAGTTTGGGGTTATTGGGTAGCCCTTTTTTCCTTGACATGAATGGATTGGGTCTGCCTTTTTTGGGTTAATGACTTGATGGTGGGTTGGACAACTTTTCCTATTAGGAAGAAAGCAAAAAATCTATGGAAAGAAGCGACACTCCTCTAGCTAGCACGAGGCGTCTGGAGGAAAGAAGCAGGTGGTCTTTGATAATGACAATTTTTCTCGAGGTAGGCTTAAAAATTCCTTCATCGCCTATCTCACTTCTTGGGTAGGTCTTATTTGTGAGGGGGAGTACTCTATTGTAAACTTGCTAATGTGCATTCTCTAGTACTCTTAGACTCTATGGTTTTTAGGGTGGTTGGTATTTGCTCCTTTACCTTTTTTGTTCTCCCTTCTTTGTATACATCCTGTATAGTCTGGGGCTTGGCCCTGTTTTGTCAATATATTGTTCAGCTTACTTATAAAAAAAAAAAAGATTTAAGGAATCTATGTTAGAAAAGAAAATAAAAAGTAAAATAGGAAAGGTAACTGCACCTTGGGCCTAGGTATGCCGCATGCCTAAAATGATCGTCTAGCAATGTGTATCTGTATCCAGTTTTTCAGAAGTTAGATCTGGCCTTTTGCTTGATGTAGTAAGTCTGCCATGAAATCCCCTTTTTCAGTTTAGATAGAAGGACATACAGAAACAATGCTCTGGGGGAAGTAAGTAGAGAAAGTTAAAGTGGTGATTAAATGTTAGGAAAATGTTTGGAAATTTTTAACATTAAGAAAGGCTATTCAAGTTTTTTAGTATAATTCCTTGGGGTGATATACACTGGGGGATTTCTTTCCCTGAGATTTGGTTGGTTATTTTATTAATTGTCCATGTCTTAGATATGCATTCATTCCTTTTTTATCATGTTGGGGATCATTGTGATGATGCCAAAGTAATGAAGTTCTAATAATGTCATGATAACAAAGATTCAAATTTAATTGCCATGCGTTGGGTGTTTGCTTTTCCAAAACTCCCGATTAACCCTCATCCGACCCCACTCCTCAATCCCCCTCTATGTTTTTCTTTCTTTCTTTATCCTTTTTTTTAATGTAAATTGGTAATTAGTTTATTATGTATTGAAAAGATTTGCAACCCTAGTATAATGGAGATATACCAGACTTACTATAGCAAAGAGAAAAAAAAAAACCAAAAAAAGCTACTCCCTGCTCTACTAATCAAGTGAGGACTAGTTAACTGCTGCCCTAAAGCTTTATCAATGAGCATGCAAAAACTTTGAAGGACTGTCTTAAGCCTCAACGGAGTTTGTGCAGAACTTTCAATTTGACCAAGCAACTCCTTTTTTCATTTTTATTTGTTCCTTCTCCAAAATAGGCGAGACATGCATAAGTAGGCCATCCTCTGTGTTAACTCTCATCTTTGACCTACAACTTTGCCGGAAGGACCTAGACCAACCCAAAATAAGGAAAATACAAACACCAAGATTGGATTTACCAATTACAGTGGATGAGGAATGGTGCTCTGATTCTTTCTATTGCTTGCAAAGACAACACTAAAAGCTCCCAAATCATCATCTTCCCCTCTCCCTCCTCCCATTCTTTGTGCTATTAGGACACTTATGTTCAGTGAGATCTATTGTCTTTCTCCTAATGGAATGAATCCTGGCACGTATTTCCATTTACTTTCCCCATTATCTTCCTCTTGCGAGTTTTGTTTTGGTTATCTTATTGAAGTCTAATTTCTTTGATTGCTGGAAACATGTTTTTCTTCATTTAGAAGATTATGGACTACAACTTTACAATGGTTCCTGACTTTCATATTACAAGATTTATCTATTTATTTATTTTTTCTTCTTTTGGCCTGCCAATATGTGCTATCTTGGTGTTTTTGGGCATTGGGATTATACGTGTTTTTGCATAAGCTGCCAAACATAAATATTTGTGGGGTTTATTGGTGGCAAGCTTTTAGGGTGCTGATGGAAAATCTAGCTTTGAGAACAGTGTTGTTATCATCCTTTCTAAGATGTTTACTTTTATTTTTTTTATTGATATTATCAAACATGTCTGTCTCAGCTTCCTGTAGTTTGTATGCTGTTCTATTTTTTTTTATATCATTTATCTGTATTTATGCTGGGTTTGGTTTAAATTGCAAATGGTGTATGAAATTTTGTTCTTTTTATCAGCTCACATTTTGTTAGATAGGGATTGTGGACTATGCTATGACATGGTTTCTGATGTTTGTATGCTGCTGCTCTTGGTTTACGTCATCTGCATGTCAACAGGCGTATAAGGGTTCTTTAGTTGTGTTATAGGATATACTACTGAATATCCATTTTATGCGGTTTATGGATGCATGTTTAGCCCTGAGTTTTTTTCCCCTCTTTCCCATAAGAGTACTTAAAGTATGTCTAGGTTTGAGGACATAGTGTTGGGATATATTCTATTGGATACATATAGAAGATCAACTTGTTGTTTATGTGGATATCAAGCGTGTGTGCAGTTTTTCTTGAAAGGAAACGTATCTGCTGGTACATTTTTCTCTATGGATGCACACAACCATAAGCTCATTCTGGAGTCTATACAAGGTTTTGACATGCATTTTAAGGTTACATTTTGATTTGAACTTGTAGAGGATTGACCCCATCTTAAGTAGTTGGTGTAAGGTTTTGTTGAGACAAGTAACAGATGGTTGGTGGACATGTTCACAAATGGTTTCCCTAAACTTCTTAAGATACTTTGCAGTCTACTTTTCTTCATGGTTGGGATGGTTCTTAAAATGATACAACCACAAGTGAATAGTGAAGAAGTATTTACTGCACTTTTAAGAGTAAAGAAGATGTTTAGAGTTACTTGAGCTATTATTATATCACATAAAGAATTTTTATGTGAAGCTTCTGAAGATAGTGGTGGAAAACATTGCAAAAGGTCAGAATTTTAGAAAGAGTATCTAAAGCTAGTTTGGTTTCAGGCCAAGGAGAAGTGAACTTCAAGGTTGATTAATCAAAAGGTTTAGAGTGCGGGAATTTAATATGGTCTTTGACTCTGTATGGAGATAAACCATGTGACCAACATGCTACATGGGTAATATGGTAGGTTATAGAAATGAAAAGAGCATTGAAGAGATTTGTCAATGTGGCCATGCAATTTTATATTGTGCCTTTGACTATTATAAAAAAAAGTCAGGAATTTTCTGTTGCTTATGTCTGGTTCAACATTAGGCTCCTTTCTAGAAAAACCTTTATTTTGAAAGGTTTAGAGTGCAGGAATTTAATATGGTCTTTGACTCTGTATGGAGATAAACCATGTGGCCGACATGCTACACGGGTAATATGGTAGGTTATAGAAATGAAAAGAGTATTGAAGAGATTTGTCAATGTGGCCATGCGCATTTATAGTGTGCCTTTGACTATTATAAAAAAAAAAAGTCAAGGAATTTTCTGTTGCTTATGTCTGGTTCAACATTAGGCTCCTTCTTTCTAGAAAGACACTTTATTTTGAAAGGTTTCCGAGATCAATATTACCGTAACTCTCATATACAAGTTGACAGCACACCATTTTCATCTGTTATGAGTAATGGCTAAGACTGAGTATTGGGAACGAGCTGGGAGAAGAAACAAGGCTTTAAATGAGTAGACTCAAGTTTGGATATGTGGTGCATAGGTTGATCCTATGGGCTGGAATAACAACCTGCTCATGTTGGGTTTTGTGTTGATTTAAACACAAATTACCTGCATTGATATGTTTTCTGTGAAGTTTCAATGGTTCTGGTTTTCCTCTGAAGTATGTGGCATCTGCTGATGGTTGCTGTCAATGTCTTGTATTGGAGGTTTAGGGGCTTGGTAAACAAGGATGAAAGCAATGTGGTTAAAATTTCATCAGTAAATGGAAAGTGTGGTGGTGATACTTTCCTGATGATTGATTTCTGAACATTACATTAGAATTTTGAAGTCCTGGTATACAGGAGTAAGAATTTGTAGCTGAAGCCTGGATAGTAATGGAAGGTTGAAGTTGCTATTCGTGCTAAGGGTAAGCTTTAAAAAGTGCTGTTCCCTTATTTCTCAAGAGAGAGCATTTTTTGGGAGTTAAAATGGTTGTGTGAGTCTTTGTTTAAATCTCTAGGGCAATAGTTGTCATTTGGGATAAGTTTTATTTTTATTTATTTATTTATTTATTTTTTGTGCATGCAAGGTCCTGGCTGGGCTCTTTTATGATATCTGTCTCTTGAGTAAAATATGGAAAATTCTTTTGTGGAAGCACAAGGTTTGTGGTTGTACAGATTGTTGCTTTAGGGAGAACTTGCGAGGGAAGGAGCTTGACTTATTGATTTTAATGTTAAAGGAAAAGAAGCTTGAGGCAGATGATTTAATTGGAGAGCATACAGAAGAGATTGTTTCGATGGACCTTTCTCATAATAGTGATTTCAAGGCTAGATCTTGTAATCTTAGTGACTTTAAGACTAGATATTGTGGTTTGGATAACCTTAGTATGAGCACACAGGATAAAATGTGTTTATGAGTGCGTGCAGATTGCTGAAGCTTGAATTGTTTGGTTGAGGGTGTTAGTAACATCAACCTTCTTACAACCAAATTGACTCATGATTTTATTCTATTGAAGCTGCCTATTCATGTGGTGTGACTAGAAAGTGGATCCTTTTAGATTTGGAAATATATGTGGGAAATTTGACTTCTAAAAGGGGAATGGTTTGTAGTTGTCTTGGAAAATTAGAGGGTTGAAGTTTAAAATTGTTGAGTGGAACTACAACATGCTTTTGATGTTAGTGTGAAAGAAAGAAGGTTGTTGAGATCATAGTTCAAAGCCATATTATTGGACTTTGCAAATCTTAAGGTGGATTGTCCTTGAAAGTTCACATTGGTTTTGAGCAATACAAACAATATTTTTAAGTAGTTATATATTTTAAATTGGTTTATGATAGTATTAAGAGTAGGAAAATTCTAGACATTATCATATGCATTTTTAGCTTCAACAGTAATTTTATTATTTGGTGTAGAACGAACTTGGAATTGTAGCTTATTATTTTCTATTTTCCAAAGGTCATAAATATAATAAAAAATTTTAATTGATAGCCACTCATTAATTGTTTAAGAATAAATTATCTTGATTTTTTTTCTTTCATAAACTAAGTTATTTTTTTCCTTAATTGTTATGGGGATGTAGATTCTTAAATTTTCTTTTCCTTTTCTCATTCTCATGGGATTCGAGTTGTCAAATGATCTATTCCCAAGTTGTGAATGAATCATTGGGAACTACATAATATTCGACTCGTGTATTGAACTTGTCATGGTCATAACCAAGATGGATAAGACCTAGCTGAGTCATACTGGTTGTGGACAACACTTCAAACCATTCTTGAGATTGCCACATTCATTCATGCTATGTAATAATTGCAAGACATATAATCAGGTTGTAGAAGTTTAATATTCTTGAGGAGGTTTTTTGTTGGTCGCAGAGTGTAAAGGTGTTGGATAAGACTAAAAATTAAGTATTGAAAACTTTCATACTGAATTATAAAAAGATAGATATTGTCACTTTATGAAAATGAAGATTATTTGCTTAGTGCAAGGCTAAATATTGATTCTAATTCTGCCATGTCATTAATAAAAGTTTAAGTAAATTGATGCCCTTGATGCCTAGCTCGATTGGTAGAGGGATGGGGAGGATTTTGAGGATCTAGGTTCAAGTCTCGATGGGGAAAAGTTTGCCTATTAAAAAAAATGATTTATTTTAGAAACTTGTATTAAAAGATTATCATGGCAAATTATTATACATTAACATTTCATCATACACAAATTTGAGGCCAATCCATATGTGATGATAATTTTGTGCATATATATTTATATGAAGTATTTTTTTTTTTGATAAGCTATATTTATGATAATTTGTTTTGATAGGCCAATAAAACCATATTGAAATAATTTTAGTTTCCATTTTTAATGCATAGATATGATGATCATTTCCATGGCTTGTTCATGCGTTACATTTATCAACAAAAGTTTTGTTTCCAGAGCTTCTGCTTCTACTTTTCTGGTTGTTTCCTGTCGTACATTTCATTTTTATTGAGCCAATTTACCGATAAAAAAAAACTGTATTAAACAATGACTAACTTGGGTAAGTAATAATGACAAGGCCATGTAAAGTCTGATAAAAGAAAGTAGACAAGAGAATTAAGAAAACCACATAGAAAAACGTATCATCTTTTGGCTTTAATGAACATGTGTGTATGTTGATTCCAGGGCGTACAATGAATGTATCGACGTCAGCCTCCAATCTTTAAGTTAGAATATTTGATGTCTCAACTTTTTAGTTAGAAAATCCCACGCTGAACCCCAACTATTATGCTCCTGGCTACTGAGACTCAGTGAGAAGTAGAGCCAAGGTCAAGCACTAATTTCTTGAAGCCCTCCAACCCAGCATAAAGAGATCTTGATCACCTGGAAGAGCCCCAAAGAACTCAAAAAATGTACATCAAATATTCCTTAAATGATCGAACTTAGTGACTATGGATTGAAATACGCTTTTGTAACTCTATGTTGGCTTCATGAATCCCAAGCCTATTTACTAAAGACTAAATCTTATCTCAAGTAGCCTTCTGAGTAAAAAAGAAAGAAAGAAAAAGAAGAAGAAGATGTGGCTCAAGGAGGAAGGTTTCAAGTACCTCATTAATGATTGGTGGTGCAGCTATGAGATAAGAGGTATAGGAAGCTATGTGCTGACAGAGAAACTGAAAGCCCTTAAAGCTTAGCTCAGAGCTTGGAATAAGAATTCCTTTGGGAGGGTGGAAGTTAAGAAGGAGGCATTATAGAAAGTAAAAGAGTGGGATGATCTAGATGTTCAGAGACCTCTATCTTTGAGGAAGAGGGAGCAGAAAATGGGGGCCTTGAAAGAGTTCAAACGATGGGCCCTATTGGAAGAAATATCTTGGAGGTAGAAATCTAGGGAGATATGGCTGAATGAATGCGATAGAAATACAGGATTCTTCCACAGAATGGCGACCTCTCATAGAAGAGGGAATCAAATTTTCAAGATGAGGATAAATGAAGCATGATTTACTGAGGAAGAAGAGCCGAGACAGGGTGTTGTGGAAGCCTTCAACACTCTATTATCAGACACAAGGGAGTGGAGAGCTAGCTTAGATGGGCTATCCTTTCAGAGAATCATTGAGAAGAAAATTTGCAAGACTAGAGCTCCACATAGAAGAAGAATGTGCAACCTTGAATGACCTAAATGGGGGCAAGGCCCCACGCCCAGATGGATTCATGATTGCCTTCTGGCAGTTTAGCTGGGAAATAGTGAAGGTTGACATTATGAGGATGTTCAAGGATTTCTTTGAGATTGGAAATTTCATGAAGAACCTAAACAAACACCATGTTTATAGTTATGGTGCCAAAAAAAGGGGGGGGGGGGGAGGGTTGTGTTCGTAGAGGAGTTTAAGGATTATAGGCCAATAAGCATGGTGGGAAGCCTATACAAGCTTATTGCAAAGGTCCTAGCAATTAGATTAAAGAGGGTTATGCATTGTCTGATAAATGAAGCCCAAAATGCATTTGTCGAAGGTAGACAGATTATGGATGCTTCACTATTGGTAAATGAAGTGATAGATACCATGCTAAAAAGGAAGGAAAGAGGGGTCCTGTGTAAGCTGGATATAGAAAAAGCGCCTACGATAAGATAAACTGGGACTGCATCATAAAGATTCTTAAAAAAATGGGGTTTGGAGCTAAGTAGGTCAATTGGGTAAAGAGATGCAGTTCAACTGCATCTTTCTCTATTTTGGTAAATGGTAGCCTAGTAGGGTTTTTCAATAGCTCTAGAGGCTTGAGGCAAGGGGATCCCCTTTCCCCATACCCGTTTATCATTTGTATGGAGGTTTTTTCCATCCTTGTGGATAAGGCAGCCTTTGGGGGTTTGTTGTCAGGCTTCAAAATCGCGGACAGGTTGGGCGAGGAGTTGCAGGTTACTCACCTGCTTTTTGTGGATGACACCCTAGTGTTTTGCAATGCTTCTAGGGATTAGTTGGCTTACCTCAATTGGATTTTGTTATGCTTTGAAGTTATTTCTGGTATGAAAATCAACCTAGAGAAAAGTTTAATCCTGTCGGTTGGGAATGTAGAGAATCTAGATGAGCTGGCTTCTGAGTTGGTGTGTAGGACAGGAGCTCTACCCTTCACGTACCTTGGTCTTCCTCTAGGCATGAGGTGTAACTCTTTACAAGTCTGGGACGGAGTGGAGGAAAGGTTTAGGAAGAAGCTAACGCTGTGGAAAAGGCAATATATTTCAAAAGGGGGAAGGTTAACCCTCATCAAGAGCACTCTTTCTAATATGCCGATTTACACTATGTCTTTGTTTCGGATTCCAAAGAGGGTAAAGTCTAGATTAGAGAAAATTCAACAGGATTTCTTGTGGGAGGGGGTAACTAGAATGAAAAATTCACACAGTAAATTAGAATATGATGTGCTGGGAGAGGGAAGGAGGTTTACGGTGATCGCGAGTGAAAAAAATTTGAACAAGTCCTTGCTTAGAAAATGGAATTGGAGGCTAGTTGTGGAGGACAACCCTTCCTGGAAAGATCTAATTTAGTTGAAATATGGGCTAGAAGAAGGGGGTTGGTTCTTAGCGGAGCCTAAGAGAAGTTTTGGGGTGGGGCTCTTGGAGGATATTAGAAGAGAAGCTCAACAGTCGAAACAAGATTGTAAGCTCATGCTAGGTGATGGGGGTCGAATTAGATTTTGGGAGGATAAATGGTGTGGAGAATTCTCATTGTGTGATCAATTCCAACGTTGTATGCTATGGCTGCCTTAAGAGGTATGAGACACTACAAGAGGCGAAGGAGGATGAAACTTGAGATTTATCAGGCCATTCAACGATTGGGAAATGGAAGAAATTCAAAGACTTATTAGCCTGATTAGTAGCAAAAATATCTCTCAGATGGAAAGGGACAAATTTTTTTGGTTTGTGGATAAGAAAGGCGAGTACACAGTTTAAGCTAACTATAGGCACTTGGAAGGTGACACCTCTAAAGCTATCCCGGAAGGGCTAATTTGGAACAGTTGCATTCCCCCTAAAGTGAGTGTGTTCACTTGGGAGGTTTGGTGGGTTAAGGTGCTGACCATGGATCAACTGAAAAAAAGGGGATTCCAGCTTACAAGCAGATGCCCCCTTTGCAAAGAAGATGAGGAGACCATAGACCATCTCCTACTCTATTGCCCTTGATCACACAGGGCTTTGGAGCAGTATCTTTCACTTTATCGGGAATTAATTAAAGTGCGTCACTCCTTGGTTAAAGAGTTGATGTTGGCATGGATAGCCACCCATTAGAAGAAAGCTAAACTTATGTAGGGAGAACTGGCTCTTCCTTGCCTTCTACAGGTGATCTGGAAGGAAAGAAGCGAGTGATCTTTGATAATGATAGTTTCTCTCCCTCTAGATTGAAACATTATTTCATAACTTCCCTCACTTCTTGGGTAGGGATAATTTATGCGGGGGAGTACTCTATTGTAATCTTGCTTATGTGTATTCTCTAGTGCTTCTAGCCGCTTTTGTTTTGGTTGGTTGTTATATGTCCCTCTACTTCTCTTTTTTGTTTTTCTTTCCTTTGTATACTCCCTGTATACTCTAGGGCTTGGCCCGTTTTTGCCAATATATTTCCCAGCTTACTTATCAAAAAAAAAAAAAAAAAAGAAGAAGAAGAAGAAGAAAAAGGAATGAAAAAAAGGACACCTACATGGCACATTGGAACGCCATGCCTCTTTTGCAAGGAAAAGAATAAGATCCCTCAAATGTGTCAAACTGTAAAAGGAGTTCATTTGATACCTCCCTTCCCTTCTTTTCTCCCTTCCTGCATTCTCTTGTCAAATTCACAAAATGAATACTTCTTTAACATATCCACTTCTAGCTCCTATTCGTGAAAAGGCCTCTAAAAATGGAGGGTCCAATGGCCCTAACCCCTCCCTCAATCATGAAAGATCTACCACTCCTGCAAATTTGGTAATAGTTGGACTAAAAGAAAATGTTTATTTCCAGGAGCATAAACCCACCTGGCCAACTATGATGTTTAGATGGTTGAACTCATCCTTATACCCCTCTTATGGTTTTCAACAACTCCATGTCTCCTAACCTTTGTGATTTTTATGAACATCCATCTTTTGAAACTTCCCTTAAGGATTCTTTGCTAAATCGTTCCTCATGTCAGTGAATTTTCAATAGCTGCTTGCCAAATTGGGCTCTGTTTATGGTAGAAAGTTTTTTTGATTCCTAATCTACTACCTTTTTCATTCAAGCACACAAACAATCAATCACCTCATGAATATTTTTTTTTTGGGCCTCTGGGTGACCTCCTGATGGGAAATTTCTTCGAATAATTTCCAGTTCAACTCCCACTTTTTTCTGGACCTGAAAAATAAGAATTTGAAGTGGTTAGGTAAAATAGAGCGTGCCTTAGATACTTCCCTTTTCCAATAAGTTCTGTTTCTTCCAATAGCCAATAAACTCTTAAAGCGCTCCTCTGACTCCCAAACTGTAAAGGCACTCCTAATGGTAAGGTCTAAATAGATTGAAGACAGGCAAATAACCCTTATATCCAAAAGGAGCAATTCTGTCTGTCTCCATCTTGTTACCCATCATAATCAAATTTCTCCTTTGGAAATTTATTGGTCTCCTTTCAAGTTAGCATGTCTAGGTGGCCACTAAGAAGCAGATGGTATGATTCCTAAAGGTAAGTTCTAAATAGGTTGAAGGCAGATGACCAGCCCTTATATCCCAAAGAAGCTGTCTTTCTCCATCTTGTTACCCATCATAATCACATTGCTCCTTTGCAAATTGATTTTTAAGCTCAATACTACCTTAAAAGCATATCAGTGCCCTCTCAAATGTCTCAATTACTTCTCATTAGTCTTTTAGAAAGCAAAGTATCGTGAGCAAAAAAGAGCAGGTAAAATTCCTTACCTCTACCCAAGGAACAAAATATCGGTAATTACGGATATATCGGTACTTGGATTTTATGGATATATTGGAAATATCGGTAAATATCGGTGGATATTTTGACAAAAATATCGGTAAAGAAAATTAACAAAAATCTTATGAAATTAAGTAAATCTTTGTTGAACTATAAAAAAGACATAAATAAGCAAATATACACTTGTTGAAGGCGATATTCATTATAATTTATTGAGAAATTACATTACAATAGTCATTTAAAACCAAAATGAAGACCGATGTGGCTCCATTACATTATTTGATGAAGGGATCCCATCTTGATGAAGACAATATTCATAACAAGATCTTCAAATATTGAAATAAATCACAAAGAAAAATAATTTGAAAGTCAAATGGAGCTTGGATGTGTATGGATGAGTTTGTAAAGAAATTGTATGATTTTAGGGGTATTTATAGAATTTTTTAGAGTTAAAATAGCTATTGGATTGTCAAAAAACCATTGTGATTTAATTCTAACCGTTGGATTTGATTTAAGTCAAAATAACTGATATATCTCCGATATTTATGATATTTTACCGATATATCTCCAATATTTATCGATATATCTCCGATATTTACCGATATTTTAACGATATTTTTCCAGAAATTCCAGCACATGCGCGCGTGAGATATACTCTCGTTATTTCGCCAAAATATCGAAAATTTCCGATATTTCGCCGAAATATAGGTGATTTTACCGATTTTTTGCCAACCAACTTTCGAGTTAATAAAAATCGTGATATTAGAAAATACTTGATAGATGCTCAGATATTTCGATATATCAGATTTTTGTTCCTTGCCTCTACCTTTAACGTCAAATCCATTTATGAAATGCTTATAGGCTTAATTCAATCCCTTGGAACTTTGGAAAAGATCTATGGATCTTCCATTTACTACATCTGGAAGTCTTATGTGCAAGAAATTATATTTGAGATAATATTGAAAATTTGATACTCTGTCGCATAAATTAGTGAACAATTGTGAGTAATTAACCATCAGATAGTAAAATGGCGGTAATTGTGAGAAGATCTATTGTCATATAGTGTAAAAGGTCATAGCAACTTGAAGTTCTTTCTCTAAATGCTGGACTTGTAGGCCTTTTTCTGTCCTTGAGGCATCATTTATCAAATTATTTTCAGAAAGAGCAAATGATTGTCAATCTACCCTGTGGTGTTGCTTTAAATACCCTATTTAATTTTTATTTTTATTTTTTAAATATTTTTATTAGAATACTTATTTTCTCCTAATTTGATTTTCTTTTCCTTTTCGTGCTTTTGCTTATAGGTCTCCTTTCAAGTTGGTGTGTTTAGGTGTTGGCTCCTAAGAGGCAGATGTTATGGAATCTTTTAAATGTTTGCTTCTTTTGCATTTAAGAAGTGAAAAAGGAGCAGGTTACTTATTTAAGGTAGAGAGATGAACAGAGTGGGAGGGTTTTTTTTTAATTTTTTTTTATAAGGAAGCAAAACATATATTAAAATGAGAAACACCATAAAAGTGCCCCAAATTACACAGGAGTTATACAACGGGCCCCTGAAGCGCCCTCCAAAAATCAGAAATGGACAACTAGTGGCAGTTTGATTAGAGGCCAGCTAATGGATGAATGGAATGCAAATTTTTTGCTTGGATTCTTTGAAGTTTTAGTGGAGGATGCATATGATAACCGCAATTGTGGGAGAGTGTTCTTTTCAGTCTTCAATTAATTGTAGGTTCCTGAGTTACATATATATTTTAATTTTAATTTTTTTGATAACTGTGGATGTCTGGGCCAGCTTGCGTGCAACTTGACTAATCCCATAGGACCTTGAAGTTGAGGCCTGGTAAACCTCCAGTGGCCTTGAAGTGACTCGAACCGGTGACCATTAGATTAAACCCCTAGGCCTTAAGACCAATTGAGCTACCTCTCAAGATTTTCCTGAGTTACATATTTCTTTCTCAGAGCTCGTGTTGTTTGGTTGAGGGATTTCTGCCCCTCTTTCTCTTCCATGTCAACTCATAGTCTCATATAGTGATGGATGTTGTGATTCAATGGCTTAATAGGCTACACTGGGTAACAAGTTACCTGCTGTAATTTGGGGGCTGCAGAAGTATGTAGCCAACCTACATGTGATATGCCTGGCATTCATTTCATTGGGAATGCTATAGAATTCACCCCCTTGCATAGTATTGCTCTTACGATCTTGTCTTTCTGCATTTATTTTCCTGTTTTACCAGGGAAAAATGAGAGATGAAACAATTTATTATTATTCCGCTGTCTGAATTGAATGTAACTCTGACCTGTTTATTTTCTTTTCATTGAGTATACATTGTTCCTTACCTTTTTTTTCGTTTTTGTTTATCTAATTTTTAGGAAAAGCACAGGGAGAAGAAACATAAGAAGGAAAAGAAGGAAAAGGAGAAGAAAGAAGGTAAAGAAAAAAGGGAGAAAGATCGAGGTGATGGAAGACACAAAGAGAAGAAAGACAGAAAGGATAAACATAGAGATAGAAAAAAGGATAAGGAAAAGGACAGAGATAAAGATAAAGATAAAAACAGTACCTCAGATGATAAGAGACTTGCATCAGCGTCTGAGGGTTTTAATGCTGAGAAGCTCAGTCAGAAAGAGGTTAAGGATAGAGATAAAAATGGTGCCTCCAGTGAGAAGAGATTTGCTGGTCAACTTGTGGGTTACAATGAAGAGAAGCTTACTCAAAGTAGTATTCTGGGTGAGGGGAATAAGGATTCTAAATTTCTGCAGGAGTTTGGGAGGAGGATTAGAGATGACGATAGAGGAGGTGGGAATCAGTTGGTTGAGAGGTTCACTGGTACTGATCGAAAAAAGGATGAGGCAATGGCTAGGTTTGTGTCTAAAGATGTTGGTACTCAGCCTGAAGGGAGGGAAAAGAACAAGGACAAGAGAGGTGAGGATAGAAAGATTGATGGGCAAGGAGTCAGGGATGAGTCAAGAATTAGTGGGAATTCAGTGGGTCAAAATCTTGCAGGAACTGGTTTCCACGGGCTTGAAGGAACTCCAAAACCATTGGAGAAAAAGATTGAGAGGAGGATGGAAGCAAAAAAAAAGACCAAAGACAAGGAAGGTGATGATAAACGAGGTGAAAAGCGTAAGGATAGAGATAGAGAGAAAAAAAGTCATGGGAAGGAGAAAGATAGGGATAAAGAGAAGAGAAAGGAGGAGAAAGAAAAGGAGAAAATTGAACACAAGAACACAGAACGGGACAAATCAAAAGAAATCAACAAAGATAACCTTACTGTTGCCCACAATATCAAAGCATCACTTCTTCATAAGGACAGCAACAAGAGTGCTGCTGCTGCTGAGGAAAATCTCAGGAAAAGGAAGGACTCCGATACAAATGGCTTTTTGCATGGTGAGTCCTTTATATATCATGCATGCTGCAGCACATCTTTTGCTTTTTAATTCACTGCAAAGTGGGTTTCTCCTTCACCCAATCAGGGGATAATAAGAGAGTTTCTTTTTAACCTAGTATAGATGTTGCTATACTTTTGAAGGTATTTCTTGGTAGATGACTAAATTTGTACTAAATTTTGATATCGTACTCTTACTAAAAAATAAAATCAGTTTTGTGAGGCAGGTTATGAAACTGAGATTCTGATGGGCTAACAAATATACTTCCTTTTTGAATTTTTTTCCTTTTTTTTTTACAGTCAGTGAAGTTAAGCCTAATAAGTTGCCAAGACTCACTTCTCATCCATTGATCGAGAATGGGAGGAAATTGGAAGCTTGCCAAACCTCTATTCTGATTACTTCTGATAGGCAAGGAGGGACTGCTAATAATCTTAAAGTGGAAAATAAGGAGCACAAATTAAATGGTGTAATAGGAGCTCAGCCATTTTCTGTCGCTTCAACGAAGTCTTTGCCCATGGCTTCACAAGCTGACCAAATTGCTGATGTTTCTAAAAAACCGCCCCATCCAGACTCCAAGTATTTAAGCCAGGTGCTTTCAGTACCCAAAATGGAAGAATGGTCGGATTTTGATGACCAAGAGTGGCTATTTAGTGGCAGCATTTCTCAGCCAGTGAAACCCAAGGTGGGTTCTTCTGGAGGTGGTGATGAAACACCTCAAGTATGGGCGGAGGCTCTGCAAATAGACTCAGCTGATGTCTATGCTCTTCCATATGTCATTCCTTACTGATTGGTTTTGAAAACGGCATGATTGAATCTATCTTGATGAGGCAGATGGCCCTCCCTCTCTCTCCAAGGAAGAAAATATGGAAGGTATGGCCCATATCTGGCTCCTTGGGAAGAATTTTTCTGGTTTTATTGTTGCATTCTTTTGTTATTAAGCTCCTCTGTTGCAGGAAGTATTGAGTGTGACTGGATTTGCCTTGATCTGAAATTGTTTTGTTCGGAAACAAAATCTGTCACACACCCATTGCTTGCTCTTCAGTAGGTTGGGTGCAATCTTTGCAGGGCTATATAGGATTAGAAGAGAGGGTGCGGTTTTTTGCTCCTTGGATGGAACAACAACTAATTCATTCAAAATGGAAAATCCCATAAGGTCCCAAAAAAAAAAAAAAGGGAAAAAGAAAGAGAAAAAAAAGGCAACTGAGGGAGTGTTGCTTAGAAATGGGGATATGATAGAAAGCTTGTGCAATTTTTATTCTATTTGTTTTAAAGCTGAGAAACCATCTAATTGAGAGTGTGAGAGGGAAACTAGCTGTGGTCTTTGCAACTCCACCACAATTTTGATTTGTAACATAGAACTCTTCTTATTTACAAGAAATGTAAGATAGAGGGAAAATGAAAGTGGTAGTCTCATTCATTGATTCACTTCTGTTGTAATTGCTGTTTATAGACTTTCTGATTGAATCTGCTTGTTTAGAATCATGGGTATACTGCTTGATCCCATCAATGACCCACTGGTGAGCGAGCATTCTCATTATCAACTTACTTCATGTTTTCGTGTTTGCAGGGGCTTCTTATCAGTGAATAATGAGCCCATCTTAGATTATCACTTCTCAAAAACACATTACAGCTTCTGGAGATTTCATTTCCTTTTGTCATTTTTGCATTGCATAAAACACTCAACAAATAATGGAACTACAATTCTTTTGTGGGGTGGTCCCTCAGGAGGGCCTGAATAGCTGTAATCACATGATAGTGTTCTCTATAGAATTGGAGGTGAGAGAGAATTAAGTTAAAATATAAAAGTACAAAGCGAAACGCAAAACTTTGAGTGTTAATGTCATATTAAGGCTTTACTGATGGGGGTGAGGTGTAGGAAGTAGGGAAGAATTTAGGGTGCTTTGTGGTAGGATGGGATATTTCTATGTAGAATTGTTTCTTATGTTTCTTGTTGGCTCTGCTCTTTCTACCCATCAACTGCCATTATAAGGTTGTTAAGATTATTATGACTAGGATGATACATTAGTTATCAATTTTAATGTGACTGAAGATTATCAATCGACTAAGGTCCTAGTTCGGAAGCTTAATTGTGCTTTGGGACTCCAATTCCTGATAATTGGCCAAAATACATGAAAGATGGCAAAATTTTGTGTTAGGTCCATGAACAAAATTGCCCCATTTATTATTTGTGTGCACCTATGACAACCGTCTGGGGTAGCTTAGTTGGTCGGGGCCTTAGGTTTGTTCTCCAATGGTTATGAGTAGAGTCCCCTTAGTGCAATCGGAAGTTTACCTGGTCGTTAATTTTAAGACCTCGAGGATTAGTCGAGGTGCGCGGAAACTGGTCTGGTCTGAACACCCATAGTTATAAAGGGAAAAAAAAAAAAACTATTTGGCCCTATCATGAATGTGGGGTATATAAGGCAAGGAGACTTCTCATTATTCATTATATGCATTATAATATCGATGGCAAACATGTAGGGGAAATGTTGCTGACATTTCTGGAAAGTAAATTAAGATACAACAACTTAAAAGAGCAATGCTCCACCATGATTTCATACTGAATCAATTAGGCAGATCACAACAGGGATATTACAGCCTATTTTCCTTCCCTGGTCTAATAATTTGTTTGTGAGATATCTTGAATTATAGAGAGGGTTAGGTGGCCGTTTGTTTTTTTTACTTAATACTGAATAAATTTTTTTTTGAGCTTAATGTTTAATAGTCTTATGCGTAATTATTAGGTGTTTATTTTAACGTTAGAGTGGTAGGGATGGCGGCGAGGCGGATTATTTTGGGTTATAAGATGCTGCCGCTCTTGTCGACGGGTTTGGTTTTATATTGTAATCGAGTTTTAACGGGTTTGAGTTTATTTTCTTAAATTCGAGTGAGTTAGAGCGAGGTTGGGCATTGTAAAACTCCTTTACCTTGATTATATTTAAAAAAAAAAAAATTTTATTATTTTATTTTATACTTTAATTTAAATAATAATAATAATTAGAATTTCACAAAAAAAATTAGAATGTCTTTCATTAAATATTTATAAAATTATGTGCTTTTATTTTTTATGAAATATATTAATTTTAATATAATAAAAATAAAAGAAGTAAATATGAAAAAATAAAAGCAATCGGAATGTAATCGAGCAGGTTTGAGAATTTTTTTATTAAAATGCCGTCCCCCGTTTAATTTTAAATGAGATAGGTTTGTGAATTGAAAAAATAAATGAAGCGGGTGCAGTGGGGGTCGTCTGTCCGGCCTTAGTTGTAAATGCAATAGTGAATGTTGTTAGTCCTTCTTTTTGTTGGGGAATGGTGAAGTTTTTATTTTTTTTTGATGGAAAATGACTTTTTTTGAATAGAAAATGCAAAATATTTTCACTTTTTCTATTCAAACCTTTTTAAAAATTTTTTAGTAATAAGTTGTGAAAATTTTAAAAAACAAACAGTTTAATGTTAAAAGTTATTCAGCTTTCAGCATTAAGTTGAAAAACAAACGTTACCTTAGTCTTTACAATAGCTCACAGCAGAAGATTTTATATTAATATGGAACAAAAAAAATCTTAATCTCTAAGACTTTTTAAATTTTAATAATAATAAAACTGGGAATAAGAAAGTACATAACGAGAAATAATTTTTGAAATAACGTCATAAATAATTTTGAAATAACGCCATAAATAATTTTTGAAATAACCTCATATACTTGATTGGAAAAATTTGACCACCATTTGCTAGAATTTCCCAACTCAAGAGTCACGGAAGCTGTGATTATTTTGTTAGGTAAAAGGTGTAAGTACATAGAGATACAGGTCATTGGTCTCTTATTAATAAGATAAAATAACGATTAGTGGCCAATCACCGTCACGGGATAAAATAGCGTATGTTCGCATTATGTGGCATTCGGGATATGTTTATAATCGCCACCGGTTTTGCTCTACCAATCTTTACGTAGAAGTATTATGTTTGCTACATTTACGATTTTAAATGCTGTCATTTGATTCTCTGTGATTGAAAGAATGATCTTTCATTCTTTGTCGCAGATTTATTGTTGATTATGTTCCTCGAAAGAACATTTATATTAAATGTTTGATCATTTGATGAATTTCATTGATTGAAATGGAAACCAATTTCATTGGCCGAAACAACGACCAATTCTCATCCACAAAACATGACATCCTCGACGTAGCGTCGAGGTGGAGAATTTTTCTCCTCATCTAGCTGCTGGAACTGCAGTAGCATTTATGGGCTAGACCCCACATGATTTTGGTTTTATCACAAATTTTTTTTGAGAGAATTATGTTTTTTCCCATAATGGGATTTAATTTAAACAAATGGATTCCAAAAAATACTTAATATTCATGATGGGAATTTTGTCCCCAAAACTATGTGCAAAAACAATAATTTTCCAATATTGACTTATGTATTTTTGGGATACATTTGTTTAAATTAAATCCTAAAAGGGGAGAAAAACATAATTCTTCCATTTTTTTTTGCAATCATGCAACAACCAGGAATGGTTATCTCTTGTTGATGTGTTCATATTTTGGACCCATGCACCTGTATTTATTGCTGTTTTAAATTGGTGAAGGATGAAAATATCGGTTTTGATGGATATATTGGTACTTGGATTTTACGGATATATCGATGGATATTTTTATATAAATATCGGTAATTAAAAATTATTCAAAATTAAGAATATATTTAAGTTAATATCGAAATTATTTTAGGCGTAGAGAATGATAATATCGATTAGATTTGATTTTTTTTATATTCTTTTACTATATTTATATTTGTTTATAAAAAATTAATTTATTTTTATTAAAATATATTTAATTAAGAAATAAAATATTTTTATATGATTTATACAAGATATTTTATTCAATAGTTTTTTGAAATTTGGTAATTGTAATAACAACATATAATAGAGAATACAATATGCATATATTTGTATATTTATATTTTAGTTATTATAAATGATTAAAAATATTCATAAATTTATTAAAAAAACATTCATAAATAATAAAGACAATATATTAAAAATTTACATTATATATTACAACGGCTTGTTTTGCCTAATGGGTGTGAGGTTATAACCCTATAAATTTGGGCAAAGTTCGAACTCCCCTATTACAAATCCATTTTATGGAGTTCGCCTCCATTTTATAGAGACAGTTGATCAATATATCGGTCAAATTTTGAGAAATATCCAAAAAAATCGGTAATATACTAATATATCGATGAAATATCACCGATAATTACAAAAAAATTTCGAAATTTTTGTTTATCGACTATCGAAGGGATTCATCGACACACGAAATATCGGTCGATATTTCTAACTGTATTATGTTGGGATCCATACACTTGTTGCCCCAAAACATCTTGAAAATGTTGAAACTAATAAAAAAAAATTCAATAAATTGAGTTGGTAAAAATTAAAGAACGTGTCTGTCTGGGGGGTCCAGATGAGACAATGAATAAATGGGTCATATGATGAAATTGGACAGAACATGTTGTTCAAGGACATTGATTGTTGTGGCAGGTGGACGTATTTTTCAATTAATTAAGCTTCTTACACTCATTGGGCAGCTAAGAATTATTTCCTACCCTTAATATATATATATATATATATATATATATATATATATATATATATATATATATATATATATATATATATATATATATTAAATCTCGTACTCATACCCCTAATAGTTAGTTCCTTACACCGATTCAATCACAAATCTTCATTTTCAACAACAAATTAACATATTTTCCATATTTATGAGATGATGACCCTTTATAGTTTCACTTTCAACTCCAACCGAACAATCTCTATATCAATCTTCAAATCCCTATTTGTTCTTAAAATCTTTATTTTTGAATTAGAATATTTTAAGAATATGATATGTAAATAAATTTTTTTATTTAAATATAAAATTATAGTAAATAAATAAAAATATTTTTTTGACAATTAAATATTTTAGTTACAATATAATAAGTTGTCTTTAAAATAAATAAAAATAGTTTAAAAACCTAAAAATGTATTTTAAACTAATAAATATTATATTATAAAAGCTTTATATTATATTAGAAAATAAAAAAATATTAATAAAAACTACGTAATAAAATTATATTAATCATATGATAAAAAAAATCCAGTATAAAAACTAATATGGTGATAAATCACCTTCATAATTTTCATCATCATTCATTAAAATTATTAAAACTATCATCATTTTGACAGGTTGATCTACTTTAGGATTTTCTAGTCAATTTTTAATAATATCAAATTTTCACCTTAAAATACTCACACTTATTAGATATCGATCAAATATGATAAAAGATAAAACATAATAATTAGAACAAATCTTTACTCACCATAAATAAATTAAAGATGAAGAAACTCATTATTCATTTTGAAATGTATTAATTGAGCATTTATGAGAAATGTATAGTAATAATGTTTCTTCTAGTTAAAATGTAGATATTATTTTAAGTAAGTGATTCACATCATTTTATTATAATAAGAATAAAATGATGGTAGAATAGTGATTACTATTAAAATCTCTAAGTTTGAAGATGGAAACAGAGAAAACGGTTGGAGGGTATTTATTTATTTATTTATTTGGTGAAAATTTTCATATATGGAGATCTTAGTTATTGCTTTTTGTCAACCTCATGCCCAAGTGTTTGATTTTCAAAAATTACAAAAAAAAAAGAAAAAAGAAAAAGAAATATGAGAAAAAAAAATGAAAAAGTTTAAAAAATAAAAATGCATTTGAAATTAATAACTTTGTTTATATATGATTTTAAATTCATTCTCTTTTATAAAAAAAATCAGTATAAGATAAAAAGATTTTCATATCTTAGCTTCAGTTTTCCTATTTTTAGTATTCTTTGTTCAGTCTTCCATATTTTAGTTGTTGGGCATAACGAGTTCAAATGAACTAGAAGGTTGTGATGTAGGTGATAATTAGCTGAAATTATAGACTAATGAAGATTTCATTGAGCTGATAATTCTATTTTGTTGAACAATTTAGTTCTAATGAATCCTGAAGAAAGATTTACGGAAGTAGTCGTTAGTCTTTAACGAATGAATTTCTTTGTGAGTTAGAAGATTTATGAGAATCGAAATGCTATTTATTTAATCTCCATAGGTTCTAGAACTTGTTTTATTATCACTTGAGGCGAGATACTAGGCAACACATCAATTGGCCATCTTTGGATAGTTTGTGCCTGTCATGCTAACCTTGTTAATATGCATATGCATATTCCTTTAGTACCAGAATGTTGAGCCTTAAAAAGCCAGAAATTCTTTGGATGAAAACCAATTTTCAAGCCAATAACCTTCATATACATCATTATCTCTCAGTAAAGAACCAAACTTACCCATAACTTGAGGACTAGAGCAGAATTGATAAATGCAGTGAAAAATAACTTCAAAACTGGTTGGGTTGAGTTAAAATAGAAAATCAAAAGAGGATTGGTGAGAAGGAAGAAGAAAAATACCAAAAGAAAGAAAAATACCAAAAGAAGCAAAAATAGAATAAAAGTCAAGAAGGAGTGAGTTTGGCCTCGTAGCGCCCTTTAGAGTAAGTAAATCTGCAGGGGTGTTTTATTTGGTATCATAAGGCCAAGCGAGTGCGTATTGAGTTAATGATTCTGAATTTGGTTAAGGGTTGGTAGAAAGCTTAAGGGGGTCTAGACATTGCACAACTCTAATAACCTTGTAAATAAAATTGCTTCTTAGTTTTAATTGATAGAATGCAGAATCTGTGCATTAGTGCTAAAAAGGGTATGGAGTGAGATGCACTTAAATGAATTCTGGGATGTTTGAGAGCTGCAGTGTGTTGAATGTAAAAACAAAGATGGAGTATGAGTTGAGAAATGGAGAAAAATATGTATGTTTGGGTAATTTTAAGCCTAAAATGACTACTCAACTAATCTTACCCAAGCCTTACATTACAATATTGTAAAGACCTACTTGATCTTGAAAGTTGTGTGAGCCTACATTAGTGGAGAGTGATAAGAACAACAGGCTTATGGAACCCAAAATATATTATCTTTAGGGATCCGTACGTATCTCAATTCTCATAAATTCATCTAGCTTGTATTTGTTTGAATGAGGAAAGACCATCACACACACACACACACACACTCACAAGCTTGGGGTTCCCGAAATTAAGCTATTCTATGTGTAATTATTAGTTTGTAAGATAACTGTAATACCCCAAGAAAATATCTACTAGCGGTTTATAAGCATGTTAGGGTATAAAATAAGTTAAAATTGTATTTTTAAAGTTATTCTTAGAGCAAAAATGATAAAAGCAGAAATTAATACAAGAGTTAAAGGTGGAAATAGTAAAATGTCATTAAGTTAGAGATTAAGCAAGAAGAGTAAGTTTATATCAGACCTTGGAATGTTGATAGGGTAGAAGTGTAAATGAAAGAGAAAGGAAGAACTTTAATGCGCAAAAATGGAAAACTTAACAAAAGTAATGGCCAGAATTATAGCCTTATGAAGAATAGGAGATAAGACCAAATTTGGTCTTGTAAAGAACATTTCTCCTTATGGTTTGAGAGCTTAGGGTTAAGCAGAGAGAGAGAAGAAGAGAAGAATTGGTGATTTTGCTCCATGTGATTAAGGATTTTGGTGATCAAGAAGAAGAAGGAAGAAGAAAGAAGAGAAAAGAAAAAGATTTAAGGTATGGAAACTAAACCTAAAACCCTAACTTTGCATAATAATGATGGTTGTTGGTCTTAGCTCAGATGGTTTTTTGAGTTGGTTGTGGTCCTCAATTGAGGAATATTTGTATAAAGAAAATGTTGGGGTTTAAGGGGAGATATTGTCAAAAATTTCCAATGTTTTCATCTTGTAATAACTTGGCCATCAATATGATAAGGTGATTCAAATTTCTGGGTAAACTAGACTTCTAGGAGAACAAATATCCTTTAAATAAGTGTATTCAAATTTGAAACCCATTGGACCAAGAAAATTTGTCAAAGTCAAGCTTTGTTTTTGGATGTTCTGATTACATTTTGATTTGCTTTCTTGTTTGTTTATAACGACGTCACTCATCAAATTAATTCGTTGTAATTAAAATATGTTTACAGGAAGAAAAAATTATATGAGAATAGTGTGCTCATTTGGATTAAATTATTTTGGAAATAAATAGGAGATCTTTGTAGAAATATTTTGGTATAAGACAGTGAACATTAGAGGTGTAAGTGATTTCTATTGGAAATACTGATTACATGAGCAGAATATGAACAATGCGAGAACATGATCATACGAGGTTACATGAGTAAAAGTATGGCTATAGTATGTATAAATAAATGTTAATGCAAGTATCTCATGTAAATACATGTGATTGACATTATCCATGTATATGAGATATTATAGCTTGAACCACGAGTAAAATGTAATAGATTGAGTTATGCGCATATGTCCACAGGGTAGATGGATAGGTAGAAATCTTATTAGGGATTACATGATATAGTTATTTGTTTGGGTCATTACGACTATGCGGAATATTCCTTGCCTCGTTTGGTGTTCCCAGGCCCAGTTTAAGGTGTCTAATACGGGATCATTTATGGCACGGTGGTAATGCAGCCCGGATCATCTGATTTATACTTGTATCCACTTCTTGGAATATGCAAGCAAGACACAAGATAAGATAAAATGATTGAAATGGTTATAAGAACCATGTAACATGAAAACAATGATTTGAATTGAAAAATGTGATAGAGCTATAGTAAAATAAAAAGTACTATGTATTATGAAGAATGAACGTAAGAACTCTAATAAATGACATAGTGTACAAGTAGTCGGATATATGAATAACTAATGTGCAAATAGGAATTGTGTTAATTGTATATTGTTATTGAGGATACTATAGTGGTCGTATATGTTAATATGTTTAAAATTTAAGGTATAAGCTTAGTAGATTATTTACGTAAGATGTGAATGCTTGAAGAGGATATGTCCACGGCCGTGCACGACACACAGGAGGGCCAACATAGCAATAGGAGTAGACATCTATAGGTCACTACCTCTGTTTTTGAATATTTTTTTCATAATAGGACTTATAGTATAGCATAAGTCGATGGAACAGATATTTATACAAGACGTATGAACAGATTATGGTGATAGTGTTAAGTTTTATTTCCTTATTGATTAAGTTTAAGTTATGTTATGCTACATTAGTTATATTTGAAAATGGGCCCTTTAATGCTCGATGCTCAGTAAAGGAGTCCCAGTTCCGTGCCGCGTTCCCCCTCTTTTGCCTAGGCGGGGGTTGGGGCGCGACAAACTTAATTGCTGATTTTCTTATTTCTATAATTGAGGATGTTTAGAATTTATATCACAACTGGCATTTCATTTGAATTAAAATAATGAATAAGGCGGGGAAAATTTGACTTGGGAAGAAAAAATGACCTTGAAGGTGGGTGCTTGAGGAGTAAACAAAAGTCTTTTCTTTGTAGGAGACCAATGAAACTTTAAGTTTGAGAGTGTTTGACGAGTCTAAAACTCATCTACTTTTAAGCCCATTTTTTATGCATATTTAAGGCTTTAAAGATCATTTTATTGCATGATTATGGAGTCTTTACCCAAATTCATGTTTTATAGGAATTTAAAGAAAAGATGCAAAAATCAACATAAAATGGTAAAATGCCCAATGTCGCGACATCGGGTTGCGGCATCGGGTCGCGACATCAAGTCTAGAATGTCGCGACATTAAGTTCAGAGTTGCAACATCGGTTGAAAGAAGCAGCATAAAAACCTTCTAATGTCGCGACATTGGTTGAAGAATGTCGCGACATCACATCATCAATGTCGCCACATCAACCATGACATCAAGTCTAGATTGTCGTGACATCAAGTTCAGAGTCACGACGCCATTGAAAAGTAGCACGAAACTTCCAATGTCGCGGCGTTGGTTGAAAATGTCGCGACGTGCGCCCGACATCAAATACAATCGACATCCAGTTGAAGAAATTGCGCCAGATGAAGGAGGATTTTGAGGCGAGGAGTATAGCGGCGTGTGCGGCGCCAGATGACACTCGGAAGATGTTTTGACATTGACATCGGTCAGCGAAATTAGAACAGAAGGCAAAGAGCAATGAATCAGCGTGGCGTTGGCGCTCCGGCGACCGCGGCGCCGCGCGTTCTCAATCTTGACGTTATTGCATATCAACAATGTGCAAACATCCATTAACATCGCATTTGCGGCGACTGTTTTTTGGTGTTATACCTCGTTGAGGCTAATCGGACCTGTGAAACTCCGATTAACGAGGTCGTTTATGGCTGACTTTGGAAGCACGCTTGGCGTGGGACGCATAACTCTTAGCGATGAGAAAAGATTGCAGTTGAAGGGCTTTTATCTTCGCCTTTACTGTTTGTTGTTTTCTTATTTTTTTGTTCTTAAAGTTTTACAAACTAAACATATATTGAGAGGTGAAACTATCAGTGATATGTAAATGTTATATCATTTGACAATCAGAGTCTCTCATTACTAAGAAAATCATCTTATTTTGGTTTCTAGATTCTGTTGACTGTTTCACTTTAATCAGACATAGTCATTCTGATGATTGCAGTCACTATGTTGCTGGAGAGCTAAGCTCTTATTTGAGAAGGAAAGTGTTTGAAAATGTTTTTGTATTTAAGTGAATGTTTTGGATTTAAGTGAATTTGTCAGGTGGTGTTCTTAGTGGGCGTACGTGAATCAATCAGAGTATACTGTGAGGAAAGAATTTGTATCTTGCTATGATTTCTAGGATTCCCTCTGATTGACACAGAGATGGACGACTTGAGCGTAAAGAGCAGTCACTTGGGGGTATGCTAGATTGTTGTTCTAGAACTAATGAACTCTAAACATCACTCCGATAAATCATTGGTGATTGTTCTAACCTCTAACTTCAAGGTTCCCTTCTAGGTGATAGTAGGAGTGTGTTCCCGAGGCACAAAGACCACCTATTGATTTATCAGTTTAATGTTTAAATGTTTCACCTCAATTCGATAGAATGATCTGGATCCTGTGTTAGCTTAGATCATAATCAAGGAGAGAGAGCATTCTAATGGATTGCGGATCAAGATACTGATTGCATTGGAAAAGGCTTGTATCATCCTGTCGAAGGGAATAAATAGTTTTCAGTCCTAAGAAATAGTTGTGAAGTACTGGAAAGGAAAAACAACCAAATCTTAAAAAGGATAAAATCCTACAAGTACCTATTTATACCCATTGACCTGGATTAGGAATATGGTGTTATAAATAGGGAAATGTATAGTGTTAGGAGGTATTCCAAAGGCTATACTACCTTGTTCTTGGACAAATCCAGCCTTCAAACCCCAAAACTAAATTGTTTTTAGAACCATTTGCAAATTGATAGTCAAGGCACTGATCCCATTCCCGTACTTATTACTTATTAGTGAAACACTTTAATTCCTTTTGATTTCTTTTTGTTTTAAACTACTTTTATTTTAGTTTTTATTTCAGTTTATTTCAGTAAATTTAGAAGCTTAGATAGCGAAGATCTTGAGTAGTATAGGTAGTTGATCTATTGATTTTTACTTGCTTCGATCCACGTAGTCTGATATCGGACTTAGCAATCTCTGGCTTTATTCTTGTATGACCTGCTTGAGAAAAAAAACATCGATTTTTCGATCAACCAAGACATAGATCTAGAATTGTTGGTTGACATTAGTCTCTCAAATTTGCAAGGGATGAAATCAAAGAAAGGATAGGGTTAAAGATAGTTATTTCATTCTCATGAAGTATGTTAAGGCCGCATTAGAATTCTACGCCACATTTACTTGTGTGTATATATATATATATATAAAGCCTGAGAAGAATAGTGAGTTTTAGTCCCGATAGGCTTACCAAAGCAAGGAACAAGATCGAATCATGGGCCCATAGCTAGTTTATATTAAACCATATCATAAATGACCCATAATTAACATGTACAATTATACAATTAAAATTGTAATAAGATTATGCTTAGTCCATAATTAATAAATTAATCTAATAGAATTTCTATTTAACCACATTAAAATTTTTTCGTTCTTTCTCAACTCCAAGGTACATTCCATTATTTTTTTGTTTTTTGTTTTTGTTTTTGTGTTCTATTGGCTTAGTATATATTTTTTATAATCATATTAGTAGTTATTTTTAGGTTTTCTTTAATACAAATGTTTATATATATTTATCATTAGTTCAAATATTTTGTAAATATTTTCATAATAGTAAAAATAATTATTTTGTTTTATTAATACAAATATTTATATATGTTTATTCATTAATTTAAATTTTTATTAATATTTTTGAATTTGTTATAATCATTAAAATAGTTATTTTAGGTTTTATTAATATAATTTTTATATGTATTTATATATTTTTGTAATATATATTTTGATTTATTATGATATCCTACTTTTATAATTAAATATTAAATGTCATTTCTAGTAATTTTAATGATATAAAAATGTTTTTATACCTATGCAACAAGTTGCAAAAAACACTCGTATAATCAATTTTTAGGATTCCTATAAAAACATTTATGATAGAAGCGTCGTTAAGGAAAACATCTTGGATAAAAGCGTTGTTACAAGAAGTAATGTCAAATTGACCCAAAGCGGGTTACGAGGGTAAACGTGAGGGACCTATTTAGACGGAAAAAAGTTTAGGGGTGCAAATGTGATATTTGGAAAAATATAAGGGATTTTTTGCACCTTTACCCTATACTTATATGAATGAAAAGAAAAAGAAATTAATTAGCCATAAATTAAACAATAATATTAAAGATTTTAATTTTTTTAAAATAATATATATATTTTTTATAAAATATTTTTTTCAAGATAAAATATTAATTTTAAATCATATGATAAAAAAAACTTTAATTTTTTAAATTTACCTCTCAAGTTTATATGTTACATATCATGGCAAGAAAAAGCATAAAAATGGAAAATTTAAATAAAAATTAAAGAATGAAATGATCTACTGGGTTTACGTTTTTTATTTTTAGAATAAACAAAAAAAATTAGAAAATTCATTTCACAACCACAATATTGATTTATATTTCCTATTTCTCAAAATAGAAAACACGATGTTTTTGGAAAACAATTTTGTCATTTTATTTTTAACGGGTATTTTAAAACACAATTATTCAAACATGTAAAATAATTAAAAATAAAATATAAATTATTTTTCAAGTATAATTAAAAATATTTTAAGTTTCCCAACATATTTTCCTTTTATAAAACATGGTATAATGTATTTTAAAAGCTTTTTTAAAAACCATTGTGAAACATGCCAAGGCAGTTGAAATAAAGTATAATCAATTAATGTTTTCAAGAAAACAGGTCACAGAAGAGGCCATTATAACGTGATTAGAAGTTGCGGGTTATGTTGGATCATTGAGTCGAGTTGTGACAGACTTCATCGAGTGAGTAAGATGAAAAGTTCCACAAGACTCTTTTAAAGTATAATTAAAAATATCTTAAGCTTCCCAACATATTTTCCTTTTATTAAACGTGGTATAATATATTTCAAAAGTTTTTTAAAAACCATTGTAAAACATGCCAAGGCAGTTGAAATAAAGTACAATCAATTAATGTTTTCAAGAAAACAGGTCACAAAAGAGGCCATTATAATGTGAGTAGAAGTTGCGGGTTATGTTGGATCATTGAATCGTGTTGTGACAGACTTCATCGAGCGAGTAAAATGAAAAGTTCCACAAGACTCTTTTAAAGTATAATTAAAAATATCTTATGCTTCCCAACATATTTTCCTTTTATTAAACATAAGAAAACAGGTCACAGAAGAGACCATTATAACATGAGTAGAAGTTGCAGATTATGTTGGATCATTGAGTCGAGTTGTGACAGATTTCATTGAGCGAGTAAGATGAAAAGCTCCACAAAACTCTTTTAAAGTATAATTAAAAATATCTTAAGCTTCCCAACATATTTTCCTTTTATTAAACATGGTATAATATATTTCAAAAGCTTTTTAAAAACCATTGTAAAACATGCCAAGGCAGTTGAAATAAAGTACAATCAATTAATGTTTTCAAGATGATAGGTCACTGCGGAGGCCATTTCTCAGCCATTAAGTCTAAGAAATGGACATGCCATGCATGCACTTTAACACAACTGGCTAGTAAAGTGGTGGCCCTGGTGGGCACGAGGCCACTGGAGGAAGGTTGACTTAACGCTACCAACTCCAAAGTCACCAATAATACCTCGTCAAGTAGGCAGAGCGGGCCAACCTAAATTTATAATAGTAGGTGGTAGAGAAAGGTGGGGCCATGATTCAATATTAGTGGAGACAAGACAAATTTAAATAACATCGAAGATTTTGGTCGAATGGTTTGATATTTTTAAATTTAAGTGAGAGCAGATTGCAGTGATTGAATTCGAATCTCCTTAGCTATAAGGGTAATTTTTAAAAAAAAAAAAAAAGAAAAGAAAAAGAAAAAATCTATAGGGCATTTGACCTAGGGTCTGGGGTGGTTTGGCCCCTAAGGTAAACTAATATCCAACCAACTAAGTTATCGAAAAAAATTTTAATAGGGAATTTGCTCCCCGGGCCTATGATGGATCCGTCCTTAATGGGTACCTAACTGTACCAATCTCATGGGACATTGAAATTAATGGCTAAATCCTCCGGTTCTAATATGGAACCAACTATGCTACCTTTACGGGGTTAAGAATTAACCTAACTTAGAAATTATCCATTAATTAAGATGTTGTTTAAAGGAACTGGCGAGACCACAACGGCGTGGCCCATGCAATGAAATTAATTAAGAACTGGTGGTTAGGTTTATTTATGGTGAAGCGGTTCTCATCAAGAGCCCTTCAACCTTGACGTTGAGAGTTTAAGTGGGTAATCCATGTGCTACTAAATGCTTTATTGAACGTGGTTAACGAGTAGGGCATCAATTATTTAAGCCTAGCTAATAAATTAAAGGCTCACTTTTGCTGCCTCAACTCTCTTATAAAACTACTTGAGCTGCATAGAGTGTAGGACATATCTAAGTTATTAAAAAAAAAAAAAAACACTAAAATAAGTCGAAAATAAAAATAATGTCCAAAGTAATGCATCGCAGTCGTCGATACCTTTTATGATATCGCGTGTTGGCCCAGCGGCATTATTTATTTGTTAAGTTAATACGCGATCAAATGCATTTGTGATTTTTTAAGTGATACTACGGTGTTGATCTTTTAAAAAACCACGTGCGCAATCGTGTTGTGGCGTTAATGTTTCATCCGGCCAAATCTTTTCTCCATACTGCTCCTCGCTCCTCACTCCCTCCTCTCAGGCAAGCTATTGGGTTGATTTTACGTACATGTTAGGCTTCATTAAACTTGCTACTCTATTCTCCTCACCGTAGTCCTCCTCCACGGTAGGTAACCTACTTCTACTTTGAATTTGAGGGCTTTTTTGGGTTGGTAGAAATTGCATTAAGGTTGAGTTTTTCACGAAGTCTAAGGATTGGAAATCCTCCACAACAATGAATGTATGTTTTTTCACACACATTTTGTTGTTTACTTTTGTAATGTGTGATTTCTTCTCTATTTTTAGGTTGTTTGAAAATTTAACATTGTTCTTCATCTGAAAATTGTTCTTGCTAAAACCTTAGATTCTTTTTTTCTGCTTTATTATTGGTATTATCTGAAAACTGTTTTGATTATGCAGATGTGATTCTGTGTTCTTACGTTGTGATACACATTTCATTTATAGCCCAGTATAACTAGTTCATGTTTTTGTTAACTATATTGTTCAAAACTAATTTTGAATACAGGCGTTATCTAAAAACAAGTTTTCATTATCTAAACTAAGTGATTTATGCGTTGTATATTTTTTATACATATTTTCATTATACCTAGTATAAACACAAGGGTTTATTTGGTTAATGGTTTTGTAACTATTGGCATTCCACTCGGTGTGTTTGTTTTGTAAGACAACTTTGATAATGATATTATCTTATGAATGGAATTTTGTGTAGGTAAATTATGTGTTACTCCACTATTCTCGTCACATGTTTTTATAATGGAAAAACCGTAAGAATTGAAACAAATGTGAAATATGTAGGGAATAAAGCTGTTATTGTGCCTTTGGATGTATCGATTGATTGCACATATGATCAATCGTTGGCTATGATATACTCAAGGATAGGTATTGATAAAGAAAAGTTTAAATTAGTCATCACTTGTAAGTATCCCTTGAAAAGAATAAATAGGTTGGCTTTGTCCCGATATGGGATAATGATAGTGTATCTGAATGTTGAAATTAGTTAATTTGGAATAGAGGAGATTGGTGTATATTTGTATTAGTCGTATTAGCTGCTAGTGAATCAATCAGTTGGTATTTACACATATTTATTACTTCAAGAAAATATTAATGTTGAGAAATTGGACTATGGGTGTGGGCCTAGTAGCACTCCAGTGAATGTGGAGATGGATAGATGTGAAATAAATGAAGATGATCAAGATTGTGAAGATGATGGAGGTGATGAAGATGGTGACGTGAAAGTGATGGAGATGGATATGTTGGTGATGGGCGTATTTTATGCGCTTAGCAAAGGATGAAAATATATCGGTTTGACAGGATATATAGGTAATTGGATTTTACGGATACTCCAGTTCTCGGAGATATATCGGTGGATATTTTACGTGAATATCGATATATAGAAATTAATAAAAATCTTTGAAATTGATGAAGCAGCTTTATAAAAGTGTAAAAATGGCATTAATAATGAAATATAGACGTTGATATTACGTTGTTATGATCTTTATTGCGCGAATGAAGGTCGATGTGGAACCATTCGCGACGTTTGATGAAGGGATCGTCTTGGTGAGAGGCAAATGAATTAAATACCCGAGACTTGTGGTGTTAGATAATATTAGTTATAAGATCGAGCATCATAGTGTATAAATGTCTTCGCGTGCATGACCTCTCCGTGGATGGGAAATTGGGGTTAGCTGCGTATTTTGTTTGAAATCCTTGTTGCGTTTGATATGGAATGTTGAATGCGTTGTTCGGTATGAGGAGAATTTGTCATTAAGTATTCTTCATCGATAGGCTGGAAGGATTTGAAGCGACCCGTAAGTCGTTGTGTGAGGAGGAAAAATGTTGCCGTCATTGGATGAATCAACGTATTAGTGCAATGCTCATAGATTCAAATGGCGAAATGATGAATCGCCGTTTAATGATGTACCATCCTTCGTTATGCGACCTACATATGGCTTTCCATTGGCTCCGATACACGAAGCTCTCACTGGGCAGTAGTGCTTAAATGCTTGTGTAGCGTGTGTGAAATCATCTTCACAGTGAATGGACTGATGGATATTGACTTATTTGTGATCTGTGATATCTCCACCATCATTTCAGTATCACTACCATCATTAGTCCTCTCCTCTTGAGCCATACATTGCACATAGTTAAAGTCACCCAGGAAAAACTAGATTACACTACTATGTTCGGCACTTGAATCGAATGAAGTCGAAGAATTGACAATGAAATTGGCTGGAGTCTCATGTCTTGGCTTGAAACTCACTATTAAACGCGGATAAAAGCGCGGTCGACCTCCCGGCGCGGCTTCTCGAACATGCCGCGTGATTAGTGGATCGAGATTCCATCTTCATCATCCGAATGGAGAGAGTGTTTAACCCATTGGAATAATTGATTATCCTCTTCTTCACCAAACTAAATTTTGAAATGTCGAGTAAATCAAAATAATTCTTTTCGATAACTGTCGCATTTCTGTTGCGTATCACGTATCTTTAGTTTCATGTTATAGTAACAAAAAACTAATTGTTGGAGAACTTAGGGTAAATGTAGATTTCTTTGTTTTGTGTATTGAAGCCGAATGTCTTCCGATTTATATCGTCTTTGAAGAAGATCACGATTTGAAGCGAGAACTTTAATGGCGAGTGCGATGTGGGTGTGGTTTCCATACATGAACCACCGATGTTCTTGATAAAAATAAGTAACATTCAAAAATCTAATAATACTTGGCCCAGAAAATATGCTTTATTTTTAATGTTTTAATGAGAAATAACGCTAACCGGGAACCATTAAAATCTCTTGAGGCTATTCTTTGCTCTATCCATAAGATATCTTTCGCGTCTCGAAGCATTCTGGTAATGAATTGAAAATATACATGTCCTAATCGGTATAAGAATTAAGTTTAACTTGATTAAATTATTTCCGATTAATTAGATTTGTAACGATTGATGTACCTCATTTCCAAAATTACCAATGCACAGTAGTAGTAGAAGATAATCTTTCAAATACTTCGTGACGGCTTGGAGTAACTCGGGGTCACTCACAACTCAGTGCATATTGAAACCTTGGATTCAAATAATGCTGCAAAAGTGATTTAGAATTAGTATGTCATAAGAGGAAAATAATATACATTAAGTGTGATTAAGATATAAACAGTTACTGCTGCGTGAAGAGAGGATGTTTGAGCGTTCTATCCAGCGTCTGCGATGATTGTTTGGCGATCTTTGGCATTGAGTTGATGTAAATTTTGCTTCATTACGAATCGACTCGTAATCCACTTGGAAATGGCGTGTTAGGGCTGACTTAGGAATCGAACAATGCGGCTGTATATAGTGGCTCATGGGTTGATACTAGCTTAGAGACCTTACTCGATATGTATATGATCAAACATGAGCATGACATCATGTCGATGGTCGTCGACTAAGGCTTGTGAGAGCGTTAAGTGTGTAGAATCTTCTTCAAATCGGCCCTCTTTTTTAACGGACTTTCTAGAGAGGCGATGTAATTTATTTGCAAATCTTATTTGCCCCGGACGCCTGATATCTCCACCACGGACCTTTCTCACTATGTGACGACCATGGTGCGATGAAATTGGTGATTTCTCGTTGGTAAATTAATTCCCTAAACGAGTAGCTCTTTTAACTTAAGTATTTCAAACATCAAGTCAATGCGGTGTCTTTGCTTATGGAGTCAAATATAAATTGTCTTGCCATTTAAGCGACTTTCATGTACTTGGAGAAATCTTGATCCATTTATACGTAACAATTTGCCTGACATTTGTTTCACTACTTTTTTTCCTTGATCAAATGTGACAAGCGTAAATGTATTTGTTGTCTTTTATCTTATCGGATGCATCAGCGGACTTGAGAATATTATTGCTTCCTTTGAATATACCATAAAAATTAATAATGCTCAATTTAAGTGGGCCAGTCCATCATCAAACATAATCGTACACCCGTAAGTCTTGCATTTTCCCTTTGGATGTTATAATCTTATGTACTCCATATCCAAGTATTTGTTTTTGATTTCATATGGAGATGGTGGCTCTGATCCGTGCCCTCTAGTAGAATTAATGAAAATTAATTATCTGATTTTCAATTATAATATAAGATAATTTATTAAAAGCGAAAAGTGATTGTCACATACCGGCTTATTTGTCTTGCGTGTCGTATTCTTGAAGTGGTGAGTGTTTGTATTTTAACACTCTCATATATGAAGAATTTGCGATTAATTCGATATCGTTTCGCTGATTGAGCCTTTGAAAAGATTTTTAATGTTAACTTTGTTTCTTCTTGAAGATTTGTATAATGATGGAAGCGGTGGTGATGGATCCGATTGTCTCACACTTTGAGATCTTTGCATGCGCCTTGTTGGATTAGTCGGTTGCGATTGTGAAGGCTCACCTGTTGCAATATCTCAATTAGAAATCGAAGTAAATTCGTTTATTTAAAAAAATTTAATTTAATTTAAACATTTACCCATTTTTCTTTTGCCTCTCATAAATCCTTCTTCTTGTTGTCGGTTGATGGTAGCTTTTGATGCGACATCTTTGCTCTCATCGACTCTTCGTAGGGGGTGTATCAGGATACGTATATCGTCTTCTCTTCTTCTCTCATCCTCATCATCATCATCAATGAGATGTCTATCGCGTCCCCCCATTGTGCCTCGTAGTTCATTGCAATTTATTACATGTCAATTTCAAACTTTCTTCGGCTTTTCTTTATTTTCTGGTGCAAAGTTTTTCGTTTCTGTTTCGGCCAGGATGCATTTGGGCACTTTTTATATTAGAGTGGGGATCAGAATGTGATAGGTGATGTTAAAGCGAGTGATCCGTGGCTCATATCGCTGAGCTTGATAATTGCATATTGGCACCATTTCTATTCCCTGTATGTGCTTGATATTTCCATCTTTGGATCTCGGCCTCAATAATACTTCCACTAGCCATCCTATTATTATACAATTGAAAATTATTTTCATATAAACTCTGATTTATTATATATATATCTGTGATATTAAGCTAATATATAAGCTTACTTTAAAATATTAACTAACATGAAAGATTAATTAATTTATTAATATGCATACATAATATTAACTAATATATATAATTTATTAATATGCATACATATATAACTAATGTGTAGTTATTTTAAGAAATACACCACTATTAAATTTATTATACTATATAAAACCATATTATTATATGATATTTACCTTAAAGCTAAACTAATATATATTTGTATTTTATGCAATTTATAATCTAATGTGAAATTATAAAAAAAAAAAACCTAATGTATAGTTATTTTAAAAGAATACACCACTATTAAATTTATTATACTATATAAAACCATATTATATGATATTTACCTTAAAGCAATAATATATATTTGTATTTTATGCAATTTATAATCTAATGTGAAATTATAAAAAAAAAAAACTAATGTATAGTTATTTTAAAGGAAATACACCACTATTAAATTTATTATACTATAAAACCATATTATTATATGATATTTACCTTAAAGCTTAAACTAATATATATTTGTATTTTATGCAATTTATAATCTAATGTGAAATTATAAAAAAAAAAAAAAAAACTAATGTATAGTTATTTTAAAGAATACACCACTATTAAATTTATTATACTATATAAAACCATATTATTATATGATATTTACCTTAAAGCTTAAAATAATATATATTTGTATTTTATGCAATTTATAATCTAATGTGAAATTATAAAAAAAAACCTAACTAATGTATAGTTATTTTAAAGAATCCACCACTATTAAATTTATTATACTATATAAACCATATTATTATATGGATATTTTGTATTAACATTATATATTTATGAGTCGATAATCGAATGTGAATTAAAACTGAATATAGTTACTCTGTAATACATTGCAATGTATTATACTATATAACTATATTACAGTATGATATTTGATCTTAGTATCAAACAACATATATTGTACTTTAATATATTTGATGATCCTAATAAATCATAAAAACTAATATAACCTATAGTGGTATATGATATTTGTCCAGATCAACATACATTGTATTATTAGAATTTATATAATATGAAATTATAAAAAACAAACTAATATATAATTAACATAAATACAAAAATAAATGTAAAACTATTAAATACACAAAACATAAATACAATAAGAACATACCTTAATTAATCTTGTTGAAATTTGAAACTTCAACCCTTAAACACCAAAATTCCACCTTTTGGAGATATATAACAAAGAAAATAAATTTGAGATGAAATGAAGATTTGATGAGGAGAGAGTTTGTGAGGAAAATAGAGTGATTTTGAGGTATTTATAGGATTTTTTTTGGGTCAAAAGGCTATAGGATGGTCAAAATATAATTAAGATTTAATTAACCGCTGGATTTAGTTTTTGGTGAAAATTTGACCGCTGGATCTTCTTCTAACCGCTGGGATCAATCCACAGCCTGGACGCTTAGATTTAATTTTCATTGCCGACGTAATCCGACCGCTGATCACATTTAAACCGTGAAATCGGGTCATTGGATCGCCGATTCAACCGCCATCGATCACCAAACTAGCCGCTGAAAAGGAGGGGATCCGACCGCTTGATTTTTCTCAGACAACAAATCGAAGCCACACAGTAGCCTCGCCGATATATCTCCACGACATATCTTCAAAAACCGTAAATTTCACGCGCCGCTGTCTCCCAACCTTCGATATTTCGACCGATATTTCGGTCAGAATCCGATATTTCGCCGAAATATCGCCGATATTTTCCGATTTCTCTCGATTTTTCCCCAGAAACATTTCTATCAAAATTGTTTCCGAGTGGGCCCGGAGCATCCGATATATCGCAGCTATATCGGCCGATATATCCGAAATTTCAATCCTTGTTCTTAACTATTAACTAACTTATGGAGAATAAGCAAGGGAGATATCTCTTTGTGGATGCACCAATTTGTGATGTCTCAAATAACCCAAATCTTGAGGACCTTGATCTTAAGGACCCAAATGAGAGGAGAATTGTTAATTATTACTTAGCACCATCACCTCAGTTTGAAAATGTGGAAAACTTTGGTAATGCTATTTCAAGTAACTTGACTCTATGGGTGAACTATAATATCGCAAACTCAAGTGGAGAATTTAGAAGGCCGTGCTTTACTAAAGTCGCTTTTGTGATGCTTTTTTTTGTTGTTGTAATTTACTACAACACACCAACAGTATGTGGTTGTTGCATCATTAAAAAAATTGATAGTCTTAAGATGTAAGAAGACATAGAAGTGTCAATGTACATGGAAGCTTTGTCCAATGGTAGTGAAAGATATATCTTTCTTCGCAATCAATAAGTATAAAGGTTCACAGACTTGTGTCAATCCTTGCTTGAATCGGGACCATCAACACCAGGACCCAACTCTGGTCACGATCATATCAAGGTAATGATTATGCACAATTCACTTGTCGTAAGAGTCGCTATCCAAGAAACCATTATGGAGAAATTTGGATATGAAATATCATACAAGAAGACATTGGTTGGAAAACATATAGCCTTTACAACCTTATTTGGGGACTTCCATAAGTCATATGCAAAACTGCCACATTTCTTCATGGCATTAGAGCGGGCAAATCCTGGATGTGTTGCAACTTGGAAAACATTTGACAGTCATATACATAACACTGAGGTATTTCAACGCATTTTCTGGGTGTTTCATCCATTTATTGCAGGATTCAATCATTGTCGGCCCTGTTGAGTATTGATGTCACACATTTGTATGGGATGTATAAAGGTACGTTAATGATTGCTATGTGCTGTGATGGAAATAATAAGTTGTTTTCACTATCATTTCTTATTATAGAAGAAGAGAATATTGATAGCTGGGGATGGTTGCCCATGTGTTGCAAGAAACTTTATGAATCCCATACAAATGAACCAAAGTACCTTGTTCTATCCCATCTCCGATGAATATGAACGACCTCCTTATGATGGTCCAACCATTGTGCCTTTTGATTCAATGACATTCACATCACATGGACGTCCTAAATCAACCCGTTTACATAATGAAATGGATGTTAGAGAGGAGAAGACTACTATTACATATGGGTTGTGCAAACAACCTAGTCACAATCGTCAATCTTGTCAGAATAGGAAGCAAGTTGATTAAAACAAGTATGTTTTTTGTTGTTGCATTGCCTTAATAATTGCATTGTTATCTATATACTAGTACTTGCTCATTTGTTAATTGTTATTGATTGTTATATGTTATAGATATGGCATCCAGAGGGCCTTATGATGTATCCATTATTGATGTTTTCTTTTTGTTGGGTTTTATAGGACAAACTGTCCTTACTTAGTAAGACATCATTGTGTATGCGTTTTCATATCATGTAACATTGCTTCATTCTTGTGTAACGTAAGGGCAGGAATTGATTTATTGATATCTTTGTAATTTGTAGCGCTTATCGATACTCACATGTCGAAAGTAGATGTCAAAGTTCATGCGAGAGTGGAAAATGGATCCTCGTATTTGCTCATATGTGATTTGACTGCTTTATGGTCCGTGCATCACATCGGACACGCCACACTTGATCAGCCCCATCACGAAGCTTCGGTCGAGAGATGGCATCCGAGACACATTTCATTTTACTACCGGGGAGATGACGCATCACATTACAGATGTCACTATCATCGCAGCTCCCGTATTCATAAGAACAGCCACTGCGACATGTGACTTCGACGCATCGCCGCCAGATCGTGGTTGCCAGGTGTGATCGCACTGCTGGTTGAGCTTAGAGGATTTATTGTCTCGATGCACTGGTTGTCACACCCCTAACCCCTGCATAGGCGAACGAAGGGGGCGCAAAACTTTATTGGGACTCTTTACCTGCTTTTTTTGACATTGGCGGGCCCAAGTCTTATAACTGAATCAAAATATCATATACAAAGATGTAATACCTCGAAATGTACCCTAGTAGTTTTCGGACTTGTTTAGGGTATTATTAAGTTAAATGGAATTTTTCGGAAATAAAACGAGAGACCTGGAATTAATATTAGAGATAAGGGTAAAGTGGTCATTTACCACTTGAGGATATGAAAGACATAAATCAATAAGTTTATATGCCATTATGAAATTTGAGAAAGATGGTATGCCAAAGTATAATATGTATAAGTTAGATTGAGATTAATAAAGAGAGAAAGGGCTAAATAGCAAATACGGAAAATCCAACCTCAAAATGGATTTTCGGGGGAGCCAAACATGGCTCAAGGATAGAGAGTTTGATTTAAGACCAAATTTGGTCTCATTTTGGGAGAACAAACCATAGAGAGAAAAAAAGAAGGGAGAAGAAGAAGAAGAGGCGAGAAGAGGAGAAGAAGAGAAGCTACAAAAAAGGTATGGGAACCAACCCTCGGTATGGATTCTATGATTTTTGGTATGGATATTACATGAAAGAAGGATCTTGCTATTGCATAATTCTAAGAATGATGGAGTTCCAAACTCAGGGTTTAGTTAGAATTGATCCTAACTCTAGGTTTGAATGAAACTGAGCTGGAAAAACTCTAGCTTGGTTAAAATAGCATGAGATCCTCCCCTTCGGAAAGTTGGATTCATGGTTTAATTGAAAGCAATTGAAGTTAGGTTTAGAAACCAACTCTGTCCAATCTTCATGTTTGGTTTGTGTATGGGTTATGACCCATATTAGATTTGTTTTGGGAGAAATTCATGAAAGGTTTTTGAAGAAACATATGTATTGAAAGATGATTTGAGGAAAATAGAGGTTATAAGATGAATATGAAGTTCTAAACCACCATTTCAAGATGAATTTGGAGTAGTTTTGATGTGTATATGGAGTAGTGAGTTGGATTTGGGTATCAACATATGGAAAAAATGGAAGAAAAACCTACATTGAAAAGGCAAAATTGAGACGTACTGGTACAGTCGAAATGTGACCGGCACAGTAGTGTTATGTTTTTCTATTTTGACCAGTGTTCGTATTTTAGCCATAACTTGCTTATTTCTGATCCGATTTGAGTGATTCAAGTTGCTAATTAAAATAGACTTCAAGGAGAACCAAAAATTATGAAATAGGTACCTTTAAATTCTGATTCTATGTGGTCCAAAAATTCACTCAAAGTAGGGCTATGTTCAAGCCAATTTCTGGTTTAGTTTTTGAACATAGAGTAAATTTTGTTGTTTAGGATTTAATCGAAATTTCGTGTCTGACTGGGGTGATTCCAATTGAGAAGAACCTTTGCACTTTAGCTTTAAAATGAGTATAAAGACCATTGTCAAATGAAGTTAAGATCCGAAAATGACAAAGTGTCAGTGACTCTTTATTCTTCATTGCGAGTGCAAGTTGCTGATTTTCTTCACGGCTTGCAACTTGCAAAACTCCTTCGTTAGGAATCCATTATGGGTATTCTTGGACTCTATGGAAAGCTCATTGAGTATAGAATCTAACCATATGCCATTTAATGGCATTTGGTTCCCAATTATTGTCTAAAAATATGATTGTTGTACCGAGTGTACTAATCTCTTGGTTAAAAGTCAATGGGAATACCTGGTAAGAAAGGATTTAGATAAATTACAAGAAGATATAAGTTAACAAGATATAAGATGTTACAAGTAAATGACATAAAACAATATAAGATTATATGATCTGAATATAAGATAGACATACCTAATTGAATAGATGGAACATGTTAGGAACACATGATAGAAATGCATAAATGCTAAGAACGATAGAGATAAGTAAAAGATGACAAAGTACACTAATGATAGGTATATATGAATATATGAATGAGTAAATGTATGCACGAGAACAATATAGGACTATATGTATTACAGAGAAATATGAGAACCGTAATATGAAGCTCTGGATATGAGAAACGAATCTGATTAAAGTAATGATAGTATATGTGCATAAGCAATCACTGATAACAATAGTTATTTCATGCTTATAGAGATATACGAGAAAATGTAATAAAGCGGATTACTTTGTGTCGACGAGTAGAGGGATAGAGATGGCATGCCATTAGAGAATAAGTCTGCCGGCGTATAAGTTTTGTTCGATATCGAGGTCGATGCACCGGTCGATAAAGATAGATTACATTTTGGATCACGGTGGCCTCCGAAAGAAGGGTCACCTGAAGCGCCGAGACCCTTCATAGATGGTCATTGTCTCGTACAATGATAACAGCGCCTTCGGGCCCTTCATAGTTTCTGTATCCACTTCTTTGGTATTTATAGGCATGAAAGTGAAAGTAATATGAAAAGTATAACATGAAAACAGTATATGAAATTAGTACGCCAGACACGGAGTTCATGATAACGATGCGATGGCTTGATGCGTAATGACGGTCTGGGAATGTGAAAGTACATGAAAGCATATGTGAAAACATATGGCCCGGTATATGATATATTAAGTATGAAGCATATGTGAAAACATATGACAGTATATGATATGATGGTAAAAGTATAAGTCTTGTACTCCTACGGGAGATATGAAAGATGAGATATATATTCATATAATATGAAAAATAAAGATAGGATATGATAGTATTAGATTTAAGCCAACATAAGAAAGTACGAAAGTATCACGAAGCACAAGTATATGATAGAATAGGCATTACAATAGTATATGGAAGTATCTGAATAGTCTGAAGATAATGATATATGACAAGTATAAGATGAAGCATATAACATGAAAGTATACGATAGTACATGTATGAATATGCTTATATGAAAAGTATAGATATAGCACATGCCAAAGACATAGAATAGAGACATGACTTGCAACATGAAAAAGACTAGTAAAATACATATGAAAAGAGTAGATGCATATAATATGAACCATATGGAAGGAGATATATAAGATGATAAGTGTTAGAGTTATTTGTTATAGGAGCTGTATAGATATATGAAATGCATATGAATAAGCTTGTGACGGTCACCATTAGTGGTTGTCCAGGCTTATGTTCCCTTCAAGCGTAAAACATACGGTGTTCAATCAGGTGTAGGTACCGAAGAGAGGAGGGCGAGAGACGGGACATCCCACATCGTGAGGGCGGGCCGGCTCAGAGATAGGTGCTCACCGCATTGCTTCCGCAATCTCTGATGTTTGTATTAGATATGTATATGTGTATAAGATGTAAACTCCAGTAGAGGAAGTAAGATTATATTTTGTATTCATTTGCTTTCTGAATATATTCAACGTAATCATACATGTATAAGTAAATGGGACTTAGTATATGTGTATAGATTTTGATGGACACCACTTCGGTGGTGGTTCTTTTGTATATGTATATGATATTTGGATTCTGTTATAAGATGTGGGCCATACCCATAGGTACAAGTTCGGCTTTGAAAAAAAAAAAAAACAGGTAAAGAGTCCCAGTAGAAAGTCTTGCAGAGCCGGTTCGGATCCGCCCGTCGGGTTGGGCCAAGGAATCGGGCGTGACAAATACAAATAAAACTACCACCGTAGTGGTGTTTACGATTAATACATACGAGTCTTAGTCCCATTTACATATACATATACAAAGCGTATTTACATTTTACAAAATCGAGTGCATAACCTACAAGTGATGAACCCTGCTATTGTCTTTGTGACGGTATAAGGAAGATCGCGAGCGTCATCCTGCGAACCTACGGATGAAAACCGTGCTAAGCTTACTTATATGGAGTGGAAAACATATGACTTATACGTATACACATGCATCAATACTCTTTTACAGTAAGCATATAACAGTAACATATATATAGTAGCAGATATCATAATCATATAACAAACTTATACACTTACTTGTACTTATAGCAGACTTATACTTGTTCGGATCTCCTGTAGGAGTTGTAGAGCTTATACTTGTACGAAGGTACCCGTAGGTACTATAGAGCTTATACTTGTACAGAGGTACCCGTAGGTACTACAGAACTTATACTTGTACAGAGGTACCCGTAGGTACTACAGGGCTTATACTTATACAGAGGTACCCGTAGGTACATTCAAAGCAGAACGATCTACATTACTTGACTCTTATTTGTTATTCAGACTCTTATCATATAAGTTTGACTACACAGACTAGTAATACAAGAATGGAGTAGGGCCATGACACAATAAGTACCCGAAGGTCTGATTATGAATCTTGGTGTCGTAGCCTGTGAGGAGTGCCGAAACACTAATAAATAGTGTTGTCGCACTAATTAGAGAGTATCGAAGTACTAAATGTCTTGACGCGGTCGAGTGTCTTCGCACTAATCGGAAGTGAAGTACTATACGTGCACATACGCGTAACGGAGGTCTTAGTGTCATTCAATATCCGGTCTTAGGTAGTCCTACAATTATATGTGTTTAGGAACTTAAGATCTTATCACATGGGCAAGACATTAAGTTTGCCAATGACAGACTAGCCGAGGTAGCGAGGTATGGTCTAATTTTTCTTTCCTTAACTTACAAACATGTATGGACCCTTTCATACGCTTATAGGGTCCTTATTAGTCCAATAGACAAGTCCTCGGAATAACGCAATAGCAAAACGAAACAAAACACAAAAATCTCCATGCTATGAACAGTAGCTACGCCGCGGCGTAGCACTGCTACTCTGCGGCGTAGGTACCCGAAGCTAGCCAAATCCTCCCTCTCAGCCACGCCGCAACATGGACATGCCACGCCTTGGCGTGGGCCTACGCTGCGGTGTGGGGATCCCTACGCTGCGGCCTAGGACCCTGAAATTTGTCCAGATTTTGCTAATTTTGTCCCTTTGTTCAGAAATCCAACCAATGACCCCAAAATAATCCAAAAGCATCACTGAAAACAACTCCCAAGTGTGTTCTAATCCAACCAAAACCAAGCATAGAGATTAATTAGGGTTTTAGGACCTGGCTGAATGCTTAGTAGGTTAACCATAACACCCAAACATGCATCCATACATCATAAACCAAGAATCCATACTCATCTTATACAACTAGGGTTTTTCCAACCCAACTTTGAAGAAATCTAGGGTTAGGATGAATTCCTAACTAAACCCTGGACATGGGATGGCCAATATCCATAATAATCCATACAGAAGCCATAAAAACCATAGTGTCCATACACAAAATAGTTCCATACGCTTTCTTATATGCCTCTTCTTAACTACTCTTCTTCTTCTCTTCTCCTCTCTTCTTCTTCATGTTTTTCTCTCCCCAAAATGAGAGACCAATTTGGTCTTATCCTCATTTTGGAGTTAAGGCCATGTTTGGCTTAACTCATTTTTGAATTCTTTTTTTTCCATTTTTGCATCATCTCTCTATTATACTCAATTTAACTTATCAAAATCCTACTTTGGCATATAATCTTATTATCTTATGACTTTTATATCCTATTTTGATAAATTCCACTTTTACCCTTATATCTTGTACAAATTTCGGCTTTTTAAATTTTCTCACTTAGAAAAATAATAATTACGAAAAATTTCAAAATGAACTTATAATATACCCTAATTATGTTTAAAAAAGACTAGGGTATTTTGGGGTGTTACACTAGTTGTCTCGGCAGTTATCGACTCCACCCATAAACATAGATGAGGTGACATTAGAGTGCAGTGCACGTGGTTTCATCCTAGCATTACTAGGATCCTTTATATTTTTTAGACAACAAGAGTCTGCATGTCCACCTTTGTTTCCTCCCATTACTACGAGATTTGATGTAGACCTCCACTTACAGTTGGGGTAATGCAGTTCTAGCACACTTATATTGGGAGTTCTGCCGAGCGAGCTGTAATGGTGCTATTGAGATTGTTGTATGCCATTTATTGCAATTTATGTTGCTATGTTATAAACCTTACACATAAAGTCAATCACTAAGATATTTGCTAATATTGAATGGTTTCTATCTGGCTGGTCTTGGGAGAGACTACATGTGGGCCAGCCACTAGCACCTTGATCCCTCGCCACTTACGATGATGAGCGTGCGGTTGATGGAGACGAAGTTAGGGTCTGACATGGTTACTAGTTGAGCTTGAAATTTGGTGGCGGGCGAGCTTGAGCAGTGATCCATTAGGGTTTCATTGGAGAGTGCCTTTATCATGGGTGCATAACCCATCTAGTGTGCTCACCTTATATCGAGACCAGTTGGATGCACAGGCTCATGATCAGGTAATTGTATATTAATATATATTATTTTTAGTCATATTCATAATAACAATAATTTTACTCATATTGACATTGAGGTAGCGTGGATATTTGTAGGTGTTATGGGAGTCATACATCGGAGAGTCGGTTGCCCATCTACTTGATATATGTCTTATTGATTAGAAGATTTGGTGTACGATGTCACCACTTATTTGCTTTGAGACTATAGAGTGGCATCGTCTATAGTGAGCCTTGCGTTAGTTCAGCCTTCATCAGGGGATACCTCCGTCTTGCTTGTTAGAGCAAGAGTTACATTTAGTTGATAGACGAGGATGCCACAAGTACCATTGGGAGACATATCAAGCACAACACGTCGCCTTATGGGCTATGCGTGTAGAGAGGATCGTCACATCACCTCCTATATCTGGTATTATGAACTTCCATGATCCATATATGAAGTGGTATCGACGTATTACACAACGTTTGATCACACCACCCCTCCATAGGGATCAAATGAGGCATCATAATACAGCTGCAACATCCCAATTGTTGGTAAGTAAGCGTCTTTAAATTCTCAATTATTTTCCAAATTTAATGCATAGATAAAATATTTACTTTTGTTTGGTTTGTTTTTTTAGATCTCTAGGATGGTAGACATCACTAGTATATCTCATGGGCCTTCCTTAGGCTTGTTGTATGACATTCATCATATTGCTAGATCAGTTTTACGCCTGATTGGAGAGGACCATCACATCGTTGCACAAGATGAGGAGGCATCTACTTCACATGGACCATCCATCAGACCTCCTACGTCATCTATTGCAGTTAGGATGCACCCGATCCGGGGTCAAGGGAGAGGTGGTGGGTGAGGTCATGGTTGACCTGGTCGAGCTAGTAAGCGAGGTGGTCTTTGATTGGGTGGTCTTTTTGCTGGTCATTCTACTGATGAGACTTCCATGCCACCCGAGTATTCCACACCACCCCCTAAGACTTCCATACCACACGAGTTTTCCACATCGCCTGCCAATACTTTCATACCACCCACGTATTCCACACCACCCTCAGAGATTTCCCCTCCACATGTTATCCCACCATTATCACCCATATCTCTAGCCTTAGAGACCACATTACCATCTACGACATCACCTATAGCATTGCCTTCCATTGATGAGACCATGATTGACCTTGTTCCAAACTTGGGTGCATGCCCTTAGGCGACCTCGTGCTCCACGTACACGCTGAGTCGTTCGGCCATCAGCTCCCTCAACTCCATTTGAGATTGCACATGCCCCTATAGATCATCTTGCTGTGTATTCTAGGCGTCCTAAGAGAAAGACAAAGCCTCTATCATGTGGGACTCGTTGATGTCTATTTATATTTGTATATGAATTTGGGTTGGTTGTATATGATTTGGTTTATATATGAAATGATCAATTGCTGTGTATTGGGTGTCATTTCGATGCAATTGGATTGATTTGGATCAAAGTTCGTTAATTTGGATGAAATGTTTGTAATGCAGGTGAGTGTATTGGTTGTCATGTTGATGCAATTAGGTTGATTTGCATGAAAGTTGGTTAATTTGGATGAGTTGTTTATAATGCAGGTGATGTGAATTGGTTGTATTTTTGGATAGATTTATTAGGTTGTAATTTAGGCAATTATTTGTAATTTAAAATTTCCATTTGATCAAAAATAGCAATGCCTCTGTCAATGATTGTGGCGTTGTGCTTTTTTCAAAGATCAATGCGGTTAGTAGCTACGGCGTTGACTTAAAAAAAAATGTGATGCCGCGATTAGTGACTTGGCATTAGCAAACAAAATCCGCAATCGTAGTAGGTGGCTAGCGACATTCTTGATGTGTCTTGAGCATATCTGACTACTGAGCTATCACCATTATTCTTTATCATTATAATCAACTTAGATATGTCCTATACTCATCTGCATAGTTATTGATGGAAGTGGTCCAACCTTGAGTTTGAGTTTGCTTCCTAAGATTCACAAGTTCGAATTTCCTTAGGATAATCGAAGAATTTATCATATTATTGATTTTAGGTTTTCACGGGATTAATTAAGATGTGGACAAGTGGATCGAGACACCACATTTATAAAAAAAAAAGAGTTATTGATGGCACAACCATGATGAGTTGCTCCATTAATATTCCTATGTATTGTGTGAAAACATTAGTGGATTTAGTGTAATTGATAAAGAAGGAAGGTAATGAAAGTTTTATGAGAGGAAAGTTTTGTGATTAGCATCTATTGAGTTGAAAAGAGAGATCATGTTATTAAGGTTTTATATTTAGAGTGTTTTTTTAAAGCTAAACACTTTAGTTACCATGTAGTAAATTGTCTCCACTAGGACTCGAACCCAGGAATCCCCCATTTCCTATGCCCTTGCGTTTTGTTGGGTTTGAGATTGTCCATATCTTCATCTCTAGTGTTCTACAAGGAGATGGCTACTCCAGAGATCGAATTTGATGAAGATTTGATGGATTAATTATGAAGTACCTTAGAGAACCAAGAAGTAGTTTGGACTAAGGCTATCCCTTAGTGCAAGGATGTGGTAGACTATGAGAGTCCAAACTAGGACGTGGTAGCCTCGGAGAGTCCAGACTAGGTTAGAGTTGATGTGGGATGCAAGTCAATTTTGGAATGTTTGAGGCCAAGGTATTTGGGGAGCAAGGTATCTATAAGCCTAGGATGATTTTTGGAAAGTGGATAAAGATCAAATCAAGAGGATCCAAACTTCTAAGCTATCAAACTAGAATTAGAAACAAATCATATTTCTATTATGAAGAGGATACTTGAGTAGCAAGTTTCCTTATTTCGTTGTGATAACTTAAAAGGCAAGTACATAAAATAGAAGGTACAATTAGAGTCATATTAGGATAATGATCCAACCTTATTAAGACTTCTAAGAATGAATTACAAGCGCTATAAATTCAGATGATTAGAAGTGCTCATCACGAATTTCAAAAGTAGAGCTTGAAGAAGAACAAGCTAAGTTCGGATGTGTTGAAGGGGTGCGTCAGATACTCGATTAAGGTATTTCAAGTTAAAATTCTTTCACCTTGGGTGAAAGATGATGTTTTGATTTTTTTTCATCTTATCATGTCATGTGGGTATGGGTACGATGTTATAGAGAGGGGAATGAAGGGAGTTCACTCTGAATTCCGCTAGGAGTGATTAGGTTTCAAGAAGGGTTGTGGGTAAATAGGGAGTCTCATACCACATAAGACTAATTGTAAACCTTGAATCAGATTAGTGGAAATCCTTACATCTAGGCACGGTCCTGTGAACGTAAGTAGTTGCTCGGCCACGTAAAAGATTGTGTGTGCCTATAGTTTTATACATATACTTTATACCTGATCTGCTCACACTCAGTCCCATAGGGGGAGTTCAAGCGCATCACACTGAAGTCCAAACTCTCATACAGTCCAAACACTAGGAACTGTGTTAAAGATCACACACTTATATCCATCAATTAGTATCAGAACGGGTCGCTCTACGTTACTGAGTGAGATCCGTGTTTGCTCTACTCTTTTATGTGTGAGTATCAAATGGATTTGATGAAGAACAAGATGTCCATAAAATGCCCTCGTCTGCTTGATGATCTAAACTATGGTGACTGGAAGGTATGATTGACCATTTTTCTATACAACAAATTCCTAACACTGCTGTCAAGAACTTATTCAGTCCCCGGCAACGACACTAAAAACTTGTTGGACTGATTTTTTAACATAGACCAAAACAACTTATGAGTCCAGACTTCAAGTTTTTGTCACTATTTCTAAGGACTAAATTCAATCCCCAACAGTAATGCCAAAAACAAGTTGAACCAAATATGATGTAAAAAAACTGTTTTCAGCTATTGTATATAATATTATGTAATTAAAACTCGTTTTGAATTAAATAAGCGCAAGTGCACAGAACCTTATAAGTAATACAAAGTTGATTACTGAAATCGGATATCCATTCCCACGAGAGTTGATGATAAAATCTAAAGATCAACTACCCTTACTACTCAGGAAAATCACTATTTGAACTACTGTTTTCTATAATTTGTCAAATATCTAACAAAACTTTAATGAAAATGCTTTTTATAAATTTTTCTTTAATGGAAGATGGTCTAAACAAAAGAATCATATATTTCAATGAGTAGAAATAACAGTGGGAATAAAATCAGTGTTATAATTATTGGTTTGCAGCAAGTTCAAGAACAAGTACTGTGAAGGACATGAATCCTGGATTTGTCCAAGAGCAGGGTAGTATAGCCTTGGAAAACCTCCTGACTCTACACATTTCACTGTTTAGCTTAGCATATTCCTAAACCAGGTCAATGGGTCTAAATAGATACTTTTAGGAATTGATTCTCTTTAATATTTGACTGTTTTTCCTAAACCAGTACTTCAAAGTCATCTCTTAGGATTAAAGACTGCTTGGCCCCATAGACAAGGTTACACAAGCTTTCTCCAATACAATTGGTATCTCGATATGCAATTCATTAGAATGCTCTCTCTCCTTGATTAGACTTTATGCTAACATAGGATTAAGATCATAACCAAATTGAGATGAAAACTCTAAGAATTAAACCAATGAATCAAAAAATGGTCCTTGTTCCTCGGGAACACACTTCTGCTGTCACCCAAAAGGGAACCTTGAAGTCAGAGGTTATAACATCACCTGTGCTGCACCAGAGTGACACTCAGAGTTTATTAGTTCAAGGATATCAATGCAATATACCCCCAAGTCACTGCTCTCCTTACTCTCAAGTAGTCAATCTCTGTGTCACTCAGAGGGACCCTGGAAACTAGAGCGCAGATACAACTCTTTCTAGGTATAAAACACTGATATTCAGAATAACTCAATACAAGAACAATACCAATTAAATCAATCCAGTTTTCATACCTAAAAAATCATTTAATACTACACACAATTATCAAAAAACCAAATTCCTTTCCAAAGGGGGCTTATGCTTCCATAACTGGATCACAAATAGCAGTGACTAGTTGATTAAACAAATTCATTGAAATTATCATCAAATTGAATAAATTGGATTTCATAAAAATTTCCAAATTCCTCTTGAATTCAAATATAAATGAACCTCGATATACAATGATTTCAACTCCACATTTAATCTTGGATCTACTTCGTTAATCCCAAAAAAATAAATCTAGAAAATAAAATAAAAAAAGAAATTAAAAAAAAGAAAGAAAAAAAAAGGAAAGAAAAATATATACAAAAAAGACTTCAACTCATCCCAAAAGCTCAAAGAATTTTGTTGAAATGGATTGAAAAGACCTTACAATACCTAGGCACTTCTACATATAGGTTACGGGAAATGCTAGGTGAATTCTAATTTGAGTATAGTTTCAATACGGGGCCAGGTTGATGTCTTTGTCGCGACAAAGTTGGTCTATGTTGCGACATTGCAACTTACTTGTGTGTCTTCAGGCTTTGTTGTGGGCTTGTCGTGACATTTATGACTTTCATCCTCTTGAGCCTTTGTCGTGACAAATGTAGGAAATGTCTCAACAAAGTTGGTCTGATTCCAGTTTACAATTCTTGTGACATATATTTCTTTGTCATGACCAACATTGATGACTTACACGTTTATCTTGTTGCGACCAAGTTGCTGGATGTTACGACAAAGTTGGCCATCTTGCTTTGCTGATCTCTGGTAGTGTTGTTGCGACAAAGTTTTGAAATGTCGCGACATTCCTTATGCCTTGAACTTGTCACTCTTTGAAAAGTTTTTCATGACATAAGAATATTTGTTGTGACAAACTTTTCTTGTATTGCATTGAACTCTTTCCAGCTTTTGTTGCTACAAAATAATCCTTGTCTCTACAATCTTCTTGTCTTCTATCCTTGTTTTTGTCACAATAATCATTTTTATGTCGCGACAGAATTCCAGTGTTCCCTTAGTAGCTCTTCTCATTCTTTGTCGCGATAGAGTTTTTGAATGTTGCGACAACATTTCTGCCTTTTGACTTATATTGTGTCACAACATAAGTTTGGAATGTCGCGATAATCTTAAGTTTTCTTCTAAGAGCTATTTTCATCCTTTTGTCGCGACAAAGCTGTGAAATGTCATGACAAACATTTCTTTGCCTCCTGCAGGAGTCTTCTCAATATTTGTTGCGATAGAGTTCTGATTGTTGCGACATTTCTTCTGGTATCTACTTGAGGTTTTTTCGTGACAAAGATCTAATTGTCGCGACATTTAGCAACTTTCTGACTTACCCATTTTTTGCTTCTATTCTTGTTCTTTTTTCTTCTTTTGAATTAAAACTTTGCAAAACACAAATATGGGTGAAGATTCCATGCTTATGCATTAAATTGAACCTTAAACTCTAAAAAATGCAAGAAAAATGGACTTAAAAATAGATGAGTTTTAGACTCATCAAACTCTCCCAAACTTAAAGTTTTGCTTGTCTCCAAGCAAAGAGAAGAAATTTTGCTTGTCCTCAAGCAATTTAGCTTTTTAAGGCCATTTTTGTTCAACTTTATCTAACAAATTAGTTCAAAGACAGGATAGTTGTAATATTACTTTTGAACAAGTTTCAAATCTAGAATGAAGAAGATTTATAATAAAGTTCACTAAACAAACAAATAATTCATATAATGTAAACAATTCAATTATTGACCCTGGATTAGTGAGTGTGTGATGGTCTTTCCCCTTTATCAATTTGGAAAATTAGTTAATCTTATGAGATACTATTCAGATAATAAACTTATCCCTGATTTTTCTAAGGTCCCGTAGGCTTCTTGGTCATACTAATCTCCACTAATGTAGGCAGATACAACCTTCAAGATCAAATAGGTCTTTTAGGGTTGTAATGTTTGACTTGGGTACTTGGGCAGATAAATGGACAATTAAGGTTCAAGTTTACCCAGATTACACATACAACTCAACATAATTGCATTCACTCTTCATCCTTCAATTTTCTACTGATATCAACTTGCAAGAAACCCCCAAACTTGGTTTGGTGCATCATTTTGCATACTTACCATTGTGGTATTTCTCTTGACCACTTTCAGAATTCAAATTCCGTTCCTCATACTATAAGCTTTTTACTTTTCATTTCATATAAAGGTTTATGGAATGGTGCAATGTTTTGCCTTTTTAAGCTTTTTACCACCCTTTGAGAGCTTTGGGTTAGCAGCTCCCATACCAGTTGGCATTAGGGTACTAGGTGTTTGAAACGCTACCTGGGAACTTAATTTGCTTAAGGAAGGAAGGCTCTGAAACAAAACTCTGATCCACCTTTGATACTTGAGACTCTGACTTCTTTTTGTGCATCTCTTTTCTTCTTTCTTTATCTTAATTGATTTTCCTAACTCCCCCAAACTTATTCCATTATCCACTTCTTTTGTACTCTCAATGCAATTTGGGAAAACTATAGGGTATTTTACTACCGGATTAGGTTTAAAAAAGGATTGAGGCTTTTCGTTTTCTTGTTGATGATGAAATTGTCATTTGGCTCAAATAAGGAACCAGGATATATGCATATGCATATTACAAGGGCAGGCTTTGAAAGGTTCAAACTTCCAAGGATGGCCTATATCATTTCATGTTGGTTGTGTTGCTTAGGATTTCACCTTGAATAATATTCTAAAAAGTTCTAGGACTCTGGGGAGACTAAAACTGTGATGGATCTCAGAAGATGTCCCTAATCTCAGCACAATTAGTTGTAGAGATACTTTTGACCATGTCCATGTTTTCAGGGTTCATAAGAACTAAACTGTTTACAAAAACATAATTATAAGTCTTATTTGTTCAATCATTTTTTTAAATCTTCTCGAGTCTTGAAATTCAACTTATTCATTAATAACATCACAACTTCCAATTTCAGTTCAGCTCATCCTACCCCAATTTCATCTACCAATTTCTTGTTTTCTTTCTAAACATGTTGTTGTGCTATATCAACATTTAAGTTTCATTGATTCAACACTTCCATTCGGCTCGCTCATTGCCAAGCACGACAACTCCATGATAATCCTTACCAATTCAACGAGCAATCGATTGCACTCTTCCATATTTAGGGTTTGTACTAAATTGCAAACATCTTTAACATAATACAAAATTTACATAATTTGAACAAAGAAATTCCGTTTATTTCATCATGAAAGCATTAAAGGGAGATTTCTTTACAAAGAAGTACAAACAAGAGACTCAATTTTTCTTATTTTCCTTAGGCCTTAATGGAGACTTTGCCTTTTGCGCTTGTTCCCTTTTATATTTTTCAATTTCCTTAGGGGTTCTTCGTGATATTATGATTGTACCATGAGTTTCATCTTAAGGTAAAAGAATTATTTTACTGTATTTATATTCATCAATTTACCTCATGCTTATCTGATTTCCACTTTTCTCTACAAGATTGACTTCTCCTCCTAATAGGTTTACCAAGAAACTCAAGATGGTTGAGGAGAAGAACATAGCTTCTAGTAGTTGACCTAAAAAGTCCAAGCTCCCTGAAAATGTGAGGACTCTTCCAACCTACAACATTCTTCGTGCCAGCCAGTCCATCAGTTTGATTTCTCCAATACTGTTGATGATCCCCTTAAGGTTGAAGAAATGGAAGATCCCTTTGAGAGTAGTGAGCAAGAGTCGACCTTTGGAGAAAAGGCCTAAAGCGAGGAAGATTCAAGAGATATTAGTAGTACACTTAGTTTAGAGATAGAGACAAAAGACTATTTGGATGAAAGTGCTACCACCGTTGGAGAAGGCCAGTATGAGCATACTTCTCAGCCTATTCCCTCTCTGGTTTATTCTCCATCTTTATCTTTGTTTTCCACTTTTCATCTTTTCTTGCCTTATATTTTCCATTTCTCCAAGCTTCTCTGATGTCAAATTTTCAAATAGAGGCGGAGATAGACATGTCTTTGGATTTGCCTTTTCTTGACCAAACCACTCCTGCCCCTAATCCTCAGTACGTCCTCGTAGTGACTCAGATGTGGTTGCTGCTTGCTCTACTATGAGCAATTTTCTTGGCTTGGTGTACTTTCCCTATCCACTAGCCAGAAGGATGCTTTATGTGTAGCTCTAGTGGAATGCCTCAATCCAAGGTATTCATCTCAGAGGCCTTAGCTTAAACTTCTTCTATTTTCCCTGCATTGGATTGTGCTGTGAAGTTCAACATGGAGATTTCCTCCAAATTGGATGCGTTAAAATGATAGAAGATATTTGAAGCCTGATTATGTACATATTTCAGCTTGGAATTAGATTTTAGCTTTCTCTTAGCCATATCTGCATGATTTTGAGAGTTCCATAGCCTCTTCTAGTGCCACTTGTAGAGCACTTATTTCAAGGGGTTGCTTCGCCTTTTCTTTTTCACTATTTGCATCCCGGGGTAGTCTACAACCATATCTCGCTTGGCTTTGGACCTATCGGTTTGGTTTTCAATAATTCAATAGTTTATCCTTGTTTCACCTTTCTTTCCTTCCGTTCAGCTAGATTTAGAGTTTGTACATAAACTGATAAAGAAGTATCAAACTCCTCCTTACTCTATTGGGATTATCTCCTTATCCTCAACACAATCCTTCTCTTCTTGGTGGAACGTTAGATTTGATGAGCTCCTCAGCTCTTGCTCACTCACTACATGTAAATAATTATTTTACTGCATTTATATTCATCAATTTACCTCATGCTTATTTGATTTTCACTTTTCTTTGCAGGATTGACTTCTCCTCCTAATAGGTCTACCAAGAACTCAAGATGGTTGAGGAGAAGAACATAGCTTCTAGTTGTCGACCTAAAAAATCCAAGTTCCTTGAAAATGTGAGGACTCCTTCCAACCTATGGCATTATTCGCGTCGGCCAGTCCATCAATTTGATTTCTCCAATACTGTTAATGATCCCATTAAGGTTGAAGAAATGGAAGATCCCTTTGAGAGTAGTGAGCAAGAGTAGGCCTTTGGAGAAGAGACCTTAAGCGAGGAAGATTCCATATATATTAGTAGTACACTTAGTTCAGAGATAGAGACGACATAAGACTCTTTGGATGAAGGGCCACCACTGTTGGAGAAGGCCAATATGAGCATACTTCTTAGCCTTCTCCGATTTGTTCTCCATCTTTATCTTTCTTTTTCACTTTTCATCTTTCCCTGCTTTATATTTTTCGTTTCTTTAGGCTTCACCAAGTCAAATTTTCAAATAGAGGTGGAGATAAACGTAATAACTGAATTTGGCTTTCTGACCAGGCCCTCCTGCTCCCCACTCCTCGGTAGGTCCTCATAGTATTTCGGATCTGGTTCTTGCTACTCCCTTTGTGAGCCATTTGCTTGGCTTGGATGTACTTTCCCTATCCACCAGCCATAAGGATGCTTTATGTGTAGCTATGGTGGTGTTAGTATCAGTTTCCAAATTGCCTGAATCTAAGGTATCCATCTCAGAGGCCTTAGCGCAAACTTCTTCTATTTTCCCTGCATTGGATCGTGCTCTGAAGTTCAACATGGAGATTTCCTCCAAATTGGATGCCTTAAAATGACAGAAGATAGAGTTTGAGTAAGCCCAACTTGCCAAGAAATAAGCTACCCAACAGTTGAGTGAGTTAGGCACTGAATATGATGCTCACAAAGAGCGTATCAAGATATTGACGGAAGAACTGGAGATGGAGAAGGCTAAGCTAACCTTTTTGGTAGAGCAAGGTGAAGCCATAAAGGCTCAACGACTTGAGCATCTACAAAGAGCCAAGTCCTTAAGCCAATTCTTAGCTTCCTGGTGCAAGAGGCAATGAGATTAACTTCATAATTGCAGGTAATTGATGCATCTCACCATCATTGCCTTGGCTACTGGGGATTCTCTCCACTCTTTTGATTTCTCCATGATATGACTTTGAAATTTCTGAACAATCACCACCTAATGAAACTTTGTAGCCATTTGTTTTGCATTTTTTTTTTCAGTTGTAAAGCTTTCTTTTTGAACTATCTTCTCTGTGCTTTTATACTCTAGAGCCTATGATGAACAATGATTGTCCTTAGGCTATTATGATTCATTTCCAACCCTTGCTAGGTGGCCATCAACCTACAATTTTTGCTTAATGGAATGAGGAGAATTGGGATGTATTCTTGAGATGTTGTTGACTTTTTGTTGGAAACTCATTGAACACTACATGGGCGCACTTACAACCATGACATTGCATTACCGAATCAAGGTGACACTAAGCCTACATTTGGGTATGTGTTGAATGTTTGTTGGAAAATCACTACACACGTACACTACAGCCATGACATTGCATTAGTGGATCAAGGTGGCACTAAGCCTATAACCAGTATCATCAAATGTTATGGAATGGCTGCACATGGAATGATCTTGTTCAGTTTATACTATAGTGTCATTATTAAAAGTGGGACAAAGTCTAGACTAGGATCTATCTTTTATTTGAATCAATTGATTTAAAGATTGTGAAATGACTTAACACTCTATTGTTTAGTTAAGTGAGTATTGGGCTCTTTGAATATATATTGAATAGGTATCTTGTTGGAGAAAACTAAATACTTGAAAAAACAATGGCTAAAAGCCTAATTTTACCTAAAACATAGAATATAACCAGGTACTATGCTAGAGAAAACTTGAATGCTTGAGAAAACAATGACTAAAAAGCCTACTTTTAAGCAAAACATAAAATATAACATTGTCCCTTTAAAGGCCATGGAATTGGCCTAATTATTTTGGGAAGTTTTTATAGTTTCCTACATCGTAGGGAAATACTTCATAAGTTATTTCCCATTGATGAACCTCTTGTGTGGCTCTCCTTATAGGTTTTCTAACCAATATGCATTTGCAAGTAGTACTTGATGCACCTTGAAAGTTCCCTCCCAGTTAGGAGGCCATTTGCCTAATTCTCTGTCTTTGGACCAACTGACCATATTATCTTCCAAACAAGATCTCCTACTTCAAAGCTCTTTCTCTTGACTCTCTTGTTGTAGATCTGAGTTACTTTACTTTTTTTGAACTCTTAGGGAGTAAGGCCATTGGGAGTACTACATTTTGTCCATAAGCTAGAGAAAAAGAACTTACCCCTATAGAACTCCTTTTAGAAGTCCTGTAGGCCAACAATGTCTCTGATAAAATAATGTGCCAATCGCTAGGATTCTTCTCCAGCATTTTTTCTAGGATCCCTATCAACACTTTGTTGGATGCTTCTGCTTGTCCATTGGCTTGAGTGTAGAAAGGAGTTTATTTGATAAATTGTATCCCATAATCCGCAGTAAAGTAATTCATCTCTTCTCTAGTTAACAGTGTTCCTTGATCAATAGTAATAGACTAGGGAATTCTAAACCTATGAATAATCTGCTCTTTGATGAACAAAATCCCATCCTTTTGTTATGTTTTCTTCAATGGTACCGCATCCACCCACTTAGTGAAATAGTCTATAGCCACTAGGATGAAGTTGTGCCCTTTTGATGATGCTGGATGAATTTCCCAAATTAGATCCATGGCCTGTCCTCTGAGAGGCCATGACTTTACTATTGAATGTAATTCAACAGTAGAGATCCTCTGTACTTCCATACGTTTAGCATTGTTAACAACCTTTAGAGTAGGTGATGCAGTCTTTTAGAATGGTTGGCTAAAAATAATTGTCTTCTAATTAACCAATGCATCTTTACTCCAAATTAATGGGCTCCACAAACTCCTTCATGAACTTGCTTCATAACTTCCATGATGTTTGGGATAGATAAACACTTAAGTAATAACCCATCAAGTCCTTTTTGTATAGTTCTCCTTCTAGTAGAACAAAATTCTAAGTTTGGGTCTTTGTTCTGTGGGGAACCCTCTTGTTTGGATTCTCCAAATATTCTCTAAACTCTGTTCTCCAATTGCCATCAATGTTCATGTCATTATTAAAGATTTCTAGGTCGATTCCCCTTTCAAAAATTGAAGGGTGATTCTTCTTCTTTATCACGATGAGTTTATGGGTCAATTCTTCACTCATTTTACACCAGAGGCTATTTGAGCAAGTTCATCAGTCTCCCAGTTTGATTCCCTAGGCACATGTTCAAACTTCATATTATCAAAGGAGTCTAACAATTGAATGGCAAAAGTGAAGTAAGGTGCTAAGAGTAAGCTATTGCATTTATACTCCCCTATTAATTGTCGAAGTACCAATTGAGAATCTCTAATGACTCGAACATCTTTTGCCTAAGCTCTAGTAGTATCTCTAAGCCAATCACCAAAGCTTCATACTCCGCCTGATTGTGGGTTCATATAAAGGCCAGATTGAAAGACAATGTCGTCTTTACTCCCCTTGGTGAAATGATCACTATTCTTGAACCAATTGAATTCTCTATGCTTGAACCATCAAAGTTGAGGATCCAAGGTTCCTTTTTTGCTCCATAAATTCCTAGCTCCGCACTTTGCTTTCTCTCAATCTCTAAGGAGGATGATTAATTAGGATCTGTCAATGCTTGTCCTTAGACTAATTTATGTGAAAAAAATCAACCAAGGTGAATTTTGACAATGCAAGGGACCATTTACCAATCCTCCATGTGATCAGTGGTTGGTTAAGCATGTACTTCATAAGGTCAGTCTAAGAAACCACATAAACTCGAGGCAAGTAATGTCGTTGTTTGGTATATGCAAAGTATAAGGTCAAACATAATTTTTCAATTGGAGTGCATCTTGTTTCTACTGAATTTAAGACCCTACTTAAATAATATACAGCCTGCTTATAGCTTTTAGAATTGTTTTGTGCCAAAAGATAACCTATTGACTCATTTACGACTAATAAACATAATTTAAGTAGATGGCCTTGTATAGGTAGCATCTAAACAAGAGGTTTAGAGAGGTACTCTTTGATCTTGTCAAAGGCTGATTGATGTCATTCCTCACACCTAAGCTCTTCCATATCCTTCAGCTTTACCAAGTCAGAGGATTCCTTGGTTTTACCTGTCAGGTTAGAGATAAATCTTTTTAAATAATTTACCTAACTTAAAAACTTTTGGAGTTCTTTCTTGTTTTGGGGAGCCTTGGTTGAAGCAATAGCTTTTTCTTTATTCTGATCCACTTCTATCCCTCTTTAGTGAACTAGGAATCCAAGAAAATTCCCAGCACGAACTCCAAATGCACATTTGAGTGGGTTAAACTTCAACTGATGATGTATCATCATTTCAAAGCTTTTCCTTAGATGGTCTACATGCTTATTGTCTCTTTTAGATTTAACCACAATATCATTAATTATACTTCCTTGTGGTGGCCTAGCATGTCATGGAAAATGACATTCATTTCCCTTGGTAAGTTGCACTTGCATTCTTGAGACCAAAAGGCATGATTAACCATTTAAATGTCCCTATAGAACCAGGACATCTAAAGGTGGTATTAGGTATATATTCTACTATTATTAAAATTTTATTGTAACCAGATAAACCATCCATAAAGGGAAAAAATTCATTATTAGCAGCAAAATCAACTAACATGTCCGTAATAGGCATCACATACATGTCCTTAGGAGTAACAACATTTAAATTTCTAAAATCCACACATACTCGAAGTTTTCCATTTTTCTTCATCACAAGAACAATATTTGCTAACCATTGAACATACTTTGTAGTCATGATGAATTTGGCCTTCAATAGTTTCTCAATTTCCTCCTTCACCTTCAGCTTTACTTCCTTGGACATCCTTCTATGTGGTTGTTGAAAAGGATGGAATTCAGGCCTGATAGGAAGGTGATGTTCCACAAGGCCCATATTCAATCCTAGCATTTCATCATAATTTCAAGTGAAGAAATCTTTGAAGTCCTGCAATAGTGATATGATCTATTCCTTTAAGTTAGTGGGTAAGAGAACTAATGAAAGTAATCCTTGGCTCTTCCATAGGGTCGAGGTTGACTTCTTCTATAGGATTGTGAACTTAAGGTTTGTTGTCTTCCATTTTAGGAGGAGTTTGCTCCAAATCTTCAATCCAAATTTCTTTCTCATCTTTATTTGATTCTTCTTCATAAATCACTTCAGCTCCACAAATGTCTTGGAATTGCTCTTCTATAATTTTTTCAGTAACTTGCTGCATTTACATTCTGAATGTCGCGGTTGCATCTGCCGCATTCTCTTCAAGAGAATACTTAGTCATCAATCTCCTTAATGATCGACCCCTTTATTGTCCTGAAAGGCACGATAGTAGTTGTTTTTAGAAGTTTAGTAGCTTAGTCTTGGATTTCACTAGTATCTTGTGAATCCATATATATTTCCCTTAGAGCCCCATCCTTCTTTTTACCTTTGAATTTTATTGGACCAAACTCTTGGTCATAGTAACTAGCCTCAACAAAATTTGAAGTTGCAATGAAAGGTTGTTCATCTGCCCATACCACCTCTACTTCATCTCCTTTCCAAAATAGCAAAAATTGGTGAAGGAAGGACGACACACACCAATTGGCATGAATCAGTCTCTTCCTAGCAAAGCATTGTAATTAGTAGTAGAATTAATCACATAGAAAGCTTATATGGAAGTCTTACTACCCACAGTGATGTCAATAGGGAGTACGCCTAGAATCTTAGAAATTTCCTTAGTGAAAGCTAACACTGACGCTTCTGTTTCAATTAGGTCCCCAATGCCTCTTTTGAGTGCTCTTAACATCTTTAATGGCATCACATTGATTGTTGATCCATTATCAACCAACACCTTGGATACTAGTTTGCCATTAAAATGTGCTCTCACATAGAGAGATCTTATGTGCTTTGTCATTTTCACAGTAGATTTTTCTAGTATTACCTTCTAGGGCCCCTTTAGAGAAATCAATGGTGATTACCTTATGACTATATTTTTCCTATGCTGGAGAATGTCCCTTCTCTACCTCCACTAGGCTTTCTTCCATCTCTTTTGACTTGAAGAAAACTGGTAAAGTTAGAGAAATGGTAGAACACTTATAAGAAATAGGAAATGTACCTATCATAATAGTTCTCAAATCCATTTCTTTAGTCATCTCTTCAGTAGATTTGCAACTAAACTCATCATCTTTTGTAGCCTTCCTTCCAAATTTGGTTTTCTTTGAAGTATGAATCACTTCTTCTCTCATTGTTTATTTTGGTTTTTGTGCCATATCTTCAGGCAATTGCCTTTTCTCCATAACTCTCAGTCTCTGCATCCTTCTTTTTTTGAGTTATAGTGAGCTTTTAAGGAAATTTCTTATGCTGAACCACATGCCACTTTTGTCTAGGTGAGATGGGAGAAGGGACAACAAACCTTGAAGGTATTTTCCTCCTTTAAGTGTTCATGCCCTTTCCCTCTGGAAAAGTATCTCTCTTTTGGAAGATTTCTCCTTCTTCATTTCTTGTTTTGAATGGTATGGATACCTTCCTTTTTTTTTCCTTTTCTCTAGATGCATATACTCTTCTTTATGCTACCAAATCATCCTTATGAACAAAATATTTCTTAGGAATCGACACCTTTCTGATTCTGGCATTTAGAGAAAATCTCTCATCCTTCTTTGCATTTTACACTACCCTCAAATTAGTAGTAGCTATGTTAATTGAAGCTACTGGTGGAAATGGATCTTTATCAATCACCATGGCCTTATTTTTCTCAAGGAACTTCAACATTCCTTATTGATTTTGTCCTAGATTATATTTCTGAAACTCTAACAAGAATTAGTGTCATGATTCCAGAGTTATGATACTTACAATATACTTTTCCCCTGAGCTTCTCTTTGTTGGGGAGTTGGTGATCCTAGGGAAATGTGATCAATTTCTCCTTCAAAAGGAAATCAAAGATTTTCTCAGTCTTTGTCATAAAAGTATATTGTACTTATTTATTAGAAGTCTACGACTTCTTCCATAAGTCAAGCGTTTTCTTCACCAACAGAGGCGGATGAATGAACATGTACTTAGGAGATCTGTTATTGCAATTTCTTCTAAATTCACCTCTTGACAATTAGTTCCCATGGAGGTCTTTCTCCATTGACTTTCTTTCCTCAGTAATTCCTCATACTTTGTTACCTTAGCAGTAAGCTCATAGAAGTCATTGAACTCCATACCTTGAAATTTATTCCTCATCTCTATATCAAGTCCCTTTGGGCCATCTTCACATACTCTGTTTCTAGGAGATGAATTTTGCATATATTCATTATTCTTTTAAAAATAGTAATGAATGACTATGTTGATTCTTCACCCCCCTTTGGTTTATCCTTGATAATTCTGTTATGCAAATCTCAGGTTTAGCTATAAAGAATTGTGTTTGGAATTGTCTTTCCATTTCTTATCAACTCATAATAGAATTCCTTGGCAATGGTGCATGCAAGTAAAGTAGCTCTTATTGTGAGTTAGAAGGAATAACTTGAGTTTAGTAAAGGAAATTATCATGAATAGACAATTCCTTTGCTTGCTTGTGAATCTAGCCACATGCTTCAAGGTAGATTGTCCATCTTCTCCAGAGAATAAAGAGAATTCAGGAACTCTATACCCTCTAGGGTAAGGATTTTCTCTGTATATTACCTTTAGATATGGCTTGTAGAATTCTGGTAAGCCAATTTGTCTAAGGCCCAACCCATATAGCTCCTATATCACCTCCCTCATTACTTACAAGTCTGGTGGTGGAGGTGGCTACATAAAAGGATGGGGAATTCGCAGCCCTCTATTAGTACCTACCCCTAAGGGTGGTTGAGTAGTGTTCCCATGCCTCCAACTAAAGGAAGTGGCTCATACCTTTAAGGAGTCATTGTTCTATCATGATTACAATGCTCCCCATTAACATTCGTCGAAGTTCCATCCTCTCTTCTATGGGGAGGAATATAGAGATTTTCAACCTATATATGTGAGCAGTGAGATCCATCTACTTCTTGAAAAATTCTTAGGGTGCTGCCCCCTAAGCTTAACGAATAGTTTCCTTGTAGGTTGAAAAACAACTTCTTGTCTCTATTGTCCAATAATCTTTGAGATTGCCTTCAAGATATTCCATTGCGATTGAGATTGTTGTTCTCGTTCTTTCGCAACAATATAAAAGTCTATTAATATCTATAAAAGTATGTAAAAGCCTATAAATACCTATAAAATTATGTCAAAGTATGTAAAAGCCTATAAATATCTATAAAATTATGTCAAAGTCTATAAAAGTTTATGAAAATCATCCATACATTTTTACAAACATTATAAAAGTCTATCAATATCTATAAAATTCTATTAAAGTGTTTTAAAATAAAAGTTTATAAAAATCATCCATACATTTGCAAATTCTACAAAAATCTATAGAAGACTTTAAAAATCTATAAAAGACTATAAAAATCATTATCTTAAAAAAAAAATCTATAGATATCATTAAAAGTCCTAATGAAATGCACCCATGCACCAAAATTGATGATCCCTATTTGTTACATGGCTAATCAAAGACAAGGATGGAAATAGTGTAAGAGGGCAAGGAAATTGAATGCAAAGTACAAATGGCATACTTGCCAAGCCTCGCCATTTAAATTTTATAAACGTCTATTAATATCTATAAAAGTATGTAAAAGCCTATAAATATCTATAAAATTATGTCAAAATATGTAAAAGCCTATAAATATCTATAAAATTATGTTAAAGTCTATAAAAGTTTATGAAAATCATCCATACATTTTTCTGAAGCATTATAAAAGTATCAAATATCTTGTAAAAATTCTATTAAAGTCTTTTAAAATAAAAGTTTATAAATCATCCAGCCATTTGCAAATTCTACAAAAATCTATACAAGACTTTAAAATCTATAAAATACTATAAAAATCATTATCTTAAAAAAATCTATAGATATCATTAAAAGTACTAATGAAATGCACCCATGCACCAAAGTTTTTGATCCCTATAGGTTACATGGCTAATCAAAGACAAGGATGGAAATAATGTAAGAGGGCAAGGAAATTGAATGCAAAGTACAAATGGCGTAATAAGTAAAACTCATATTTAAATTTTATAAAAGTCTATTAATATCTATAAAAATATGTAAAAGCCTATAAATATCTATAAAATTATGTCAAAGTATGTAAAAAGCCTATAAATATCTATAAGAGTATGTCCAAAGTCTATAAAAAGTTTATAAAAATCATCCATACATTTTACAAACATTATAAAGAAATCTATCAATATTTATAAATTACATTAAAAAGTGTTTTAAAATAAAAGTTTATAAAAATCATCCATATTGCAAATTCTACAAAAATCTATACAAGACTTTAAAATCTATAAATACTATAAAAATCATTATCTTAAAAAAAATCTATAGATATCATTAAAAATCTTATTAAATGCAAATGCCTTAAAATTGATGATCCTATTTGTTACATGGCTAATCAAAGACAAGACAAATAGTGTAGAGGGCAAGGAAATTGAATCTAGTACAAATGGCATCTTCTTACGGCCTCCTTAGAATTTAAATTTTATAAAAAATCTATTAATATACATAAAAGTATGTAAAAACCTAAATATCTATAAAATTATGTCAAAATATGTAAACTATAAATATCTATAAAATTATGTTAAAGTCTTATAAAGTTTATGAAAATCATCATACATTTTGCAAAGCATTATAAAAGTCTATCAATATCTATAAAATTCTATTAAAGTCTTTTAAAATAAAAGTTTATAAAAATCATCCATACATTTGCAAATTCTACAAAAATCTATACAAGACTTTAAAAATCTATAAAATACTATAAAAATCATTATCTTAAAAAAAAATAGATATCATTAAAAGTACTAATGAAATGCACCCATGCACCAAAATTGATGATCCCTATTTGTTACATGGCTAATTAAAGACAAGGATCGAAACGGCCGAGCCTCGCCCATTTAAATTTTATAAAAGTCTATTAATATCTATAAAAAGTATGTAAAAGCCTATAAATATTTATAAAATTATGTCAAAATATGTAAAAGCCTATAAATATCTATAAAATTATGTTAAAGTAACAAAAGTTTATGAAAATCATCCGTACATTTTACAAACATTATAAAAATTATTCAATATAAAATTCTATTAAAGTCTTTTTAAAATAAGTTTATAAAATCATCCCATACATTTGCAAATTCTACAAAAATCTATACAAGACTTTAAAAATCTATAAAATACTATAAAAATCATTATCTTAAAAAAAATCTATAGATATCCTTAAAAGTACTAATGAAATGCACCCATGCACCAAAATTGATGATCCCTATTTGTTACACTTAGTAATCAAAGACAAAGGATCGAAACGTAAAAACCTTGCCATTTAAATTTTATAAAAGTCTATTAATATCTATAAAAATATGTAAGCCTATAAATGTCCAGTAAGAAGTATGTCAGTATGTAAAAGCACATAAATATGTCATAATAAAATTATGTCAAAGTCATAAAAGTTTATGAAAATCATCCCAATGCATTTTAAGCATTATAAAGTCTACTCGATATTTATAAGTGCATTAAAGTGTTTTAAAATAAAAGTTTATAAAAATACATTAAATACATTTGCAAATTCTGCAAAAATCATAGAAGACTTTAAAAATACATAAAAATTATAAATCGTATCTTAAAAAAATCTATAGATATGATTATGCAGCCATGCACCAAAATTGATGATCCCTATTGGTTACGTGGCTAATCAAAGACAAGGATCGAAATAATGTAAGAGGGCAAGGAAATTGAATGCAAAGGACAAATGGCGTACCTGCCAAGCCTCGCCCATTTAAATTTTATAAAAGTCTATTAATACCTATAAAAGTATGTAAAAGCCTATAAATATCTATAAAATTATGTCAAAGTATGTAAAAGCCTATAAATATCTATAAAATTATGTCAAAATCTATAAAAGTTTAGGAAAATCATCCGCATTTACAAACATTATAAAAAGTCTATCAATATTTATAAATTACATTAAAGTATTTTGAATAAAAGTTTATAAAAATCATCTATACATTTGCAAATTATCTGTCTATAGAAGACTTTAAAAATCTATAAAAGACTATAAAAATCATTATCTTAAAAAAAATCTATAGATATCATTAAAGGTACTAATGAAATGCACCCATTCACCAAAATTGATGATCCCTATTGGTTACATGGCTAATCAAAGACAAGGATGGAAATAATGTAAGAGGGCAAGGAAATTGAATGCAAAGTACAAATGGTGTAACGGCTTAGCCTCGCCCATTTAAATTTTATAAAAGTCTATTAATATCTATAAAAGTATGTAAAAGCCTATAGATATCTATAAAATTATGTCAAAGTATGTAAAAGCCTATAAATATATATAAAATTATGTCGAAATACGTAAAAGTTTAGGAAATCGTATACATTTTTTACAAAACGTTATAAAAGTACATCGATAATTTATAAGATTCTGTTAAAGTATTTTAAAATAAAAGTTTTATAAAATCGTAAATACATTTGCAAATTCTACAAAAATATAGAAGACTTCAAAAATACATAAAAGACTATAAAAGTCGTTATCTTAAAAAAATCTATAGATATCATTAAAAGTCTTATTAATCTGGCAATGCCCTTAAAATTGATGATCATATTGGTTACATAGCTGTCAAAAAGCAAAGATAAATAATGTAAGAGAGGTAAGGAAATTGAATAAAAAGCTAAATAGTGTAACGAACGCCTCAGCCATTTAAATTTATAAAAATACATTAATATACATAAAAAGTATGTAAGCTATAAATATCTATAAAATTATGTCAAAGTATGTAAAAGCCTATAAATATATATAAAATTATGTAATCGCATAAGTTTGAGAAAATCGTAATGCATTTTACAAACATTATAAAAGTCTATCAATATTTATAAAATTCTGTTAAAGTGTTTTAAAATAAAAGTTTATAAAAATCATCCATACATTTGCAAATTCTACAAAAATCTATAGAAGACTTTAAAAATCTATAAAAGACTATAAAAATCATTATCTTAAAAAAAATCTATAGATATCATTAAAAGTACTAATGATATCTAATCAAAGACAAGGATCGAAATAATGTAAGAGGGCAAGGAAATTGAATGCAAAGGACAAATGGCGTAACTGCCGAGCCTCGCCCATTTAAGTACTCCCACTGCTAATGAAAGCTGCCTGTGATCGGTTCAGGCATACTTAAACCCCCCTTCAGGTAGTCACAGGATTCCTCACAACGACATAGCCAAAACACCCAACCACCCACATTTCTCTTTCTTTATTTCTCTCTTTTTCTCTCTCTCTTTCCCAGTAGCCAATCGGCCTTCCACCATGGTCGCCTCCTCCTCCGACCATGAAAACAACCTCGTCTACGACATCCGGCTCTCTTCGGTCGGGCCGGGGCGCGTGACCGGCTCGAACGTGATGCACGAGCCTAGCAACATGGACTTAGCCATGAAGCTTCACTACCTCAGAGGAGTCTATTTCTTTCGGAAAGAAGCGGTCGAAGGGCTCACCATATACGACTTCAAGGAACCCATGTTCACATGGCTCAACCACTTCTACTGGACCTGCGGCCGCTTCCGGCGGTCCGACGGCGGCGGCCGCCCCATCATCAAGTGTAACGACTGCGGCGTCAGGATGATCGAAGCCAAATGTGATAAGACCATCGATGAATGGCTTGAAATGAATGATTCTAATTCTTCTCTGGATAAGTTGTTGGTCTCCAACAATATCATCGGTCCTGATTTGACGTTTTCTCCTTTGGTATATCTACAGGTAATGTTTGCTTGGCTACACCATTTACCTTCTTTTCTTTTCTTGGCTGAAAGATTCTAATTTTGTTTTGTAGTGATGTGACTTAAATCTAACTTTTTCAAAAAATTTCGGTATCTATTAAAAAAAAACCCTATTTATTTATTTATTTTTATAATAATGGGTGTACCCACCTCGGACCCAGTTTACTCCCCACCTCAATTAATCACAGGAAAAGAGAATGCAAAAGGATAAATTAGAAATAAATTTAAAATATAATTTTTTTTATATTTGATATTACTGTAAAAATTAAAAATAATCATAATTAAAATTATTATAAAATTTAATACTTTTAAATTATTTTTATTATTATTATGTGGCTTTTTTTTTTTTTTTTTTTAAATTTCTTTGGTCCACACTTCCTTAAAACTTTCCGAATATAAGTATGGCAAATGCAAGTCAGAATGCAAAAATTTATTTCTGTCAAGATGGTAGTTCATCAGTGTTTGGTGTGAGTGTGTGACTGCGTGGTAAATGGTACTATAACAAAGAGTTGAGCAATTGCCTAGTTGATAATGGGAAGGAAAAGGAAATGAAAAGACAGAAAAAAAGAAAGTTTTTTTTTTGTTTTTTTTTTGTTTAATGATCAGATATGGAAAACCTTGCAACTAGCTTTGTTATTTCTTTTTTGGGGCATTTCTCTGAAAAATAAGCATTCTTTTTCACCCTAACAGTAGGTAATCCCTGCAAAAGAATAAAAATCAAAGGGTTTGTTTGGTTCATGTGCTTGACAACGGTTTATTGCTATGAAAAATACAAAAAAACATTAAAAATTAGTTTGATTTCCATTTTTTGTGTTTTGAAAAATAAGAACAACATCAAATTAACAGGAATAACACCAAAGTAATTAGATAATATCAAAACGCTATTATCTAGGTTTTCAAAAACTATTTTTTTAAATAATTTTCAAAACAAAAAGCAATAAGGCGCACGGTTTTTAAAATGTATAATTAAAGTCTCTTGCTATATTCGATTTGGGATGTAATGAATCTGCCGTGACGCAGCGTTAACATTGTGTTCGTGGGATATGGTCGAACAAACATGGAGCCGACCAGACGGGGCCCGCGTTAGTCGGGATCGGTACCGGTCGAACATAACGTTTCATTCGTGGATGCCATCGATTCAAGTCAAATCGATCGGTGCGACGTATTGCCAGTTAGATGACTCGATACCGTCAATGTTTGAATGCGATATTGCGTTAATCTCGATGTGATAGTGATCAACCTGTATTTGATCGCCAAATCTTGTGTATAAAGTGATAACGCCTCATTTTCCATTTTGTTGCGTGTATATTCAGGTGTGATATGTGCATAGATGTGATATGTTCTGAACATATTCAGCAGGTTCAACATGATGAGGCCAAACCATGGCCGACACCCTCCCGCCGGCGCCCCCCATGAAACCACCAACCACGCCGGAGAAACCCGAAAACCCGGATCAATCCGTGTCCGACCCTATTTCCATCAAACGGGTCGACCCGGTTGGGGACAACTGGGTAACTGCCAATAACTGTAAGATGGAGCGTTTTTCTTTCCACATCACTGAAACCCAGTTAACTCAGCTGCAAGCAAATATTTCCGGTCACAACAAAACCCCGGTTTTCGAGTGTCTGTGCGCTATCTTTTGGCAATCCGTAGCGAGAATTCGGGGCCGGCCGGAACCGGAAACAGTGACAGTTTGCAGAAATGACCGTGATGGTCGAAAAACCGGCGGGACTTTGAGCAACAGCGCACAGATAATTAGTGCTGTGAAGGCTGATTTCTCGGTCAAGGAGGCGGAGCCGAGGGACGTGGCGGCGTTGCTGGTTGAGGAAGGTGTGGACGAGAGAGGGATGATAGAGGAAGCTGTTGGGAGAGACGGAGGGGTGTCGGATTTCATCATGTATGGGGCCAACTTAACTTTTGTGAATTTGGAAGAAGCTGACTTCTATGGCTTGGAATTGAAGGGACAAAAGCCTGTTCATGTGAGTTATTTCATCGACGGCGTTGGGGATGAAGGCGTCGTTTTGGTGGCGCCCGTCCCAAAAGACGGCGGCCATGGAAGAGTTGTTACAGTTATTTTGCCGGAAGGTGAAGGGATGGAGCTGAAATCTGAGCTGAAAAGGGAATGGTCTATTGTTTGAAATGGGGGTTATGTGTGCTTGTTTCTGTAGTTGGTTTCTTGGATATGTTGTGTGAGAGCCTTTGGTCTAATAAATAGCGGTTTTTTCTTTATGTACGTACGGATTCCATATTAAAAAAAAAAAGAGGATTAAAAAAAACTAAGAGAGAAATTTACAAATGGTGCTTTGAAAAAATGAGTTTGATTGATTGTAAAAAAAGAATATATTAAAACTTGTTCTTCCAATATTGTCTTCAATTTAAAAAAATAATACCTAAAATATGGCAATTCAAAAAATATTTTCAAGATTATTCTAGTTTTTGGTGACTAAGAGAGAAATTTACAAATGGTGCTTTGAAAAATGAGTTTGATTGATTGTAAAAAAAAAAGTATAAAAACTTGTTCTTCCAATATCTTCTATTGAAAAGACAATTTCTTGATTCCAATATCTTCTTTTCAAAATACGATTTCAAGGTGTTTCAATATTGTTTCTTCAAAATGATTTTGTTCCCTTTTAATTTTTTTCCTCGATGAAATTGTGTTTGTAAAATATGTTTTCTACCATCAATCTACAACGGTATTTTTAATTGCAATGATACTTTTTTTTTTTTTTTTTTTTAATGTTTGCGATGGTTTTTACATCGTCGGCTTTAGAAGAAAACCTTACATTATAGAGGCTGTTACGGATTGATCGTGAGTCTTTGTCTATACTCATCCCACTCCTTTACCATTTAAGCCTGACCTCAAGGACCAGTTACAACAACTCTTAAAAAACTGTTTTATTAAAAATAAGTTTGATTATATAAGAATCAAATATATTATTATAGGTTATTCATATAGGATGTTTGTTGGTTTAAATATATAAATGGCTACTATTTCATTTAAAATTGATTGATGCTCGAAAATTTATCTATTAACATTTGGAATTTATATTCAAAACATTTATTAAATAATAAGTTAATTTATGATTGAAATACTCTTAGGTGGTGTTTGTTTTTCTTGTCTTAAATAGACTTTTAAGGCTTTAATCTTTGAATAGCCTTATGCATTAAGTAGATGACTGTTTTTAACATTAGGTAGTGAGTAGGGATGACAACAGAATGGATTATTTTGGGTTCCTGTTCCGCCTTGCTCTTAATGACACAGGTTTAATTTTATTTTAATCAGGTTTTTAACGGGTTTAAGTTTATTTTCTCAAATCTAAGACCAGACTAAATTATTGTTGCTACTCTGTAGAGCAGAGTAAATTAGAAATTTTCAAAAATGGCAAAATGTTAATAAAAATAATAAATTGGAATAAGGGTTCAGGGAAGCCTATAAAATTCTCTAGATCGGATAGTGAAGCAGTTGTAGTTAAATTAAATGCAAGTGAAATCTGATGACAGGAAAAAAGTTTTATCGATGCAGAGACAAGCGAAATTTTTCAGATTTTACAGGTGATAAATTCTGCAAATGGCTACAGAGGCAGAGATTTTTACAAAAATCTCGAAAGTTAGGAAATAACTTGGGCTAAGTTAATTTAAAATAAAATGAACTGAAAATAAATAAATAGTTTCGGGGCAAAAACGGACCCGAATGAAGCAATATGAACCATGTATTCAAAATAATAAAATAAGCCTCACCCCGATTATATTTAAAAAATAATTTTTTATTATTTTATTTTTACTTTAATATAAATAATAATAATTATTATAATATTTTAATAAATAATATATAAAAATTCATAATATTTTTATTTTATGAAAAATATTAATTTTAATATAATAAAATAAAAGCAAATATAAAAAAATAAATAAATAAATAAAACAAAAAATAAAATGTAGCGGGTGAGTTTAGGAATTTTCCCATCATAGCCACTTTCTGTTTGATACAAATGAACAAGTTTGGGAATTAAAAAAATAAGCAGTCGGGTCGGTATAGAACCTTGATCCCAAACCCTCAGTTATGCGTCCTGTAGTAGTGTATATTCTTTATTTCTTTTTCTTATTGGGCAATTATTGAGTTTTTCTTATTGTTGTGGAAAATGACTTTTTCTGAATAGAAAAAGTAAAATATTTTAAGCTTTTACGTGAAATTTTTTAAAATTCGTGATAAATCATGAAAATTTTAAAAAACAAACGAACTTAATCATGAAGAAAACTATTGAGCTTGACCATTAAAGTCAAACAACGCACCTTAGTCTTCCGCCAGACTTTTCGTATGCGGAACTCTCAACGAGTGGGTTTGGAGGAGTTGTCTGAACCAAACCCCGACTGTGATGAAACTTGTGCTCAAATTAATATTGGAAAAACCGCTCTAGTATTCGGCTTTGATGGATGATCTTGACCCGTTGCTTATAGAGAAGCAAGAACTTTGGTATAGAGGGCCATGATCGGTGATGAGATCGGAGTTGATGGGAGTACTTTGATGGGCTGATTTATGGAATAATTAATAAGTTCAAAAAATCCTTTCAAGAACCATAGAGAAATTTAACTCTCAATTTTATAAATCGTAATCTAAAGAATTTAGGAATAACAAGCTTATAAATAAGTCCAAAAAATATGAAGAACAAAACTAAAATCTACCACTAAGGAAAGCAAATATTTGGCCAAAACTAGAAAGGAAGGTAACTTATTTTCTATTCCTTTTCCCAAAGCATCCACGAGGAAATGAGAAACTAGATGGAGTAATTTAGAGACCAAGACTTGATAAGCAAGCCACAAAACCAACAACAAATCAGTAGTAAATCAATAGCAAATACGGTAAATCTTATGAATCGGCAATTTAAATGGCAAATCAGAGCAAATCGACAATTGATATGAGAATGATAAAAACACCACAGCTCTTGGTCGTTAAATTTACTTTGATGACATGGGCCATCTTTGTTTTTTCTTTGGAGTTGAACACGTGAGCTTCTTTTACTTAGGCATCTCAAATTAGAATATTAAGGGTTTCTTTGAATTTCTTAGCTTTAGCTTGTGTCATCGGTCCAAGTAGGATTTCAAGCGGATCCGCATTCCATTCCCTAGTCATGCCTCCATCATTCCCCTCCTCTTGAAAAAGATTTGTCCTCAAATCATCACATACATCAAAAGGACTCAAGTCAGTGACATTAAAAGTAGCACTTACATTATACTCATCGAGAAAATATTGTTTTGTAGGCATTGTCATTGATGCGCTTGAGGACTTGAAAAGGATCATTGCCCTTAGGAAGTAACTTGGAACGCCTTTGTACGAGAAATCTTTCTTTGCGAGTGTGCACCCAAACCCAATCTCCGAGTTCAAAGACAACTTGATAATGCCCTTTGTTGGCTTGTTTGGCATATTGCTCTGTTCTTCACTCGATGTTGAGTCCTCCCTTATCATGAATCTACTTAACAAATTCGGATTTCTTTTTGCCATCAAAATTAACATGCTCAGACATAGGTAAAGGAGATAAATCCAAAGGGGTTAATGGATTAAAACCATACACAATCTCAAAAGGAGAAAATTTAGTGGCATAATGTATAGTACGATTATAAGCAAACTCAACAAGTGGCAAATAGTCTTCCCATGTTTTAATGTTCTGTTTAATGATAGTTCTCAACAAAGTAGACAAAGTCCTATTCAATACCTCAGTTTGACCATTGGTTTGTGGATGACAAGTAGTAGAAAACAATAGCTTGGTTCCTAACTTACACCACAAGGTCTTTCAAAAATAACTAAAAAATTTAGCATCTCTATCTGAAACAATTGTCCTAGGTATACCATGCAATCTCACAACCTCCCTAAAGAAGAGATTCGCAACATGAGAAGCATAATTCGTTATGTGGCATGGGATAAAATGAACCATCTTTGAAAACATCCTGACCACAAAATAGAAGATCCCTACCACGTCTAGTCTGGCGGGACCTAACCTGAAGTCCATTGAAATATCAGCTGATATTCCTTTTGGGAATAGGAAGTAGTGTGTAAAGCCATGGGGGTTATGCTGGGTTTAGCTTGCTTTCTGGTGATACACCTCCTGAATTATCTCGACATCAAGCCGGTGGGGCTAATAAAAGTGTTCTTACAGAAACTCTAAAGTCTTGGCTATCCCAAAATGTCCCATCAATCCTCCACCATGAGACTCCCCCACTAACAAATTCTGAATGGAACAATTAGGAATGCATAACTTATTTTCTCAAAATAAGAACTCATCATGCCTAAAGAAATTGTCATGAGCTGCCCTTTCACAACAAGCATATTCTTCACTAAAATCTTCTTCCATAGGATACAATTCTTTAATGTGTTCAAAACCAAGCAATTTAGCATCAAGAGTAGAGATTAAGGCATACCTTCGTAAAAGTGCATCGACAATGATGTTTTCCTTACATTGTTTGTAGCGGATGACATAGGGAAATGTTTCCTCTGAGACTCCGTCCATCATGCATATCTCACTTATTCAAGCGTATTTGACCCTTCAAATGCTTCTAGCGACTGAAGTGGTGGTGTGATCGCAAATTCCTTAGGCAAATAATGTTGTCTTAGGCTCAGGCCAGGGCAATGCATGCAACTCTTTGTTATAAGTAGCGGTATTTCGAGCACATGGTTCAGCTTACCAGCTAAAATATGCGATGGGTCATCATGCATAGGCGCACCAATACCTAAACACACGACTTGCAAATTTAGCCTCAGCTTTTGCAAAATTAGGTAAAGCAAGTAATGGAGCATGAGTTAATTTCTCCTTGATCAATTGGAATGCTTTTTCATGCTCTTCTCCCCACTTAAACCCAACATTCTTCTTTATGATTTCGGTTATCGGTGTGGCTATGCTACTGAGGTCATATGATCTTGATAAAAACTAACAAGTCCCATGAAAACTAAGACACTTAGGGTTGTCGAGTTGGCTGATCTTGAATGGCCTGAACCTTCTCTTCATCAGCTTTGTATTCCTTGTGCACTAATGATGACCAAAAAAACAAAAGCCTAATTGTCTTGAAAATGTGCACTTCTTAAGGTTAACATAACTTCTTTCTTTAGAAGGACATCAAAAGCAGTTTTAAATGAATCAAATGATTATCTGACTTTTGCTATAGCGGATATCATCAAAATAGATAACCCTAATTTCCACCTGAAATGTGGTTTAGTAATCTCATGAAGTGCTAAGTTGCATTAAGTTAGCAAACATAACTATGCCTCATATAACCATAATTTTGTTTTGAAGAACGTTTCCATTCATCACCTTCTTTCATATGAATTTGATGGTATCCGCTTTTCAAATCAATTTTTGGAAAAGATCACGAGAACCATGTTGACTCATCAAACATATCATCTAGCAGGATGAATGGGATGTGATACTTTCTTTGTTATCTTTATTGATGGCTCGGCCCGATCAACACCGTCCTCAGCGTCCATCCAGCTAGCAGGAACGAAATCAGACAACTCATGGATTCATGCTTTCCTTCACGTATCCCTTTTCCATCAATTCATCAACTTGCTTTTGGAGTTCCTTTGTCTCCTCAAGATTACTCCTATAAGTGGGTCAGTTTGGAATGGTAGCACCAGGAATAAAATCAATTTGATGTTCGATCCCTCGGATAGGAGGTAATCCTTTTGGAATTTCCTTAGGAAAGACATCCTCAAATTCCTATAAAAAGAGACAATTGAACTAGGCAAGGAAGTGTTTAGTTGGTTAGTATTAAAAAGTGCCTCTTTGTACAAAAGTAAAATCATAGGCTGGTGTAAGAACAATGCTCTCTTAACCACACTTGCCTTTGCATAGAAATTGATTTTTCTCTCTATTTTTCTCTAATCATTCAATTCTGCCATCTTTTTTTCTCTCATTTTCTTGGTCTTTTTTTTTTCTTAAATTTTCAATCAATTTCTTTTTGTCACTCTCTATTTTACTGATTTTCTTTTGTTCACTCTCCTTTTCACTCTCTTTCTTTTGTTCACTCTTTTTTTGCAACCTCACTTAATCTTCATAAATCGAACTTGGTGTTAAAGGAACAAAAGTGATTGTTTGTTGGTTGTGCACGGATGAGTACTTGTTGGTGAAGCTAGTCATGTACTTTCTGTCAAATTTCACTAGTCTTCCTAATAAGCCAAAGTGTCGACATCGGAACTACATCACACAAAACTTCATCTTTGCACTTCCCAATGCGAAAAGAGATTAACACTTGTTTATTCACCCTGACCCCCCCACTATCATGCAACCATTGCAATTTATAAGGCCGAGAATGCTTACTTGTTGGCATCCCTAGTTTCTCCACCAAGGTTGTGCTAGTGACATTAGTGCAACTACCACCATACATTGTTTTGGACATGGTACCTAGTGTGAAAAATATTCTCCTATTGCACCTCGTCATCTTCCTTAGCTTGCACACTTAAAGCCCTCCTTGCCACAACAATTATCTTAGACGTGCTCCTCATCATCGACACCTCAGGATGATTCATTGCAATAGTTCAATCTCACCATTGTCTTGCATCACCACTGAGCTTCTTTTGTTAGGACATTTAGTTTTACTTTGCCTGACTACCTTGGCATTTAAAACACTATATATCACGATTTCGAGTAGTGAAAGAATCATATTTACCTTGATTTCCTTGTATGGTCATCTCTTGTTTTTGTTCCATTTAAGGCTTGGCGTTGGGTTGCTTCTCTTCCTTCCTCCATTGATTGAAGCCAGTGGATGAACTTAGAACTAAATGCAGAGCATTGTTGCTCTTTGCCCTCCTCTTGACTTGATTCTCAATCTTGATAGCCATATGCCTCTGTTCTCCAACTCCATATAATGTTGTAATTTCACACACATTTTGAATCTCAGTTTAAACCCATGAAACACCTCGTAAGAATTGTGGCCTCTCGGTCTTCGCTGTCTTGTCTAACCATAGCAACCTCCATCTTCTTATAATACTCCTTCATACTACGGTTGCCTTGCCTTAGGTTTTGCAATTTGTTGTACAACTCTCAATAGTAGTGTGTTAGGACAAATCGCTTCCACATCACCCTCTTCATCTTTTCCCATGTTGCCACCGCTAGCTCCCTATTCCTTCTCTTATTCAACACTAGTTGGTCCCATACCTTTATGGCATAATCAGAAAACTCTGTGTGACAAGCTTCTGCCTTCTTATTTTGGATTAATTATGACAATCAAAACCAGCTCCACCATTCTCCTGAGAATATGCTTTGGGGCCGTTCTTTCCTTGGGCGATGGATGATATGTAATGCTACCCCAATTATTATCTTCTCGATTCCTAACTTCTCTTAGTCTTCCCTCATTACATCATCACTAACAAGCGAGATGCGGTCAGTCATCCTCAAAACCATCCTTCATACTCTTAACTACACTTTGCCTCTTCTGGAAGCTTCTTTCTTCTATGTCTGTTAGAGGTTTTGTAGCTACTCAAACTGCGCCACCCTCTCCTTGGGTGCTCAACTCAATGCAAACATTCTCTTTACTTCTCTAGTTAAGGCCTCCATAATGAACTTCATGTCAATTCCTCCCATCACACCTTCGGATGTGCCGTTGTTGGACATATTGCTGCAAAAAACAAGGTTATAAAAAAAAATAGGACCTCACAAATCATTCCCTCGCATGGTTTCACTCAAAGGGTGATTCACTAAGTTCACTCGTGTTTTCACACAAAATTTATTTGACTTTTTCTCACTCTAATGTTCTTACCATTCTTGCCTTTTTCCACTCATCTCTCTTTTGGTTCTTTTGGAACTAATCAAACAAATCAAATTTTTTTCAAAATTCAATTGAAAACCTATCAAATGACAGGTTGGTGGCATTAACCAAAGTCAAGCCTTACTAAAACAACAATGGTCAGTGTCACTAACAAAAAAGGTCACCAAAAATTCTCAATTTCTTTTTTGCTGATTTTTTTTATACTATGGTGGTGACTTGATTTTCCAGCAACTAGGATGATAAAATTATAGGCCAAAAATTGTTTTACTTAAAATCCAGACTTTTTTTTTTTTTTTAACCTACCGGATCCTTTTCCTTTCCTTTCTTTTTTTTTTTCTCCTTTTTTTTTTTTTGTAACTTGGAACGTGGCTCAATATAAGGGAAGGCATGAATTATATCAGATTAGGAATGAGGAAATCGGACTTGGGGTGGAGCATAAATTATGATGTGATTGGAACAAAATTTAGGTTGAATGGATGAAAGTGGTGACTAGATTGAGTTTAGACAAAATAGTAAATGATAGGCAAACCAGAAAATATAACCTGTTGCTCTGATACCAAATGATACGAACCATGCCAACCTGTGATGAGACTCGTGATCAAATTGATCTCGGAAGAACTGCTCTAGTCTTCGGCTTGGATGGATGACCTCAACCTGTTGCTTATATCGAAGCAAAAACATTGGTATAAGAGGACGCCACAATCGATGATGGAGATCCGATTGATAAGTCTTTGATGAATGCCACAGAATAACTGATAAGTTCGAAAAATTATTTCAAGAACCAAAGAGAAATTTAACTCTCAATTTTATAAATCGTAATATAAAATATTTAGTGATAACACGCCTATAAATAGGCCCAAAAAATATGAAGAACAAAAAACTAAATTCGGCCATAAGGAAACTAAAATCTTCAGCCAAAACTAGAAAGAAGTAGCTTATTCTATTCTGCTGTCAACATCAAAAATATGAAGGGACCCAACCTGGATTTCCCTCTTCCCTAACCAAGGACCCTCCAGGCACTCCTGCAGATTTAAAAAAACACATTTCTTTTAAGCCGCTTTTAAGTGAATCAAGTAGACGAAGACAGTTTATACGATTATGATTTCCATTAAAATCTTATTAAACATGGTGGGAATTTTTTTTTCTTTTAAACATTAAACCCTTTTTATACGATTAAACATTTTGCAGAAAATCGGGCAGAGTTTCCTCTGTTTTTCGGACATTTCCCAATTTACAATACATGTTATCAAAAATATTCATTTACTCCACATCCAACTACGGGACATCGAGTCGGCTACGAGAAATTTCAAATCAAAATTAAAATCATTTTGAACACCTTAAATAAACAATATTTTAAAACCGTTGAACCGAGTTGGGGATTACACCCGACCATATACGTACCTCACACCACCTGAGAGGATCGAGCTCTCGTAGTTCATTTCTTTAAAACTTCATATATTCACAAAATAAAAAAAAGGTGCACAAGTGAGTTTATTTACAAAAATGTTTATACATTTTCAAAAAGTGATCGTCGCGTGGCGGAAGTATTCTTGGCTCGGAGGATGCCGAGCGCAAGTGGGTCTTTGCTAAAACATTTTTATAAAACGTTTGGAAAGAAGGTGAGTTAAAGGAGTTCAGTGAGAGTACAGTTCATAGGAAAATAATATTTTCAGATATAGTTCAATAAACATTTACTTTACTTTCTTTTCCTTTCTGAATCCATCATATCCAATGGAACCCCCGCCCTCTTTGTTAACCATAGATTGGCCGTGAAAGAACATCAGGTAAACAGTCTTACGGTCATAGTATTTGAAGGAACCTCGGAGTAATCGGTGTCTTTCTTTTAAATACCATTTCCTTTATGGAATAAATAACATCGTGCGTTGGTAACCTTTTGTACTTTTCACATGCATGGCGATGTCATGTCGCTCTTCCCTTCCCTACATAAAAAATCATATCCCTTTCCCATGTACCATGCACGCTTAAAGTACTTTAGTTGACTTTCCTTTAACTTTATCTTTATAACATAGGGTAACCATGGATTCAATCATAAACATTTTCATATAAACATATCATAAACATTTCATCTAATATGGAAACCATAAATCATGCTTTATAAAACTATGGAAACTATAATCAGTTCATATTTTCCCGACATAATTAAGTGAGAAAACCACATTTCGCACCATTCAAACATGTATAACATAGATATGAAAACATATATATTTATGTAAGCATTAATATATATATACATATATATATATATATATATTTCCCATAAACATTTACATTTCCACTTACCTTAGTTATTTAAGCCATTTTTTCCTTTAAGAAAACTTTTCACCTCCACCTTTGTCATAATCACTTTCCTCCTCTGGTCACATTATCCATAAAATCCATTAACATTCATACCTTAATCATGTTCAATTAAACCATTAACTATAATATACTTTCTATTAAATTAGAAAGCAACCCTTAAGCATTTTCTTATTCAACTTGATCTCAACTTACAATTACTTCCAGATAAATCAGGAGCTCATGACAACATCATTACCAAGCCTTAAATCAAGCCATTAGCATGCTTAAAGTAGAAAAACCCTGTGCCCTTCACCTTAGCAAAAGTACAGGTATACCTTAATCAGTTCTCTAGCCAAAACTTTAATTCCCTTACGGCCCATTGGCGGTTTAATGCTTCCGATTGATTAAAATCAGTGGAAACTTAACTTCGGACTTCTCCTAAATTGTTCCGAATCCTGCATGTCACCACAGTCATAATTATTTCTTCAATTTCTTCCATTTTTCTTTTTAACAAATTACGACGACAATTCATGAATGCCATTGATTCACTTAAACTAAATCAAACCAATGCATTTCCAATTAAGCCACTCTCTTGGCCTAACCCTCTCCATGATATATCTCATTTTATTTTCAACTTTTAATTCCATTAATTCCTTCAACTATTCAAATGTCATCATTAAATCAATTAAAACCAATCAAACAACATCACTTCCATTAACATCGAGAGTTGACCTAAATTTTACAATCCTTATAATCTCATTCTTTCTTTTCTAATTTCTTATAAAAATGTAGAATCATGTCAATTTAATAGCTAAAGCCTTAATATAACTCAATTGAAGGTTTAGATAAATAATCCATAAACCCTAATTACTTACCTTAAGAGTTTGGTGTCTTGATGTGCTTGAATTCGATAAATCTCTTGTTCAAATCTACATAAAGACATGCGAGAAACTCATTTACACACAACCATTTCCTCCATTAACCTTGAGAATTCCTGCTAATTCGTAAGTGATCTCACCTTAAAAACTTGATTTTCACTTAGGCTTTGATCTAAGATCCTTCATGGACATGATGAACACTTGAAATGGACTTGAAATGGCATGGGAATCACTTGAATTTCTTGGAAAGGGGCTGCCGAATTTTCTCCCTTGCTTTGCTTCCTTTTTGCTCCACTTTTTGTCTTCAAATTTTGTTTCACCTGTATGCACCCAAGAAGCCAAGACAAATGCACTTAAATGATATTTTTTCATGCCTAATTTTCCCTCCAATTATCCTTAAATTAACCCCATGCCATTGGTTAGCATCCTTGCGTTCTCATTGGTTCATATGTAACCATATAGTCCAAAAGCAACTAATTCCACTTTATGCTCCGCAAACCCACTAACTTGAACCATAGTTGAAGCAACTAACTCTCATGGTTTGCTAACACAAATATCCTTTAACTTTAGTTACTTTAAAGTCATCCATAACGTAGTTAAGTTAACTAATTTATGATAAATATCAAAATTTATGAGCTCTCATAGATTATTTTGTCCATGGATCACCATGCTTACATGACATATTCTATTGGTCTTTGCACTGGAATTAAACACTCATTAGATGACTTAAATGCCCTCCTTAAATAATACTTATCAGATAAAATCTCCAAAAATATTCCATGATCATCGATCATAAAATTGACCATGAAATACTCCTAATTAAACTTATTTCCTATCATGAACATGCTTAAGAAAAATCTAGGAATTCTGAGGAATATTTTTAAAACTATTTCGTAAAAGGGCATTTCGTCATAACTCATCAGTTGCTTCAAATACCCTTAAATGGTCTGTTTTTAATCAGTTTCAATTTCTTTAGATTTCAACATTATCTGAACATTTTCAATTTCTGGGCTTGTTTTCAAAGAAGTACTATTCATTTATTTGTTTCAGTCAAATACATAATTATCAGCATTGCCATTCATGGAAAAACTGATAAATTAGTGCTACAAGAAAACTAGATAATTTAGGAATGAGACTTGGTAAGTTGTACAAAATGCGACCTTGAAATCAACAAATGTTAGTAAATCAATATGAGCAGCTGACAAATTAGTAGTAAATCCATATGATCAATAGCAAATCGGCAACAAGTCAATAGCAAATCGGCATCAAATTCCAGAGTCAAAACGCCCTGGCTCTTGGTCCCGATTCGGATTTGCTTTGATGACATGGACCGTCTTTGTTTAACAGCACAGGTTAAACACGTGCTTCTTCAGCCCAGGCATCTCGAATTAAAACATTAAGGGATTTGAATCTCTTAGCTCTAGTTCGTGTCATCGGCCCAAGTGGGATTTCAAGCGGATTCGCACTCCATTCCCTAGCCATACCTTCATCAGTTTCAACTTTCAAAGTTAAGTTTAGTTTCTTATAATTGTCAAATTCATTATGAGTTGTTAACTCATTGTATAATTAGTCCCATTAAGTTTTGTGATGAAGAGAACTAGAGAACTTAAAGCTAAAAAATAAACAACATAGCAATGTCAAAAATACATATAAAATAAAGACATGCAAATTGCTCCATTCTTCTGCTTTTCAATTGACCCACAAAAGTGGTCACCAAATCTTTATGTCATAAAATACAAAAAGGCTCATAAACGAGATAAAGTAATTCATCAAGCTGTCTGTCAATTGCATCAATTTCCCACTTAGATAGGAGTAGTAAAATTGTCTTGGTTCATGACATAGTAAAATCTCTTCACCAAACTAAGCATCGACTAAATAATAAAGTGTCCCGATAGGGCCAAACTTACGCTGTCGTATGAATCTTAACAAAATTGATCGCATAGAGCCAAGGCGATGCATTGGAGCATCGATTTCAAAAAATATCGACATGTAGATTCTGAGGCTAGTTAAGCTAAGCATTGATATTTCTCAATTTTACCCAAGTTCATAAACATTCAATGTTATTCACAATTTGATGTTATAATAATCACAAATAGCACTAACATAAATTGCTAAAACAATATGTAAAAAAACTAGTGAAAAGATTGTAGAATTGGGTAAAAAAAAATCAAATTTTGTTCATTAACCAAATTTAATGCTTAATGAGATAGAAAACTAAAAAGGGGGGCAAAAATGAAAAAAATTAACTTCAAAAATATCCCCATGAAAAATCTGAGAAAAAAAAACATGAAATTAATAACAAACCAAAACCGAAGGAAGTTTAATTTCACCTCCTGTTTGCTTATCTGTTAAATGTCAAAAAATAATTAAGTTCACCATTTTTTTTAACATATTTCTTTCATCCGAGCAATCAATGGAACCATGGAATAAGCAAAAAATAAAGAAAAAATAAAATATAAAATTCAATCTGCCCCCTTATTTTAAAGCGGCTCTGATACCAATTGCTATATTATTTGAAAAAAAACAAAAACATTTATTGATCCAAAAAACAATTGATCAACATACAAAAAACACATTCAAACAAAACCTAGAAAACTCAAACAAACAAATTTGACAGCTTCAATGGTAAAGCAATTGTAATTACCAGTGCAAGATTATTTGAAAAAATCAAAACATTTATTGATCAAACAATTGATCAACATACAGTTGCTACATCAAGAGCGGATAGTTGACTTGCAACACATTTACTGGAAGAGGAACAGTGAAGCGGACTTCCTAGCAGACATATCAAAGAATCTCATTAAGAGAGAATTAACTGTATAGCAAATCCACCCATAGGGATAGAAGAAATTTTACAGCAAGATGCGACGGGTGTTTCTTGGCCCAGGAAAATGAGATGTAATTAGTTTACTTTTGTTGCTATGTGGCTATCTCCTCTCTTTGATAATATATATATATATATATATATATATAACACCAAAAAAACTTGTACAAAATATAAAAAAAAAAACTATACTTTATGACTCCAAAATTTTAGATGATAAAATTCTAGGTTAAACAAAATATAAATGCTAATTTACTGGTTCCACATGACACTTACCAAATTTTAATTGAGATAGATTCTTTGTTTTTATAGTAAAATTTCATTTATAATAGTTCATACCTTTTCCTTTAACTAAACATACTATTTTATAATTCTGTGCTTCGTGCATAACTTAAACTTTACATTGAATGAAAGGCACACCGAAACCCTAGCTATTTTTTTCTTTCTATTTTTATGGGCTAGTCTCTTTTCATTAAGTAAGGAGGGTGATGTTTTGTCACTCTTAGCGAAATCACCCCTCTACACCTCTTTATATAATTTTATTTCTCCAATAAAGTAGTATTTCCATATAGATATGGGTTCTCATTTTTTTAAGTGATTGTTGTCGTCTTGTAGAGTGTGGTTGTGTCATCTCGGTTGGACATTTTGTTTGTCGTTTTCTTCTTGCGGTATTTATTTGTGTGTGGACGATTCAGATGAGTAAAACATATCCGATCAGAGACAACAAATCAAATCAATGATCGTCGGCGTCATCTTTGCGAGAAGTGGAGTCATGGATTATTAGTCGCGATAAGCGATGTCGAATGTAGACTTAACTATCAAAGATGTAGGCTTTGAGCCGATTCATTATGCTATTAATCTGGATATTATTTTATCCTTTATGGTTTTAACTAATTTGATTATGTATTTCTATCAATGTATTGCTAGTTTGAATCAATAAAATTATTTTTCTCTTCTAAAAAAACTTAAACTTTAATTGAAACTCATTCTCAAGCTATGATATAATGATGATCCAAGTTACTTATATATATATAATTTTCCTTACACTCTTTAAGTTATATTTTTCATTTCATCAGTATCAAATGTTCCAATATCATTACTTGTCATTATTCCTTTCTGTAGGTTTTTTCAAACACTTAAGGAAAAAATAACAGGCAACAACTAAAATAGAAAAGAAAAAAGTTTTTTTTTAAAAAAAAAACCTTATAAGACTGTTTGGTTTTGTTTCCCGGATTTGAAAGAACCAAACATATAAATTCACAATTTCCATTTTATCTTCCTAACAAGCAAACATAACTAAAAATTTCAAAACCAAAACAAAGGCATGCTTCTTGTTTACCATGAGTGTCATTGTGATGGAACCAAGCTAAGCTTGGAAAGTTGACAAAAAATGTCAATGAAAATTTACTCAAATATGAATATCATTGCGATAATCCAAAAGGGTTATAAATACAAATGAAAATTTGAGAACTTGCAACATGGAATAACTAACAAATAAAGATGTGATAAAATAAAAAGATAAAATTATAACAAAAATATATAAAAATATAAAAATAAAAATAAATTAAGGTCTTCACGTATCCTGGCCTCTAACCACCCCTCACTATTGCTTCCTCAACTCTCTCCTTGACCACATCCACATTCATCATGCGGTAGTTGACATGGAGTCTCATCATCACCCCTCCCTAGAAGTTGAACCTTGTCCTCGAGGTTTCTTTGTGGAAATTGCTCTGTGGGTGACCTTCGATTCCACTAATCTCAGTTTCTTCCTCACTTGACCTCGACGATAACATCTAAGGTTGACGACAACGATGGCTTGGTGTGAATCATTCATTACAATTGAAACAAAGGCCTTGGGCTCTCCGCCTCTATATTTCATCCCATGTCAACCTCAATTATTTCTTTTCTTTTACTAGTTCTTAAAAAAAAAATCAAAAAAAATTGAAAAAGATCAAAATCGACTAAATTACAAGTATATTTAAAAATATAGGAACTAATTAATTAGTTTTTGAAATAGAAGGAATTTATTCGATTTGTTTTCAAAACTTAAAGGCCTAATTTATAATTTACTTGATATTGATCCAAGTTTAGAATTCTATAATTTGAAGAGTAGATTCCCGCTTCCAACCATTTTTTAGCCTAAACAGGAAAGGTGTGTCATAATATTATTTCTACACCTCTCTACGTTATTCTTTTGCCAAACATAGATATAGGACCGAAAGATAGATGAATGAATAAGATTATTTTCTAAAATAAAACAAATATCAAAACCTAGATTGCTTTGAGGACAAAGATTTGAATTTTTAGTCTTATACTTTTTTTTTCAGAGGTATAATCGAGATGGAAAAGCAGGATTCGTCGTGATTAAGACGAAGTGTCTCTAAATTAGGCAGTTTACTTCCATCTCAAATCGAAACGAAATTGGTGGGTCTAAATATGTTGGAAATTAGATATACAATAGAACGAAATGATTTTAAAGTCTCAAATCGTAAGCAAATTTCCGTCTCTATTAATTTGTAATTTCAAAAGTTTTTATTTTGCAATGCTGTCTCCTATTTGAGATGGACACTTGTCAGATCTCTAGTGGGTTTTCTTATAGTGTTGATGGTTGCATTCGGAAGATCGCTCTTGGTTTTACTTCACTAGCATAAGTGTTTAGGGTCCATGGACGTGATTTTCTCATCCTCGTATTTGTAGTCTTTCATGCGTGCCAAGCTAATGGCGTCTTTCCCATTGATTGGGGTTTGAACATTAAATGCTTTGCCTCGATTATTTCCATTGTCAATCGCCATGAACATTCGATAAGTATTTCCGGACCACCTGTACCACATTCCCCAATCTTTCACATTCTTCTTAATATTGTCGAAGTACGTTTTGTTGTAGTTTCTTGAGCTTCATTGAAATGCCCCTTCGGAGTGGACGAACCTAATATAACTCTCTTGAGAAGGTTTACCGGATCATTCTGCATTGATTTTCTTGGTGGATGCGAAGTAGTAGTACCACCGATGATGCGCTTTGCCCTCCATGTAATGGTGACATCATCACTTTTTCTGCCGATGCTATTGATATTCAAAATAACGTGCCCATAGCGATTAAGCCACTTTGTGGGGTAGTCAGACATACCTCGAAAACTCCGGTTGTTCCATTGCGAAGCAACTCTTCTGACTCCTTAAATGCCGAATTGGATGATTGTTTATCTGCTTTGGCTTGGGCTCCTTGCCAAGAATCTCCCCTAGAATTCATGGATTCCAACATCCTCTGCAATTCAGCAAACATCTTAGTCATGCCTTCTTGGATGTCCGCAGGCGTTGGTCTCTAGACCTCGAGTCTCTCCTTATGGGTTGCCATTTAGGACGAGGCTCAATACCAATAATAGAACCTAGCTAAGCTTGGAAAGTTGAAGAAAAATGTCGATGAAGAATTTACTCAAATATGCATACCCATTACTGATAATCCAAAGGGTTATAAATACAAATGGAAAATTGAGAACATGCAACATGGAATAACTAACATATAAAGATGTGATAAAATAAAAGATAAATGATAACTATTGACACTAAAAATAATTTTTGGGCCCAAATGGTAGTGCAATGGGCCAAATAACTATATCTGATCAGCTTAGTACGAACCCTGACCAAATGAGATAAAGCCCCGACTATAAGAATTAGCACATAAAAGGTCAGGGGACATTTGGATTTTTAAAAAATTCAAGGTGCAGTGAGATATTGAGACTTGCCTCGAAAGGAAAAGATGGAGAGACTTTTTCTCCAAGTCATGACATAAGCGAAGGACATGGGGCGTGGTGGAAAGATTACTTAGGAGCAGAGACTCGTAGTGGAACATAGACAGTGTGGAAAGTGGGTTAGATGCGATTACTCAAGAATACCTATAAAATGAGGACTCAACACCAATTTGAGAGGATCATCAACCAAGAATCAATACCAAGCAAGAGCATTTCATTATTTCTACAAGTTCATCAGTCGTCTTTTCCAGATTCTTAGCTTAGTTTTACATGTTTTTCTTTACAAGCATTTGTTACTTCAAAGCTTTCTTGCTTCAACACTTGATTTTCAGTCGAATTCTATAATGAAATCTACTATTTTTCCAACTAATCCGTTAAGTTTCCTATTAGCTTTCAATACAATATATGCAATCTAATTTTCAAGGTATTTTCATAGATTCTAGGGAGCTATCGAGGGTAGGGATCCATTTTAAGCAATGAAGTTAGATTTCATATAGTTTCAATTCAAAAAATACTATAATTTCCTAGCACGCGCATTCACCAATTTTCATGTTTTTCTTATGTTACAGTGAATTCCTGTAATTCCATCTGAAACATACTTTGGCATGCTCGATCTGGGACCCATTTGTTGAAGAATGCCACGAGAAAGTGAGAGTGAACAGCTGTAAAGTCTCTGGGCTTCGGGGGATCGATGTTGCGACAATAGAATGAAGGAAGAGTTCCGACCTTGGTGGGACGGATAGAAAACGATGAATTCTCGGACAACGGGAATCCATCCAGTAGCCCCGTTAAACGAGTGGAAGGAAGGGGAGTGTAGCCTTGTGTGGATGTCTTTATTCTTTTCTTTAATAATTCTAGCAATTTCAAGCTCTCATCAAAGAAATATAGAACTAGCAAATTAAATATATTGCCTTTATTGAAGAATGAAGCATCGATTCGATCCATCTTAGAGAACCTTAAAGTGACGAGGCATGAGTTGCTTAAGCACGAAAGACAATTTCTAACGAGCTTCGAGGGCAACATTCGAGAACCTCTGGTTGGTGAATTTAAGCCTCTCTTAGGCGGTCGAGATACCTTCCTTCCCATATGAGAGAGGGTGGTACTCTGGAGAACGTAGTAGGGGAAAGACCTAATGCAGCCGAGTGCCCACGGCCCTCGGAAAGTTTTTGCTCGGTTAATCCCACTTACATAGTGGAAGATGAAGGGCTTTTCTTTCCAATGGAGGCAGAGGGCATCATGCAACTCCCTTGTAAGAATTGAATGGCAATAGGGGACACAATAAATTCTCCAACTTTCTATGTAGCCCTTTGTTGTCGGATTTTATAAACCAAAATTTCTGGAGTTCTTATATTACTGGTGATTATTCAATCCTAGTGTATGCGAGAACTGATGAACTCGATATATATAATCTCTATTTTACGCATGTAATTAACTTAAATTTTCAATTAAAATTAATTTTGGCTAAATCACATAAGTATACGGGTCATATAAGTAATAAAATTGGATTTTAAGTCGATATCATTTCCATAAGGATTGATTTTGAAAATCTAAAAGGTTAACTATTCGCTCTTTCGAATCATCATTATTTGAACCTCAAATTTTCTATAGATGATTATCTTTATAAAATAAATTGAATAAAATGTAGAGAAATTCTAAAAACCGTGAATTAGAGAGTTTCTTTTGGATTGGAATAACATTGGGAATGAAATCGGTGTTGTGATCACCACCTTATTGAGTTTCAAATAAAATATAAAGTATGGGACATCAACTTTTGAATTGTCGAGAGCAGGTAGTGTAGCATTGGGATTTCTCCACTCACCACACATTTCACTCTCCAGCTTACCACATTTCTATCTCTAGTCAGTGGGTTTGAAGAACTATTTGTAGGACTTAAGATCTATTGTTTTCCTTCTTAGTACTTCACGGCCATATGTTAGGGTTGAAATTGCTTTACCCCGTGGAAGCGGATAATGCAAGCCTTTCAAGATAATTGGTACCTCGGTAATCAATTAGACAAAATTCCCTTTCCCTTGATTAGAATCTTAGCTAACATAGGAGTTTTGATTATTATCTCAGATGTGGTGAAACCTCTATTACAGGAGTTAAGCTGCTAGTTCAGTAGGTGGATCATATTCCTCTAGAACACACTCCTACTATCACCCAGGAGGGAACCTTGAAGTCAGAGGTTAGGATATCACCAGTGATATAATAAAGTGATCCAAAGAGTGCATTAGTTCAAATAGTATCAATGTAAATTACCCTTAAGTGACTGCTCTTTGCTCTCAAGTAGTCCATCTCTATGTCGCTCAGAGGGATTCCTAGAAATCAGAGCAATGATACAACCCTTTCTAGGTACCATTTGATATTCAAAACGGAGTTCGATATAGGGGTAATACCGAGTTAAATCCTCCGGTTTTCATTACTAGTCCACATTAAAATATTACAAACAATAATCCCAACAACATATTCTTCCCAGAGGGAGCTTAGCCTTTCAAATCTGGATCACAAATGACAATGACTAGTTGATCAAACAAATTCATTGAAATTGTAATCAAAACTAAAGAAAAATGAATTCAAGGTAAATTCCTAGATTCCATTGAAGTTAGAACATAAATTGAAGCTTGATTTACATTCATCCCGACTCGAGAATCCCGATTCGAATCACTACTCTATTCTAAAATAGAAAACTAAATCTAGAAACAAAACTAAAATAAAGAAAATAAAGAAAATTATATACAATGAGAGTTTAGCTCATCCCAAAAGAAAACACGAAAGCTTGATAAAGCGGTTGGAAGCCTCTTGCCTTACTCACGGGGAGTTTCTATTTATATCACTCGGATCTTGAGCCACAAAAATAGTGACAATTCTGATGTTCAAAAGGCCAAGAAAATCCCACTTCTTTCGCAGCCAAATGGCGTATCAGCGACATCATCCACCGACATCGAAACTTCCTATGTTATGGGTTGAATTTGGCGTCGCGACATTGGCTCGTTATGGCGATTTTGATATCGTATTGATGTAAGTGGCGTTGCGTCTGCGATTTGATCATTTGATTGATGTCGTGACATTTGTTAACCTAATGTCGCGGCAGCATTGATCAGATTAGCTCAACCTTAAGCTGTTTTGAGGCTGCTTTGTTGAGACGTGCTTTTTCCCGCCACGGCGTTTACGATGTCGCGGCATTGTTGTGATGTCGCGACATTGAACATTTGATATTCTAAGGCCTTCTCTCAATGTCGTGGCTGATCTCACAACATTGCTGCGGCGATGTTGCGACATTGAGTTAGTCTCACTCGCCGTTTCGCTTTGATATGATGTCGCGACATTTACTAATCGATGTCGTGACATTACAGAAGTTTAGATCTCGGTGTTTAAGCCTTGGGTGATGCCATTTGCCCGATAGGTAAGCGATGTCGCGACGTAGACATGATATTCTTGTAGCTTTCCGCATTCTTGGCGACATTGGCTTGATGGTCTAAATGACTCGGTGCAATGCATTGACATTAAAAAGAATTATGATGTCGCGATATTGACTTTATGTCGCGACATTGGAATTGAAGTCTGATCTTGAGTGATGTCACAACCTATGTCGTGGTGATGTCACAACGTTGCAGTAACTAGCATTACATTCTTTATACAGTGCCGACATTCTCTTGCCTTTGCTTCATTTTTTTTACTGTTTCTTTGCTTTTACGCTTTCTTTCTTCAAATTTTGTAAAAAACATAATCTGGGTGAAAATTCCATAATTTTATATTAAATAAGACTTTTAAACACGAAATATACTTAAGTGGCTTAAAAATAGATGAGTTTTTAGACTCATTAAGCTCTTACCTTCAAACTTACAGTTTTGCTTGTCTTCAAGCAAAGAAAAGGCTATTTGTTTGTCCTCAAACAATAAAAATCTATTTTTAAGGACATCTTTCAATTAAATCATCTTTTCAAGCAACTCAGCAATTTGGCCTTAGTAGTATTGGGTTTTGTTAGTAATTTCAATTGGCTGTTTCGCGTCCTGAATTTTCCAATTTAGATCATTCAATACAACATGTAATTCATAGTTAATAAGCAGATACGAGTTCTTGACTCTATGGAGTATGTGTTTGTCTTTCTGTATGAATAATTTGTAGATTAGGTAGCCTATGAGAGTCACTATGCAGAATGGTATTCTTTCCAAGTATTTAAGTCCCCATAGGCTTGTTGGTCATATTATTCTCCACTAATGTAGGCATAACACAACCCTCATAATCAAATAGGTCTTTTGAGCTTGTAATGTATGGCTATGGTACTTGGGTAGATGATTGGACATTTATGGCTCACGTTTACACTGTATACATTTTCTCAACATTTTGCCTTCACTTCTCATCCTATTTTCTGCTAAAATAGCATTTCAAGCACCACCAAACTTGGTCTGGTGCATTTTATACATTTTTCTCCTCTATGCCTTTTCTTTTCACTTGTTATTTTCGAGTTCTACTATAGAAGCTCTTTTAAATCATTTTTGTTTCAAGTTTAGAGTGGTGTGATATTTTTACCTTGCATTAAACTTTCTACTACCCTGAACAAGCTTTGGGTTAACAACTCTCATACTTGATTGTCATTAAGTTAGCTAGATGTAGAACACCCTAAGGACTTAATTGCTCAAAAGATGGTAGTACAAGGTAAAATTCACTCCTCCTTAAGACTTATATATTCTTGACTTCTCATTTATATAATTGCACCTCTTTTTGTACAACTTTTTACAATTGTTTTTCCTTCACATCCTTAATTCTCCTCCTTCATTTTGAATTCAAATTTGTACTCCCCTAAACTCATCCTCTTGATCATTTTTGCTACACTGATCTGCAGTTTTGGGTAAATTCAAGGTTCTTTACTATAAGGTAAGACTTAAAGAAGGTTTAAGGTTCTTCTTTGTGGCTTTGATGATGAAAATGGCATTGGGCTAAAAAAAGTACTAAGGTATATGCATATAGCATATCAGAGGGTAAGCTTTTTAAAGGCCCAAACTATCCAAGGATGACCTAAATCATTTCTTAATGGTTGTAATGCTTAGGATTTCGCCTTGATTAATAATACAACAAGTTCTAGGACCTTTTGAGATTTACTGATAGTAAGTCCAATAAAGTGTTCCTAACCCAAGCACAATAATTTTTCAAGGTATTTATGACCAATGTGTTAGTTTAGTCATTTTCTGAATTATCTTGTTTAATAAAGCTAAATTAAAAGCCTTATGCATGCTCTCAATCTGATTTTAGATTACAAAATTTTTAGCTTATCTGTGACATCACAACTTAAAATTATGTTTCTATTATTCAGCCTATTTTCATTTCAGAGTTTTGCCTTATTATCTTTTCATCTTAGCAGTTATGCCTTTAGTGCATTGAAATCTCTATTATTCCCAAATCACAAACATCATATTTATTGTAGATCTCGGATATGTAAAAATAAAGGAAAATAAGAAAAATAAGAATTTGTACTTTATTTAGAAATTGCTTTTATTTATTCATAGAGAACATAATTACAATGATGGATTCAAGATAGATAAGACAAAGAGAGGGAGAGAGAGATAGAGAGAAATAGAGAGAGATAGAGTTCATTTCTTCTTTCTTTGGGATTTTAAGGGATTTTGAGGGCTTCAAATTTACTGGCTCAAATTTATAGCTGGCTTGAGAGGGAGTGAACTCAGGGATTGAAGATTACGGTTTTCAGCTAGAACCATTCCCTTTTTGAGATACCACTCTTGGGTTAGAAGATGTTGCCTGATTAGCTCATTCCGCCTCTTCCCAATAGAGTTCAAAGATCCTTCAAATTCACCCTAGGCTTGATACATTTTTATCATGTTTTGATTCACCAAATCAATGCTCTAGGTTCTTATAAGTTTCTCCACAGTTCAAGGTGGACTCTAATATTACGTCCACTCTTACGGATGGTAGCCTTGATTTCCTTATAGTGTTCTTTATATTGGTACCCAAAGGCTTCTGCCTTATGGAGCAGATTTTGTTCCATCTCTTTTTCCTGATCTCATAAGCGATCAGCTCCTTATCTCTCTTTAGCTGATTAGTTACAAAGCCCCTTCCCTCTCTCTTTCGGCTGCACCCTCGGTGCTATCTTCTTCCACTCTCATCTCTTTGTGAATGAGTGCTACTAAGTTATCCTTAACTCTTCTCTTGTTTTCTCTGACCCCGATTTTCATCTCTCCATCTCGACTCTTCCTAAGTACGCTCATCCCTTATTCTCATTTCTTCTTTCATCTTCTTCATCAAAACTAGCGATTCGAGTCTTGCCATCTTTTCTTCAGCTCTTTTTAACACACCCACATTTTAGGTCACGATAGGAGGAGTTGTTGTCTTTTCCTGGTGGTGGGAAGAACACTTGCTAGTTGCTGTATGTGTAATCTTAAAGCTCCCATCTCTTCATTTTCAAATTCTCTCTCGACCTCTGCTAAAGGGTTGTTTCCCTAGGTTATTTCTTTGTTCTTCTTCTCTTTCTAATAGTTCCTCTCTTGCCTCTTTACCCCTCTATTGGGTTTGAGGACTCTGTGAGAGTGAGATGAGGAGGGCTTCCGGGAGCTCTTCTTCTCTGTATCACTAAATGGCACCCCCTTGATGGGAGAGTGATCAAGCGAGGGTGGGGGTTCTTCCTTGAAAATTTATTCTCAACATAGTCAGTAATTTGTTGTATTATTTTCCCCACATTCAAAGTATACCCTTTTACCAGTGCATACAAGAGTAATGAACGGTCTTGCCGCATAGTTGCGACATGTTTTAAGGGGATGAAAACAGAGTTGATGAAATACAACCATACCTTGTTCACCTCTATTAGGTAACCTCGGTCAATGTAGGCATTTATGATGGTCTTGGTCCTCTGCCACTATCCAAGACCATTTGTCAGCTCTTGGGCAATCTCTTTGAAGCATGGGCTCTTTTGGAGCTACTCATACTCTTCACACTCCCCCACTTGTTTGAGCCCTAAGAGTTGGGAATGGCCAGCACTCCCAAAGGATCCGTCTCCCATGACATACTGTCCCAGTCTTTTCATCTCCTAGGTTGGCGTAAAACTCCTTAACTAGCGCCCTCCTCCCAGGTTCCATGTAATGGCTTATTTTCTCCCAACCCCTCTTCTCATCTCCTCCTTAAACGATGATATGAGCTGTTTGAAGCCTCTCTCTTCCACAGATCCTTTTAGCTAGATGCTTCTAGAATACTCTTCTCCTTTGTTGGAGTAGGCCACAGCCTCTCCTTCTTCCACCGACCTCTATTTCTTCGGGAACTACCTCGAAATTGATTTCTTGGTTCCTTTCTCTGCCTTTCTCTCGAACTTCTTTTTACCACACATTTCCTATCACTTCATCAAGGGTCGGAGGCCGGGTTTTCGACATAGCTTGGTTTCGAGTTTGGAGAGGTTAGGGTTAGAAAGCTTGAGGGTTGATTTGACTTTGAAATCTCATGAAGTGTATCCTTATATGGTAAAGTACGCCCTAACTATGATGTCGCGACATTGGAGTTAGTGATGTCGGGACATTGGCTTGATGTTCTAAGTGACTCAATCCAATGTTGCGCGACATTGACTTAATGTCACGACATTGGAGATTTAATGTCGTGACATTGCGTTTGTTTTCTGATTAACTTAAATTGATGTCGCGACATTGGAAGTTCGTCGCGACAAGCAATATCGCGACATTGAACTGATGTTGCGACATTGCGGAGCGTTAATCTTGATGCGCTCTTTATAAGCTGCAGTAGCCGTGACATTAAATTGATAATGTCGCGACATTGGGGAAATTTTTGGAACCGGTGTTGCGACATTGTTGTCAATGTCACGACATTGTTATCAATGTCACAACATTGAGAAGTAGTTTTCTTCTTACAAGCAGAAAATTTTTACTTGTTGACCCTATTTTATTTCTGCAAATTCAATTCATGCTTGTGAATATAAATATAATATTAAGGAATCTCAGATTCAGCATGAATAATGCTTGCTGATTTCAATTCGATAAACTCAGCATATATTCATTGTATTGCATAAATTATCACATAACTACACAACAAAGGAACAATGAAGCTACTATGTAATTTCTAACTTAGATAAATTACACTCCACCAAACTTAGTATATGCATCATTTTCAAAGAATAAGTAATGGAAGTAGACTCCCCTTTGTAGTCAACTCTGCATAACTCAATTTGGTTGGAAATGCTTCAAAATGACCTTCATATATCCTTACAGCTCCATTATCCTGAAATTCAGCATATTGTAATTAAATAAATTGCAAATAAATTCTAATAAAACTACTTTACTTCTTAACTATTCAAAACATGCGGGTGAACAAATCACACTAAAGAAAATGAAAATTGCTTGGTTTCCAGTAGTTGCTCGTTTTATGTCTTTAGCTAGACATTGCTGCAAGTGTGTTCTCATTTCAGCAATTCTATTGATCTCTTCAAATCTGGACTGTTCTTCATTTGGTCTTTCTCATGTAATGCTTCAGCCTTTGACCATTCACTTTAAACTCATCTCCAGAATTGGTTTTTAGAGATTCTTTTGCTCAGTTTGGTAGCCCACCTTCACATGTATGGACCACTCCACCTTGACTTTAGTTTTCTTGGAAAAAGTTTTAGCCTAGGGTGTATAGTAGGACTAGCTCCCACTTTTTCTGAACTCTTTCCTCAGGAATCTTCTTATCATGCCATTTTTAGTCTTATCTTTGTAGATTAGCATTATCATGAAACTTCATTTCTCATTTTTCCAGGTTTATTCATTTGAGTAATCTCTTCTTTGTGAGCTTTGAATATGGATTAGTTTCAATAAGTCCACATAGCTTTATATTCAAAGCTCAGAGGGAGATGACAAGGTTTTCCAAACAACAACGCCTGTATCAAGGACATTCAATAGAAATTTATAGCAGTCCTGTAGCGTGATCATCATCTAGCAGTGACAGTCTTTCACATCGGTGCTTACTATCTTTTCCATGTCTTCTTTATCCCTATTAGATGTTTTTGCTTGTCCATTTGATGAGGGTGATAAGCCAATCCATAGCATGTCTAATTCTAATAATCTACTCATGAGTTTTGTAAACAACTTGTTTGCAAGAAATGGCTTCCCCTCATCACTAATGATTGTGTAAGGCTCGAATCTACTCAAGATATTTCTTTGAATAAACACCACAACTATGTTGGCATCATTTCTTGGACAAGCTATAGCTTCCACCCATTTGGATACATAGTCCACAGCTAGGAGAATGTATTGATTTCCAAATGAGGGTGGGAAAGGTCTTATAAAATCTATCCCCCATACATAAAAAATTTGCACCACCAGGATCCCTTGTAGAGGCATTTCATTTCTTTTGTTTATATTGCCCATTCTTTGTATCTATCTGATATTTAACCTATTCATAACAATCTATATGAATGAGTAGGCAAATAAAACCTGATTGGAGAAATTTTAAAACATTATATCTCTGCAGTATTTTCAGCCATAGTGATGCATGACCTTATCAATAATTCCACCTTGCTCATCTTAAGAACACATCTTCAGTGATCTAATCGCCTCTCTTCTAAACAACAGTGGGCCATTCCATATATATATAAATTGTGATTTATGGCTTTTCTTTACTAGTAAATTTACAGAATACGTTGGCACTATACATAGAACTAAGTAATTAACAGTATCAACATACCAGGTAATTAGATTAACACCTAAAAAACATTCATCAAGGAAATTTTCTTTCTCTATAGTGTTTTCTATCTTCTTTTACACACTAAATCATCACTTGTCATCTCACCCGCACTTGTCCTTTGATTTCCTAAATCAAATCTTCTTGCAAGATAATCCACCCGATCACTGGATTTGCATCTTTGGCATTAGATCGCACTGCTTCAACACAGAAGACTGTAAGAAGATGATATGGGACCTCTAAATAAATATGGTCTAAATTTTTCAAGCGCAACAATTATTACATCGCATTTGGGATAAGGGGGAACTGAAAATTCATTAAGGCTTCATAGTATAGATATTGCTCAAAATTTTCTCCGTTTTGTCCCAAACTCAGCTCCCCATCAGATAGCCACCAGCATCATATGATTTCAAACCTTCTGCCCCATGATAGTCGGCATGGAGAGAATGGCCCAACCATTTTCAAATGCACAGCAAAGATTATCAAATCAAAGAATTCAACAATCGCACATGTTCAATACTCTGAGAATGATAACTTCCAAAAATCCAGAGGTTCTAAAACTTTAGAATCCTCAGACTGATTTAAAAGACCGCGATTCAACTAGAAACCTTAGCCATTAAACTTCTAGCCCAACTGCAATTTTGAGGTCCTCAAACATCGCCACTTTCGCTACTAAGTGAAATGACATTCTTTCTAATTCAAGAGCTCAATTCATTTTGGCACTTTGGGAAGTACAAATTTAAATTTCTTAGGCAATACCAAACCGGATCCATCGAAGTCATCCATAAAATTTCCATAGCCTTCTACGCAACTGGGCACGACAACACACCTCTAAGGTATGTCACCAAGTAATCCAACTGCATCATTCTAAAGCAAAGGGGTGGTTAAGGCGATATGTGTAGTCTTCCGATCTCTGGCGCAATAGCAATGGATTTATGTAAATCTAGAAGATCCACAAGAAATGCAAGCACATGAACCATCCAACTCATCCAACATTCACTGAACACAAAGGGCAAAGGATACCGATCCTTTCGTCATGCAGTTCAATTTTCTATAATCACGTACACCTCCATCCCACTTGCGCTCCTGCTGGAATTAATTCATTTTTCTCTACTCAAGGACCGTGGAACGCACCTCTCTATAGGAACCCAACATATGAATCGGCTTCCACCCAAGGCTATATGAGATTGCAGCAGATGAACCTAACATCTCAGCCATTCTTAAATATTCTTTCTAGCAAACTTCTTTCTCATTGGGTCTGGGCCTTCATGTCTAATTGATATTTTTGCCAAGCCCTGTGATGAATTCTATGCATGTAAATTGGGCTGATCATCCTTTCTATCTTCACCCACTCGTGCCAAATGATCTCATACTCCCAGAATTTTAATCAAGCAAGGTTTTTTCTATTAAGATAGGCTGCAGGATTACAGGTTAGCTTTAGCTCCAGAAGGAAGATAGATAGTCGGTAACTTTGCACGAACTCGCAATACTTTCAACCCTCCTTTCCCACCTGTCACTTCCCGATCATTCTCAGAGACCAAGAACACGCTCACCATGATGAACTACAACACATCAGATCAACTAAGAACAGAATGTATCGATTTCATCTAATAATTCTGACTAACCGCCCAGATCGTCGAGACACCACTCGAACCACACCTTCCATTTCATTCAAAGACACAAAACTGTTGCCAAGCTCATCTATCATGTATTCATCGCCACATTCCCTCCTTTTCACATCGACGTTAATAGCTTCGGTGGCGATAGGAGTCACTTTCCTGTGGCGTGCCGAACAGCGTCACCCCTCCTCACACCAACATCAAACCGTGGTAACACCCCTCACCCCGGAAAGTGCATCGATCCTTCCGGGCTGAGCCGGCATTTCTGCTTAAGAGTCTGCGGCTATACTGAGAGAGTCCCCCAAACTGAAATTTATTCATGGGAGAGAACTGCCTGATACTTGGCTCCAAGAGTCACAAATGCTTCCTTCCAACGAGACCCTGTTACTGTGAGGGAATGGGTTTCAGCCTGACCCGCATCTTCGGCGAAAATCTTGGACTAGACCGTAAGGCCTGGCAGGTCACGTACCTTCAACGCCTCCTGTCGCACATCTTCATGAACTTAGTATTAAATATAAAGATTTGATGCACAGCCTCAAACAAAAGGAATATTCACCTCATCTTCAGAAACATGTCCAAGAACTCTAGAGAAATTGACTATTAATCCATCTTTGATTTCTTGCTGCCTCCGAGGGTCGGTACTAGAAAGTACATAGATCACAATCTCCCTCCTCTCAGGCTTCACTCCCATTCGCCCACCGGGATCCATTTTTCTTTTTTCTTCAAATTAATCTAACCTGTTTCACACTTTCTTTCCAAATTGATCGATCCCCTTCTCAAACATTTCATTTTCTTTTCAAATCTTCACTTCCAATGATTACATCTTAGGATTCTTTTAGTCACCAAGGAATCTCAAACCGATTGGTATTTGATAACACCTGCTCCACCTATTCCACTAAATTTTTAGATGTGACAAAGTATCTGAAGAGACAGAGAGGTCAACTCCTGAATAGCTTAGCCTAATAAAAATATGGTCTATGATTGTCTAAAAAGTAGTCTTTTTTCTCTCCAAGAAGCCCATGATCTAATATTCAAACTGACCTCCTCCACCCCACACACACCTTGGCTCATTCAGTCACAACCCGTCTGAAACCTGTGGAGAGATTATTGATGAATCTCAGAGGGTCTTAGACCATAAGCATTCCATCGAGAGGGAAAATCATACGCATCAACAGACACACTCACAGATCACAATTAACAAAACATCACACGCTACCTACAAATCAAATTCCACTCCCAGACATGACCCTGAGAGGTCCCACTGGGCCATATCCTCCTTCAAGATTCTAATTATTTTGCCAAATGGTTTCCTTTCTTGATTACTCCATCTTTACCCATCAAATACATTCAACTTCACGAATTGCGCCATCCTGTCAAATGCACAGAAATCCTTCAATCTATCACGTCTCCAAGTCCTAAAACTAGAGCCCATAGTCTTTTTGGCCAAATCTTCACAAATAAGCTACATATCTTTTAGCACTTTTCCTTGAATAGCTCCTGCCAAACAGGCTGCATCACTCATCCTCTCTGAAGAGTAATCCATTGTATGACAGTAAAGGTCCATCTGCAATTTGACCAATCGCGACGAGATCCTCTTAATGTACCTTTATACCACTCATTGTCATGCTCTTTTCTCCTGGGTCAAAGGCTTATAATCTCTTTCTTTCTTTGCGTGAAATGTAGGAAAATCTTCCATAAAGCTTCAAACCAATCCTCAAATCATTAACCCATCCATACGGTATTGACCTGCAAACCAATTCAATGACAGACTCTCAGCCGAGAAGGGAACAACCTGATAACAATCTGAGAACAAAGAACTCTATCTGGGCCGACAGAGCCGACCTCAACTTCTCCCAGGCGCTCACGGGACCTCAACGAACACACCGCAATCATTGTCGATCACAGCCAGATCGCACAAGTTTCACCTAAAGTTTATTTAATTTGAAATGTGGGTGGTCATTTAGGTTGAGTACTATTTCAAGGACTAGTCCAAAATCTTCCGCGGTCCGCTTTTGAGGTGGCCTTTCTGCGAGTGGTCACTGCAGCAGGCGACACCTTCCAACGCCTTCAACCTCACTTCTATTTCACAGTCTTCTCCTTACCTAAATGTCCCAGGGTAGGCCGTTTCCGGGCTCCTAAGTGCGTGAGCAACTCTGGTAAAAATGGAAATACACCAGACCAATAGATAGACCAAGAGCATTATGATGTGCTTTCATAAGACTGTGAGGCTAAACTAAACTAATGTAATTAAAACGACATTTTTGTGCACCCTCTCAGTAAGACGCCTGTTTTTCTTCAACCAGCCGCCTCCTCATGCACCATTGATCTTTAAACTTACACTTCACCTCCAACTCCAGAACACGCTAAAACTTATATCCATTTTAGTTACACTAAATCAATTCACCTTGTACTACTACCAGATTATCTGCAATCTACAAGAAAGCAGAACTATAGACCTGAAGAGAGAATCTATTTTCTCGCTTGTGTACTCAGTCACTCTTCAATTAACACTTGGCCTCCAAACTACCATGCAGCCATACAAGTAATAAAGATTTGGGGTCCCAAAGACGGGCCGATTACTTGTACCCAGATGAACTTATTCATCACCAGATCACATCGAACCCAAACTTTCCATTATATTTGACATTTTTTAAATAAATGAAAGTGTTCGTAGAACAAAACATCAGCTGAATGAGCGACTGACTAAAGAAGACTGAATGAAACTGGGTATAGACTACTACTTCAAAAGTCTCCAACAAAATGTAAAGGGGAGATGGAAACTTGAACAACCATCCAGTATAAGGTAGTGTAGTGCAGACTCTCCACCACCCACATCACCCTTCAGCCACTCATCCCCATCTCTAGTCAGTATCCAAAGTCACCCACACACTATCCTCATAATCAGCCTGTTTTTCCTCTCAGATTTCCATTCAGCATCCATCCTAGGACCTAAAATTAATAATCTCCAATAGACATAGATAATGCCCTTTTTCAAAAGATAATTAGTCTCTAAACGAACTAATTAGACAAACAAGAATCTTCCTTTATTAGAATCTAATAATACTGGCTTAGATTATCCTCTCTCAGACTGTGTGGGAAACCTCTAGAATTAAATACTAGATCAAAGCAGTAGATCTGCACCAAACACTCCTACTCTCACCAGGAGAAACCACAGTTTCGGGAAAGCTTAGAAAGACATCACCAGCAGATAAATCAAGAGTAATCCAAAGATGCATTAGTCTAAAGAAGATCATAAATTAATTCCAAGTGATCGCTTCTCATTTCAAGTAGTCCATCCTCTGTGGCCACCCAGAGGGGATCTCTGGAAACTGAGCTAAGGATAAGGAAACCTTTCTGCAAGTATCAAACATCATATCTGTGAAACAATTCAGCCGTGTGGGTAAGGCCTAAGAATCTACTCCCACAACAAATCCCAAAACCACTTAAAAGACATAAAACAATACTCAACAAACATTCCTTCCCAAAGGGAGCGAGTTTTCAAACTGATCAACACAAAACACTAGCTGATAAAATAAATTCATTGAAATTATAACTAAACTAAAGAAATTGTAATCAAACAAAATAGCATGAATTCATGTAAATTCTCAAATCATTAAGTCTGGGTATATAAATCAAGCTTGATTTGCATCATCCACTAAACTCAGCCAAACTAACAAACACACAATTATAAAAGAAAGTAATTGGGAAGCAAAACTAAATGAGAAAATTATATAGCTGATTTTTAGCTTCTTCCAAAAAGTTAACGCCCGATAGTGCACCCAGTCACTCGACCATCACTCCTGTAGCCCCCAGCATAAGGTCTCAGCACCAGAGTCTCAAAAACGAGTAGGTATACCATGCATGGTGCCAGAACCCGCCACCATCACATCAAAATACCAACACCCACTCTACCACCAACCTCACTGTGGTCGAATCCAAGGCCAGAGACTGGGCTCATGGTAGGATTGAATTTTGACGCCAGACTGAGGCGCGAGCATTAGAGCAGTGCAATGGATATTTCAACCCATGGTCAATCACATTGTCCCCAAGCTCCCAACCGAATCGCTGGAGCCAAGGATGTCGTGCTGGCATTTCTTCTTCCTTCAGCATTTAGCGCTGGAGTGCTGATATCATTGTGATAGTCGCAAACATTGAAAGACGCATGTTCGCGCATCTTATCAGTCGCTGCGATTGATAGTCGGTTATTGCTGCGTGATGCAAAGACCGAAGCAATTCACCCTCGTCATCGCAGGACTGGCGTCGCCAAGACATCGATCCGCGTCGCCACACTGCAAGTTTCGATCTCCGTTTGCCGCAACGTCGCCTCTAACACCCAACAACAGTTCTCGCCGCCTTCCCGGTACCCAACACTCACACTGACGCCTAAATGATCGGGCAGTCAGTCGGTTATCAGCGTTGTGATGTTTGACATTGACTTGATGTCACAATAACGAGATCACAGTCCAAATCCCCCATGATGTCTCACTTTAGCCGGGCTGCCAAGGCTGCGATATACGCGCAACCCCACCAACCACACCCTCAACCACGCTCACGACATTGGCCGAATTGGGTAAGGACACTTCCACAAGGCCGCGCCCCCCACTATTCTTTTCTACGCGAGACGCTTTGATTTTCTTCGTTTGGGCCTTTTTTATTTTTTTCTCCCAATTTCAAAATATAAACTGCAAAATTTAAGAATTTTATATTAAAGAGGACTTTGCTTAAAGAGACTTGGCGAAAAGAGATGAGCTGACCAACCAACCCGATCCGTCCAGTAGTAAAGGCCCAAACAGCTTCCAAGAATGTGTACGAAATAAGAACACACTCTGACATGTATGATCCTAACCGGTCTAAGAAGGAGAGGTCTAGTTGACTTTTCCTAGACTACCACCCCCAACAAAGATGAGCTGAGGAAAGTCTATTGTAAGGCCGTTAAACTCCTGGGAACTAGTTATTAATTTATATTTGAGTTTGCACAAGATCTAAGATATAATACATAGCCGCAACTTCCTTTGGAGAGTGCTGGTGTCAGCAGAAGCCTCCCTGAGAGAAAGAAACCATGGTAGATTACAGATCCATCACCCAGAGGCCAATCAACATAGCTACCAAAGAAGAAGAGATTTTCACCAAGTGTCAAGGTAAGAAAGGTATGGATTCCTAAGCAATACTTGACTTATAAAAATGACTTGACAACAAAAGGAAGAGTGCCTGCGGCAAGAAAATGGAAAAAGAACGGAAGGTATCCATACCATTTGTTTGAAGACTCAAAACTGGAGGCAAAGAACAAGTTCTCTAAGGAAAAGAATGTTTCTCCAAAAGATAGACATGTTTCTCCAAGGGAAAATGGCATGAATGACCCTTCAAGAAGGAAAATACCCTAAAGGTTTATAGTTCATCCTACTATTTCACCTGTACAAGAATGGCATGTGTTGTAGCATAAGAAATTTCCTTAAAAGCTCACCAGAACTCAAAAAAGGAGAATGTAGAGACAAAGAACCATGCAGAAAAGACAACTTCCTAGATAAATGTTGTATGGAAAGCCAAAGGAGGCAAAGAATCTTAAGGAAAAGGTGATGCCTAGTCTAGAGAAAACCAAATCTGGAGGAAAAACTGCAAAGATTGTTGAGTGTATTTGTAGTTCAAATGAAGAAACATATTTGGGAACTATTTTGATAGGTACATATCCTATTTCCTTGAATTATCCTATTATTTCTCTAACTTTGCCAGCTTTCTTTAAATCAAAGGAAATTGAGGAAAGCTTAGTAGAAGTGAAATAGAAACAACCTACAACAGATGGAGGTTACATTTACAAGGGGATTACCATTGAATCCTCTAAAGAAAGCAAGCCCCAAAAGCGCGATATACTTGAAAACCTACATTGAAACGATAAAACACATTTAATGTCAAATCTACAAGGAGTCACACCAAGCAGAGATTAATGGGAAATACCTAAACAATATTTCTCTACCATGTGGAGAGGTTAGGCATCACCCAAAGGATTAAGCCAATCCTACAGCTTATAAAGGCTCAGCAAGCCTAAGGCAAAAATAATGTTGAAAGTAAGGGGAAAATGTACTAGCCCAAATTTTGAGTTAAGAAAGTGGGCTTTGTAGCCACTATTTTCTCAATTATTCAGTTTTCTCCAGCATAGTACCTGTTCTATTCTATGTTTTTGAGTCAAAAGTGTGCTTTTTAGCCACTATTTCAAGCATTCAAGTCTTCCCAACATGATATCACTTTTTCAATACATATCTAGAATCAAAAGTAGGCTTTTTAGCCACTGTTTCTCATATTTCTCCAGAGCGGTACCTATTATATGCAGTGTATATTCCCAAAGTAAAAAGCTAGCTTCCATGACCACTTTAGGACTGGAGAAATATGGGATGACCTAGTGATAAAGTGGCTTCTTGGTCATTGCATTAGCCAGCACACTGATTTCTCCAAGTGTGTTCTTGTTGCCTCTTTGGATTTCTAAAAATCCCATAAGTAGGTCCCAGGACTATTTTGGTGTTGGAGAAATATGTACAAATAGGACTGTCGATGACCTCTCTTGTCAATGGTTTCTCACATTCATGCCTCCAAAAGCCTCACTCTTATACCATCAATTCCCCTAAAGCTGATCCCTTGACCATCAGAGGTATGAGACCAGCCTAAGATAGGATTTCAGGCAAGGAAATTGGCATTAGGCCACTTCACCCTTCAAAACACAAACTTCTTCAAGATTCCCACTGGTTTCTCAAGGAAGACTTCTCGACCACATCAAGATTAGGGAAATAAGGATGGAAATATTCGAGTGAATAAGGTAGACTTCAGGCCACCTCAAAAAAACACAAACTTCTTTTAAGATTCCCATCGGTTTCCAAAGGAAGACTTTGACCACATCAAGATTAGTGTGAGTCATGATTTAAATATTCGAGGAATAAGGTAGACTTCAAATAATTAGATACAATATTATCGGGCCCCAAATAAAGCACTTGGACAAGTTCATGAGAGTGTATCATAATCACTCTACGATTGAGGAAATAAGCCCTCATGTTGAATTGGAGTAAAGGAAAGTGGGCTTTGTAGCCACTGCACATTCAATGCAAATTTTCTCTAAAGAATTGGACATGTTACATCCTCGCACTGCGATAGGTCACCCTTCTTTGGGAAATTGAAGAAAATGAGACAAGAATCAAGCAAATTGGATAAGAATTGAAGAATTTGTGCAAATTGTTTTCACAGTAGCGACTACGGCTTTCATGGTCGTGACTATGACCCAAGACTAGTAGTAAAGACTCAGCTTAGTCGCGACTATGACACCCTGTTTTCAACACCCATGCATTGTAGTAGCAACTATATAATGGGTCCTAGGTGCATATATTTTTCAAGGATTATACATTATGCATAAAAGGAAAAATTAGGTTCCATAGCTATTGTAAGCTTGGAAGGGCATCTAAGAGCTGAGGGAAGTCAAATAGCAGCATTCGCCATAGTTCAGAAAAGGGGTTTTGATCAAGTCCGTCCCAATCATAATAAATAAATAAAGTAGGCCTTATGGCCACTAAACCGATGGAATTAACATCCTCAAAAATGTATCTATCCCAACAAAGAATAATCATTTAAGAATTATTCAAAGTAAATTTTCAACAACATCCAAAGGTAGCTCTACACCTTTGTCCACCGCTCATCCACATGCAAGAAGTGCGCCCAGGCAAATGTTCTGGTCACACACATCCAGAGTAGCCTAGTGTCACCTCGTCCACTAATGCAATGTCATGGTTGTAGTGTAATGGTACTAGTGTTAGTGATTTTCCAATAATTCATTCCATACACACATCAATATACATTAAAAAGGTGTGCCTAAATGCTACCTTGGTCCATTAGTACCATGTCATGGAATGTAAAAAGGTGTAATGCGTCGTTGATTTTTCCACAATTCATTCCATTGGCAATTAACACACATCAAAATATAGGCCTAGGGCCACCTTGATCCACTAATGCAATGTCATGGTTGTGTTGCGCCTGTGCAATGTTGGGTGCCTAATGTTCCAACAACATATCAAGTATAGGAAAAACATTCCACCTCCTCTTCCACCAAGCAAAACAGAGTCGGCGGCCACCACGAAGCAAGGGTAGGAATGGAGATAAGAGGCCCCAAGATTAATCACTATTATCATAGGCTGAGTACAAAAAGTTACATCAAGAAAATAAGCACTAATGAAGATGGGACAAAGCGATCCCGATAAGACAAAGTTAAGGAAAGTTACAACCATGACAAAAGTTGAAGTTTCAGGCTGTAAAGTTGAAATGATGAATAACTGCATGACTTGTAACACGTAATTTTGCGAAGTTTTCCATGGTAAAGTCCAAATTCATTTAAGGTAAGCTGTGTAGCACCTTTAAGTTGTTCACTAGTAGACAAAGCAAAGTCCTTACAGGCCACCGCAATCCGCCAAAGAAAAAATCAGTCGTGTGAAAGGTCAATCAAACCGGAGGTTATTGAAAATATCTATTATGCACCCTAAAATGTTCAAAATACCAACGATTTCATAGAATTTTTTCAAGGGTGTACTTATGTTTATTTTCAAAATATACAACTTGAAAAATGTTCGAAACAACCAAACGACTTCAGAAAATTTTTCGAAGGTATATTCTCAACTCTTTTCAAGAGTCTGCGCCTAAGAAAACTTTCGTAAATAATCTGAAAACCTTCAATGAATTTTTTCGAAGGCGTATTCATGAATTATTTTCAAATTTTGTACCTCAGAAAATGTTCGAAATAACCAAACGGCTTTAGAAAATTTTTCAAGGTTTATTCTCAACTTTTTCAAGAGTCTACACCTAAGAAACTTTCATATTGCCGGGTGTCAATGGAATCTTTCTGAATGCGGCTAAGGATTATTTTCAAAATATACACCCGAAAAATGCCTCTAATAGCCAAAATAATTTTGCAATCTTTTTCTGGCGCGTATTCGACTCTTTTCAAGAGCTCGCACTTGTAGAAAATTTTCAGAATAAGTCGAAAACTTAAATGAATTTTTTAAATGTGTACTCAAGGATTATTTTCAAAAACATACACCTCGTAGAAAATGTTCCTCAAAATTGTCAAACGACTTCAGGGAATTTTTTCGAAAGTGTAGTCATGGATATTTTCAAGTTCTACACTCACAAATGTTCGAAACAAATTGAAAGCTTCAAAGAATTTTTCATATTTATCTACTATGATTCTTGCAAAAAAGTTTGTACTTAGAAAAGTTTCGGACCACATCAAGAAAAAAAAATTTAAATTTTTGTATTAAAGAAGTAATAAAATTACATAAAAAAAGGCTTCTTCAAGAAAATCCCCAATCAAGATCTACATTGTCAAGAAAATCATAAAAGTTTCAATCTTTTTGGTACTGGAAGAACTTAGGCACGAACAGTCGCCGGCTGCACCCACGACAATCCTCTTGCAGCGACACTGACGACTGAATCTTCTCATGCAGCAGCGCGACGGGCGGCGACTCCTCTTCATGATTTTCCAGAAAATCGTCACTGACCAGCTATATTGTTCTGAAACAGCCAAATACTGGCCTCTTTGTGGCCTAAACAAAGGACATGGTGATAAAGAAGGAACTTGCTCCACGCCCTTATGACAGAGTTTATAAACCAAATACAAGGAGTTCATTTTGGTAGAGGAATATCAACAGGAAGTAGTTAGTTTTGCTCCTATGAGAAGAAAATCATTGAACTTCTTAAGGTTAGGAAAGATAAGCGCCTTGAAAGTTGCGAAGAGAAAGTTGGGTACACATAAGAGAGCAAAAAAGAAGCGAGAGGAGATGTCCAGTGTTCTCCGCTAGATGGATCAAGTGGAGTTGGAGAGAAGAAGTGTCATTCCCCACCTTTCTCCTGACCCCTAGGAAAACTTCTAGCAATCCGAACGTTTGCTTTAGCTTTGTCTTGTCATGTCTGATTTGATGGTATTTTCCTCCAAATTTTTTATTTTAAGATTCTGTGAGAACTAATCTACTCAAATTTCCAAAGTAGCCAGTTGATTCAATATATATATATATATATATATAAAAGGGCATTAATTGCTCTAAGCTTGAAGAAGAAGATGGAATATCGTGTCGAGCAGAAACAGTATTCTTTTGGTGGAAGAAGGATAAAAGCTAAGTTTTGAAACTGAAAATGGAAAGAACTTTTCACTAAATCAACAAATCGCTTCTTTATTTGATCCTGGACGGTTCTTTCTTCTGCTGGACTGAAAACTGTCTTGGTTTCATGATTGGAAATAAGCCTAAAATAATATTTTTTTGGGCTTTAATATATACAAAAATCTTTTTTCATACAAACATGGCCTATGGAGCATATTGTATGAGGGGAGCAATTGTTGACATTAAAAATAATTTTTGTACTTAAACTATGAATTTGACCGACAAATACGCTGCCCTGAAACCGCGCGTAGAGCCTTAACCCACAAGATAAAGCGCTAAAGAATCACCCCATGAAAAGGTCCATGAATATTTCTGGAATTTAAAAAAAAATTCGTAGACCGCCAACGTAGAAAGACGAGAAACAATTATGGTGACTTTTCTCCAAGTCATGATACGGCAACAAACGTGTAGCTGTGAAAGTTAGTCAGAGCAAGACTCTAGCTGACACATACTGACAGTTATTTGAGAAAGCTACGCTTAACGCAGCTACTCATGAATGCCTACAAAATGAGGACTCAACACCAATTTGAGAGGATCATCAACCAAGAATCAAAATCGAGTATGAGCATTTCAGTATTTTTACAAGTTCATTGACCATCTTTTCCAGATTTTTAGCTTAGTTTTACATGTTTTTATTTACAAGCATTTGTTACTTCAAAGCTGGGCTTCAATACTTGATTTTTTAGTTAAATTCTATAATTAAATTTACTATTTTTCTAAATAAATATTTTAAGTTTCCTTTAGTTTTCTAATTCAATTCCATGCACCTAATTTAAAGATTTTTCCGCTTAAGATTCTATTGCACTGTCAGGAACTAGGAATCTATTGGCCAAACAGGTTGATTTCTACGCCCGCCCGAAAAATAATATAATTTCGACACACCTCGATCCACCAATTTAAGTTTTGTATATTCGACACCCATTGGGGAAATCCATCAAACAATAATAAAATATAAAAATGCCCCTACCTTTACCGCTTCCTCAACTCTCTCGCTGACTACGCCATATTCATCATGCGGTGATTGACATGGAGAGTCTGATCACATTGATATCACATGCTCAAGCAAACTATTCCATTATCCGTCTTCCATCTCCTAAATCTCCTTCACTGCCTCAAGTTTAAGTGAAAAAGGGATGGAGTTAAAGATAAAATTAACTCAGTTAAAGCAAATGAAACCAATAGGAAAAATACAAAAAGAAATAGAATTTTATTGGGTTTCACTGACCCAAGTAATTCCATTGATTAGAAAGCAAAGAAATAAAAAAAAGAACAACAAATTTTGGTTTTAATTCAAAGGAAAACTCATTCATACTAAAAACCATGCTGCGTTCTTTATGTTTGGTCACAAATAAAAGAGCCCTTCTCTTAATTTGATTTCTTTCTCAGCAATCTAAAAGAAGAAAAGGTTACCCAGATTTCATTAATTCTCATATCTGGGCTGAACAGAAAACACGAAACACAAGAAAATGATAGAAAATTTTTTTTTTTATAATTTTTTCCTTTCTGAGTCGCAACATAAAAGAAGCATCTCAATAATTTTGGAGATTTCGTTCATCTTTGTCTATGTTCTCTTTGAAGTTAAATTACCTATCATATCTCGAAATACATAATATAAATAAGTAAAGAAAACTACAGAGTTTAGAACCTTCAACAAGAGGTACCATTAGAGATCAATAATATCCAAAAATCAGGACATTTTCAAAAATACAATCAAAAACAATGCAATCTATGGTTAGATGTAGTTTAATTGCATCACACCATGTGTCGCTCTCAACATCTCATTAAAAACCAATAACTAAGCAAATGAGATGAAATAAGGAGGAATCAGAGACACAAATTTATCACAATAAATATCTAAGCCAAAACTGTTAACTCAACTTAGATATTTCAACAGTTAATTTGATTGCGAAGTTGATGATTGTCCTCCAAAATCAAAATAAAGGTAACCTAATACTTGTATGCACCATTATATAATTAAATGTATCTACATGCAGCTTTCATGGCACAATTTGCAGTCTGAGCATGCCAATTGTGCTGATGGTGCAAACGGTGAACACCCTTCTTGGCCATTGCATTTTTCATCTGTGTAACGATATCCACACCGATCCAACCCCATTGCTGGAGATATTAGCCCAGTGAGAGCTGAAAATTGAATCAACTGATGAGTTCATTTTTTTGTCTCATCACATTCGCTTCAGGACGATTCTAGCATTGCCCCTGCCCTTTTTTCCTAGTCAGATCCAGATTGGTTTAAGCACAATCAAGCATTCATCAACAGTGATAAACCACACCTTTTTAGTAGGTCTTCTGAAAAGCCATTGGAGGCAAGGAATCACTGAACAGTCAAATTTTGGCATCAGACTTGGTATACTACCCAGCTACTACCAGGTGCTGACTTCACTCCCCTCTCATTCATTTCTCTCCTCATTCTCTGTGCCTCCTCGTGTCTGCCCACACTAGCATATATTCTACCCAACAACACATAATTGGCAGGATTATCGGGTTCTAACTCAAACAAAGCTCTCCCAGCAATCTCTGCAAGCTCCACTTCTCCATAAGTCCGACACGCCCCAAGAAGTGCTCCCCATGTTTTTGCAGTAGCCCTCACAGGCATTCCATTTATGACTTCATAGGCCTCATTCAACCTCCCTGCTCTGCTCAAAACATCCACCACACATGAATAGTGATCACTAGTTGCTTCCACACCATAATCCATACACATTCGCCCAAGGTACCCCAATGCTTCATCCGCTAACCCGGCATGGCTACAAGCCTTCAGAACCCCAAGAAAAGTGATCCCATCAGGCTGAACTTTCTCCATTTCCATTTGTTTAAAAGTTTCTAGGGCAGTTGCTGCATCCCCATGTAGAGCATAGGCTGATATTAAGCTGCTCCAAGCAACCACATCTCTTTCACTTGTACTCATACTATCAAACACACATTGTGCATTCACAATACATCCAATATCGTCTCATAGACTCCACCAGGCTACTTCCATCGTTGGATGCGGGTCATCACTATCTTTAATTGCATAACCATGAATTTCCTTAATCAAATTCAACGCCGCCAACCACACAAGCTCGTAACAAAGCAAGAAGCGTGATCAAATTCCTGCTTCCAACCCGGCTTCCCCATTCCTATAAAACGAGAGCGCCTTAAACGACCCATCTTCCAACCCTGACAAACCCGAAATAATAGCATTGAAAGTGGACGCATTGGGCTCAACATCCATCACTTCGAACAACCCCAAAGCATCAGCGACCCGACCCGCATGCGTGTAGGTAGAAATCATGGCATTCCAAACCACGACATTTCGGTGGGGAATTTCGTCGAACAGTTGGCGCGCGGAAGAGACAGAGACGCACTTCCCATACATGTCAACGAAAGCGCAGGCGACGAATGGATTGGAGACGAAAGAGAGCTTAGTGACGTGGGCGTGGATGGCGGCACCGAGAAGGGGACGGTGGGCGGCGGCGCAGGACTTAAGGGCGAGAGGGAAGACAAAGGCATCGAGGGCGGCGGCGGAGGAGGCGTGCAAACGGTGGAAGAGAGAGAGGGCGTCCAAATGGCGGCCATGGTTCACGTGAGAGGCCAAGATCTTGGTGTAAGACACCAACCGTAGGTAGTTTGAAGAATAGCTGCCCATCTCACTTTTCTTTGCTTTACCTTCCAACCACATTATTTATGTGGAGTTCTCAAAATTTTAGTTTTTCTTAAATTCTTTTCAGAATATGTTTTTTTTTTTTTAATAAAATGTAATGATTTATTTTTTAAATAAATGAATTTGACATTTTAATTGAAATTTTGAAAATATCTTTATTTCTGTAATATGGATAGTTTTAATTTGAATTGGTTTCAATACTTTGTTTGGAATCAAATTATAAAAGAAAATAATTTGCTATCAAAAAATTATAAAAGAAAATAACTTGATTTCACTAGATAACAAAGACATTTTTAGGGCTTAGAGGGGGTAAACTAGCTGAGCACATTGGTTGGTATCAATGACTAACTCACTTTATCCTAAATTTTTTAAGCGATTAGGTCAGAAATTTAAGGTCCGAATAAACAGGCTCAATTTGGCTCGACCTATTTCGCTCAATACCACGAATAATGCTGTTTCGATTGTCCAAAATTTTTATTAAATTTTTATAAGTAATTAGCTTAGTAGTTAAGAATTTTCAAGGATTCATCTATAAAATTTGATATTTTGGCTATCCCTTTTGTAGCATAAGGGTTTTAAAAATTATTATTAGTATAATATATGATTAATATATCAAATTTTATTGTTTTACTATTTTATTTTCTGTGACGTCCCAAATCCCGGGGGTCCATTGACAACCCGTCAACCCGCTGAAAACCTATGTCTCATGTCATGGGACCTATCATTTGCCTATTTCATGCGCTTAAATTATTCCTGCCGCAGTGAATCCAAGGCCATTAATCATTATATTACTATGGAAGTCCACAGGTCATTTCCATAGGGAGTGGTTTCCTAGGTGATCCTTAGGGATTATTCTCCAAAGAATGTGTGTTTAAAAGTAAAATTTGGGGGTTGTGATTGATTGATTGAGTAACCGATTAAGTTAACTATTTTAAAGCAAAAAGGTGAATGATAGGGTTCTTAGGTTTCCACTCACTGCCAATCGCAGATACTCCAATTCTTATTCACAATCTCATCTGGTGAGCCATTGATGAATGGTCTTCGGTCAAGATTTACATTAAAAGCCCTTTTAAAACGAAGAACGATCGAAAGGATGACGTAAAACACTTGTTCAAACGATTTGTTTGTACCTTAGCTTGCATTCGTGATCAAGCACAACGTGTACCAAGGGTCTCTCGTTCACACGTTGTCGCTAAGATGCCAAACTGGGCGTTTTATAAGATTTTTCGGCAAGGCTTAGCATCGCATAACCCTGAAGCACAAAAGAGGAATTGAGGGTTATTACCTTGACGGAGGTGAGTTTCCACCATTAGAACCCCATCATCGGAGTTTAGAACTTCATTGAAACTGGAAATCGATTCATATTTGATAGGAAACTACTCATAAATGAGACTCGAGAAATAACACTTCAATTGCAAGATTGGGATATCAAAAGCACAGAATCCCGTAAGAAAATACCGAGTTATAAGGAACCAACCGAAGATTACACGTAATTGAAAATCTAATCCGAAGAAAAACTAAGTACTCTACTATACTCTATGAACCCTAGCAAAAATATGAGAGAAGCACTCTCACTGTCTAAAACCAAACCCTAGAATAAAAAACTTTCCCTTCTCTGCCCTTTATCGGGTTTAAATACCCTTCTCCTTAGTGATCTCGAAGTGGTGGTCGAAAGACGAGCGTACCCTTGCATCAAGATTGGAATTTTGCTCAAATCCCGTAAAAATTGCATGTCAGGGTAACAAAAGACGCAAGTGGTACCGGTACCAAAAGTGTACTGGTGTTTTGATGCTTCGGGCACGGTGATACTTATTTGGTACCGGTACCAATAGTGTACTACATGTGGGTACCGGTACCATTATGTGTGGTACCGGTATAATGGTACCGGTACCCACTGCCTCTGCAGATGCTTCCTCTCACGATAGCATTACCCGGGGCTTCTCGACGTGGCTGCCATCAACCGCAATGATCTACATTTGTTCTCTGGACACGAACCCCTACAAAAAGTGTGCATGGAACTTGAAAAACCTACACAAGCACAAAAACACGAGAACCATCAAAGGCACCTATTCTTACACAAAATGAGAGCAAAATATGAGCTGGGGGTATTAAAATCCGATATAAATATTGCCCTTTTATGTATTCAACACCCATACATGAGTAAAAAAAATGGTCACATTGGCCTACACATCATACTCATCAAAGTACATCCAATCCAGACAGAATAGTCAAGAGTTGATACATCACTCTTAATACAAACATATATTAAGATTTAAAATTTTAATATATATTATACAAAACATCAGAGCCACAACCCGACTTTCTTCTAAAAATCGACCTCTAATGAGCGCCGTCTTCCCGAACAATCCCTGTACTTGAAATAATGATCCCTCGATAGGGTGAGCAATGCCTAGTAGTGAAAATCTCCTACATGGGTTAGTTCTCACCTAGCGCATATTAATATCCAACATAAACACACTCAAGCAAATACATGATACTCAATGTCTACATGCCTAATCCCATGTCTCGAGTCCTCACGACTTCACATGCCTAAGACAATGCAAGAAAACATCGTTTTCAAACAAAAGCTTTTTGTTCTGAAAACATCATACCGAAGCTCGTAAATATATCGAACTACCCTTTAAATGGAATCACGATCATTTTTCCGAAACAAATATGGGTCACCGAGATGAACTGCTTGACCACTCTCCAAGGCAATTATTCAAAAAATCTTCCTCAAATTCCTTTCACAACCATTTTCCATTTTTCATTTCTTTCATGCCATGCACTCACACCTAATTTTCTAAGTTGCCCCGGTGCATATGAAATGCATTATGCTATTTCCAAACAATTCATGATAATATATAAATCATGTATGTACTAACATAAATTTACCCACATGCATCATGTCATTCAATTCACATACTAATCACATCAAAATTAGCTCACTTGAGCTAATCACAATTTATTTCCAATGGCTTACACACAATTATATTTTTATATAATTCAACATCATGTTAACACATTTAATTATATGCATTAACAATTTCTTTCATACAATTCAAGCAATATTTTGCTTGCAACACATGTAATTCATTTTTAGTCCAACTACAAACCGGATCGCTTTTTAATAGCCCCACATAGCAAGGTCAGTTTCATGTGGCTGTACCCACTACTGCCATCGGTTCCACAAAGTGGAACCGAAATCCATGACCATTTCCGGCCCAAAAACACCCAAACCATAATTTATTGTATAAATTATCACACAAACCATCCAAAAAATCCCTAAACTGTCCAAAATAGGTTCAAAATATTCCAAAAATTGCCCCAAGTTTCGGGATCGACCAACGCCACTACGCTCAAATCAACCAAATCATTTACAAAGCTCTTAAAATCTAAAATAACCGAGTAGAGAAGACTCCTACCTCTCGAGTTGTCGAACTCCACAAAAACTAGTGCCCACGCCGTAATCCTCGCCACGTGTAACTTCATTTCTACCAAGAGATCCCATGGCCAAAGCCGGAAATCTAGAGTATATGGAGCTTTTCTCTCTGTGACTCAAACCCCTTCACTACACGTTTTGAGCTCCAAAATGAGAAGAGATTTTCTTTTCTCTTTTTTTTTTATTCCCCTTATGTCCTCTCATTGCCACTTGTCAAGCCATCATTAGCTCATTGGATTTCTTATCCACTTAATCCACCCAATTTGACTTTTCTACCCAATTAGGAGATGCCACATGTCCATGTGGGTCTCACACTTGAGCTCAAGTCGGGATCGAGTTCTGTGACTGACACGTGGCACACCCGTGAGCCACTTAAATGTGCCAAGTGTCCCGCACTACGCCACAAGGTTCAAAACGTGCAAATTCCGATCGTTTGCACTGACGAAATTCGACGCGCTGCCTATCACGGCCGACACGTTGAGCCCAAAATGAGAAAAGATTGTCTTTTTCTTTATTTTTTATTCCCTTATGTCCTCTCATCGCCACTCGCTGCCTTCACTATCGCTCATTGGATTTCTTATCCACTTAATCCACCCACTTTGACTTTTCTACCCAATTAGGAGATGCCACATGTCCATGTGGGTCCCACACTTGAGCTCAAGTTGACTGAATCTGCACTTGAAAAGTGGCACACTGTGAGCCACTCAAAATGTGCCAAGTGTCCCGTACTAGGCTTATTGTCTCGAAAAACGTGCAAATTCCAACACTCTCAGAATTCAATGAAATTCGACGTGATAGCTGGGATTTTATGGTGACGACCAATCCGTGAAAGTCCGTTTCATCATCCAAGATATAGAAAAATCTCGGGTTTTGACCGAAATTACCATTTTGCCCTTTTTCTTTAAAATGAAATTAGATTTTCGGCTCACATTCTCCCCCCCCCCACCCCCTTAAAAGAATTTCGTCCTGAAATTCCACGCACATACGCATCCAACCACGTGCATATGTAACCCTACACAATCCCTGCTTGGTGTGCAAACGTTAACCTTCCCAAGGTCACACTCACTGGCAATCCAATGGGTTGTTAACCTAATCCATGTCATGAATGACATTAAAACCCGATATGTCTACCACCCGAAGGTCCACCATGAGCAGAATCACTGAGATATCTGACTCACAACTCTGACCCATCAGGTCAACTCTCACCCTACATCCTAAGGAAGAACGTCCACACATGGCTTCTCTAGAGGCCTCAATCTCCAAGCCCAAACCTATCACATAAGATGCAACAATGTACATGATGCATCAGAAAACAAATGCAAGTATAAAACGACTCCGCATGTCCGATGATCTCGCATGCGCTCGGGGCCTCCGCACAACGGCATGACATGCCCCCGAGTCCCCGGGTCCCGGCCCGCGAGCTCCCATACCTACCGACCCACACTCTGGCCCTCCTCGCCCATCTCGTGTCGAAGGTGCTTGTATAGCACCCCGCGATCGAAACCGCCTTCACCCATACCAGGGGTGTGGAGGAATGAATCAGATCCTCTCCCCGTCCTACGTTTAATCGGGACTGCGGTTGTTCCAAAACTCGATCCCCGCCTCTCGGGCAATCCTGCCCATATGTCCAGTCGCCGGGCAGAATAACATATCATCCGTCCCACCACCAAATGCCCCATCTCGGCCTCGCCCCGATAACCCCTACTCGCTCATGAAATCCGCGGCGTAGGCCTCCGCCTTTTCCCCGAATCCGGGCGAAGACCGACTCTTCCTTCCCCTCGCCCACTAACACCCGCATCCCGAGTGCTTCGTGTATCCTCCATCTCTCTCTCAATGGTCATGGCAGTCCTAACCATAAAGTCCATGTCTTGTAGGAAAAGTCCTAAAATCATGCCCCGAATGGACAATCTCAGTTCATTCTCAAACCTCTCACCTCGCCGTGTCCGGTGACTACATAATCGCTGCAAGCGAGCTAACCTCGTGAACCCAGCCACATATCCAATCACCGTCCATGGCCCCCGTCACTCTCTAAGAACTCCCGAGCCTCTCGCATGTCCCGAGTGGTCGGAAAATACTTCCCATGAAATGTACCCATGGAACCCTACTCCATGTCGCTTCCAGTCCCTGCAGGTCTCACCCAATTCCACCATACTTGGGCCTCGCCCTTTAGCTGGAATGCAGCTAGTCTGATCCTGGTCGTATCGAAGGTAATCTCCTTAGCCTCCAATACCTTCTCAATCTGCATGAACCAATGGTCTACCACCATTGGATCTCCTCCCCCTGTAAATATCGGAGGATGATGTGCCCTGAACCTCTGGAGGTTACTCGGACCTCCCTAGCTACCGGCTGCACTATCCTGTGTAATAGCAGCAGCCGCAATCCCTACAGCCTCAACAAAGGTCTGCTAGTCAAATACTGGTGGTGCTTGGCTAACACCTCGTGGACGACCTCTACGTCATCACCCTCAACTAGCTATCTACACATGTCAAATGGCAAGTTGTTTCAACGCAGAGATCTCTATGCAAACACAAATTTGAGACACTATTAACATACCGAAAAAAATATTTCATACACAACGTCAGTGCATTCATAGGTAATGCAAGACAATAAGTTCATATATTAAATCATATTCAACAAAAAAAAAAAAAAATTGAAAACCTTGTGAACAATGTTCATGAACAGTGATCCAAACAAAGGGATCACAGCCGTGACCAGTCAAAATCGAGTTTCGTACGCTGCGCACACTTCACCCGGGCCATAAGACTCAGCGCCAAAGCCGCTGGCCGAAGCGCCGCGGTCGCGGCACACAAGGCGCCGTGTTGCGTGCCATGCCCTGGCCGTGGTCAGCCGCCACACCAAAGGCCGCGGTCGCAACACCGCCGCTTCCCCGGCCACGATAAAATCAGACGCAACTCAACCGCACCGCCATGCACCGCGCCCCAGACAGCCGCGGCCCGCAGCACACCATCGCCGTGTTGCAGCGCCGTATCCCCCACGCGCCATATTGCTACACAAACTGTCACCCCCACCACGATACACCCTTGTATCGCGACCACCCCCTCGGGCTGCCATGCACGCTGCTGCCGTCGAAGCCCAACAAGACAGACCGACCGTGTCATAGGCCGTATCGTAGCCTTACTGACGTCAGAGTCAAGGCTGGGCAAAGACGCCCCTGCGTCGCCCCTCCCAAATTCTCAGGTCACAACACACTCATATCATGACCCACGTGAACTCGAAATGGGCAAGAGTCTGTACCAACCTCCTCGCACTTGCCTTTTTTTTTTTAAATCTTTCCATTACACCAAAGCACCATAAAAATGTTTTTTCCTTTTCCAGTATTCATTATAATTTATTTTATTTATTTATTTATTTTCCAGTTTTACACACTAGTAAAACCTAAAAAAAAAACCATTTCTCCTCAACATTTTTTTTTCCTATGTGTTATTCACCATGCACACAAGTCACACAACATACCACACACAACAATTCATCAAGATGCACACCATTAATCAAAATGCACAATGGATGCATGATCTAACCCGTTCCCATCGAGTCCTAGGTAAACCATATACCTAACTTACCGATACTAAATTATAACCCTAGTATCCAACATCGAGCTATAATGCTCATATACCTTAATGACCATGGCCTAAGCCTCCACAAGCCCTCCCAGGTGGCTCAGATACCTAAGCTCTACACCCACCGGAAGCCCCAAGATAATCGTTACCTTAGCTCATACCAAGTCAGACACCCAAATCCCGGGTGTCTCATTGACCACCCATCAACCTCTACGGAAAACCTATAAATCATGTCACGAGACCCATACATGAGTAAAAAAAATAAATACACGGCCACATCATACTTCATCAAAATACATCCAACTATATATTGTGATTACTAAGAGTCGACATATCACTTAATACAAACATATATTAAGATTTAAAATTTTAAATAAGCATGTCATACAAAAA